>JAVJIF010003114.1:0-349655 GCA_038442645.1 Agave tequilana | reverse complement strand
TAAGGGAGTCAGATTGAGAGAGAGATCAGGACTGGAAGGGAGAGAGGGAGAGAGGTGAGTGAGAGAGAGAGAGGAAGGAGAGGGAGAGGAGAGTAAGGGAGAGATCGGGAGAGTTCCTGATCTCTTTTTTATTTTTGAGAATACGATCTCTCTCTCTCTCTTTTTTTTGTGTTGCCCTTGGGCTGATCATGGGCTCAGGCCCATTTTTTAATAATTTCCCCCTTTTTTTAGACTGAGCTAGCTTTTATAGTTGGGCTCGATTTTCTTTTATTTTTTATTTTCTTTATTATCAATATTAACCATTATTAAAATTTCTATTGTATATAAATTAATAATTATAAATTAATAACCATTGTTAATTATTATTATAAAATTTGTATTAAGAAATCAATTATTATTTTGGTATGTTTCTACAGACGACGCGTGTATTTATATTTTCGCTTTATGTTTAGCATGCTAGATGATATGTTTTGAATATATGATACATGAAAATTGATGTCTACATTTTTTTAGATTTGTCGTGATTTTTTCAGAATTTTTGAGCTTTTTATGTAGCATTTTGTGTGTATCGCCGACACCAATCCGAGACGTCACGACCGATCCGTCTCAGTGCTCGCCGAGTTCGCGGCGGAGACCGCGACTTTGAACAATGACTATATGCTTACCTTGCGCAGGTGATTACTATAATACCATTGGTGTGGAGTAGAAGTTGATTAGTGAGGCATTAATAATATTCTACTTTGGATCCAAAGGACAACCATTTATAGCTATATCTCAATCATATGTTAATCACTCAAAATTCCATTATTTCCATTGAGGGGCTAAAACTTGCAATCCAACTGCCCCTTTTTTTAATTTGGTCTGTTTCTAACCTTTGTGAAGTTTGAACCAAAATCTCATGTGCTTTTGAACCTACGCGAGCCATATTCCCAAAAGAAACATGTCAAGTAAATGTGTGGAGGTGTATTTGGAATATGAGATGGTAGGATAAGAAATGATTGCATTTGTTGTTAAAGTTAAAATTAGCTTCAACGGAGGATAAGCTTAGGGAGAATCTTTTACTTGGACATTTGAAATGGAGATTGATGATGAGTACTTGAGTCAGGAGAATGATAAGAATTGTTAACTGAATGAGAGGGTAGGAGTTGGAGTAGACCAAAAGGAACATGGATAAAGACTATAAAAAGGATAAGCAACTGGTAATATTACAGAAGATATTGCCTTAGCAGGCTCATAGAGAAAGAAGATTCATGTAGCTGACTCCAAAAGTATGTGATAAAAGCTTAATAGTTGTAGGGAAAGGATTTGAGTTGAGTAAGTGATTGGGACTAGGGGTATGCCAAAGTGAACATAGGATTAGGACTAGGGGTATGCCAAAGTGATCATAGGATTAGGACTAGGGGTAGTAAAGGATTTTTAGTTGCTAATGTAATAGAAAATATGGCAGTTCAAAGAGCTAATGGTGAAAAGGGATTCATGTAGAGACCCTAAAATTTTATGAGAAGAGCTTAGTACTTGTTATTGTTGTATACATAGGTCTTAAATACTGGGATGCGCTCGAACTTAGTGTATATTTATGATAATGTACTTTATAGCATCAAGATATAACTTGGAGAAGATTACATGATACTGTTTAGTTGGCCCATTTGCTAGGATAGTCTAGGTTCACCGCATCCATTCCCTGCTTCATCTTTCCTTACCCATTTCCGGTCACATGTTTATCTTTTTCACTCTAGTGAATCCTTCTTTATGCTGGTTATCCATTTATATTCACGTATAGAATGATCTGTTATCGAATTGGCAGCTGCTATTATACCTCTACCTTATACTTTAAAATACCAGAATCCTACTCTGTTTACATTACTATCCCTTTTTCTTTTTTGTGTGGGGGGTTTTTTTTCCTTTTCTGTTTTGGTGTTGGTGGTTTTGGTGGGGGGGGGGGGGGGGGGGGGGGGGGGGGGGAGCGCTGCGCGCGTTTTTTTTTTTTTTTTTTGGTGGGGGGGGGGGGGGGGGGGGGGGGTGGTGTTGTTAGCCTCCACGGAACCCGGACCGATTGCTTGCTAGGACTAATTTTTAATGGCAAATGCAAGTGTGTTTGATGAGAAAAAGGAATAGTCTTCAAAGTTCATTGTCCTGTTGCCTATGGCCCCGTTAACTTTGTTCTTTCATTTTACATGAATTTATACTCTAGTTCATTTTCAGTATCAAACTGCTACAAAACCATAAGCATTGCTTTCCTCGCAGTGTATTATAATTGTTAAAGGTGAAACTGGGCTAGATAAAATTTTATTTGTTTCTTAATGTTTATTTCTTGATTACATCTTTAGAAGTAAACTAGATTCATTATCCATGTAAATAACTATTTGGAATCACATTTATTTCTGCTTCTGTATTGATCCTTCATTTCAGGATGACAGTAAGCTGCGTGATCTTGAGGCTACGATTCAGGACCTTGAGGCTAGGATTATATTACTTGAAAAAGAGCTGGCTGAGTCATTGGAGACAAATAGAATGTATGAAATTCAACTTGAAGGGCACATCAATTATATACGCACACGCAGATGTTTATATTTCATATATGCTTATTTGAAAGGCTGATTTAAGTAAAAATCGGAACCATAAATTACAAACTATTATGAGGGCCGTCCATCTCACAACTACACCTAATATACATAGCTAATAATTTCTTTGGTGAAGGCATAGTGAAATGTTTTCCTTTCCATTTTATGTCAGAAACTATTCTTTACCATCAAACCTCATTAACAGTCTGATGATAGAGACTGCAAAAGACTACACATTATTGCCAATGTAGAGTCTGAAATTTTACAACATGCATGCATCAATTGCTTGCCAATTCAGATTAGTTTCTTAAGAACACACATTTATATGTGCATACTTACAGAGTCTCTTAGCAAGTACCTACATATGTACATTCATATATAATAGTTAAAGTATACATATAGTTGTGCAGGTAAACACATAAATAGAAACAAAGAAGATTGAAGTTGGATACAGGAAGATAAGTACAGCAAAAAAACAGAAAAAATATCTACCTGTTTATAGGTGTCAGATAATCAATTCACCAAAAAGTTTGGGCTTCTGGATTGTGGGCCGACAATGTATATCAAACAATCTTAACATCTAACACTTCCCTTGGACGGGGCTTCGAGCCACATGTAAAGGCCCCTTGACAAAGTTACTTTTTCGTAAGGCAAAAGAATGAAGGTATTAAAATAAAAACGATGTCTGAACCTAGGACCCTTAAAACATAACCCTTCTGATGGGGACATCTCTTCAGGATTGTGATTCTACACCAAGACGTCGCCGCACTCTTTTAGTATGGTTCGATTAGGGTTTAGAGATTACAGCTATATTAGGCTGGTTACCTTAGTTATTTGCTTTAATTGTATTTTTGGTTGACTTTTGTTATTTATTTCTGATAATTTATTTAGTCCCATATCATTTGTGATGGGATATCTGCGTGATGTAGGCCTATTTAAGGCCTAGACTGGTATTGAATTTAGTAGTTTTTGGATGAATTAAAAATTACTTTGAAAGCTTTGCAGCATGTGTGCTTGGGTAAGAAACCCTAGGGAGAGAATCCTTATTGTGTGGTCCCCGTCACCTTTCCCTTAAAGTCTAGTCCTCTGTTCTTTCATACCATGCCAAGTTAACTACTATACAAAAAGGCTTAAGATGATGAGTTTTTGAGTCCAAATGCATATCAAGCAATCTGACACTTGAGAATAGGCATGCGAACAAAAACTAAATCAAGGGATTTACCAAACCTGAACTCAGTAGGATGAATTACACACGAACAGACACACACAAACACAAACACACACACACACACACACTACATATAAAAGCACTAATAGCGTTTCCACCGAGAGCGATTGATGTGAACATCCAGCCAACGCCATGGGATTACTTAGTCTTGTTGGGGTCTGTATTATTTATTGCTTTTATTTTAATAAACTCTAGTTGTCTTTTATTTTATTCTTTTTTAATCCCACATCGGTTATATGGAGAAAATCATCTGTCTTGTAAGCCCATTTAAAGGCATAAAATTGTATTGAAAACAAGAAGATTTATGAATAAAATTTGAGTTATTTTCAAAATGAAAAATCTTTTCTCTTATGAGTTTGAGTGTGGAATTCGATCCTCCCAGATTTTAAGTGTGAAGCCAATATTAACTTATTCCCCCCAAATCTTATTCCCACCTCTTTACTCTTATCCCATCTCAAATCCCCAATTTCAAAGCCTTATCTCTCTACAGCAAATCCAAATTAAAAAAATCACAATCTGTTCTCTTTCTTTTCCCCACACAAAGCACATGCAACCCCTTCTCCTTGTGCCCCCGTCTCCTTTCTCTTTCCTTCTTCCTCTCTCTCGTCTTCACCTCGCGCAAAGCCTCGACAACAAACCCCTTCTGTGTTCCTCTCGTCCCCTGTGTGCGCCACAACGTCCGCCCCATGGCTCCACCTCTCTCCTCTGTGATCGACAACAACGACCTATCTTCACTGCCTCCCCTCTGCGCGGGCAACATCCCGAAGTTTTGCCGCCTCTTTTCGATCTCTATGTGACATCGAAATCAACTCGAGCCCTCGTCATCACCTTCGGCTGCTCGCCTGCACGCCCCCGTCCTCTTCCATCGAAGCCGATGCCCCTCTTCAGCCTGCTGTCTCCAACACGAGGTCGCTGCCATTCGCGCCAACTCCTCTGCTGCCCTGCCGTACGCCAACACCTTCTCCATCACTGCCGCAACTTGTTCTTCAACCCCTGCTTTTGGCCTGCAACAACCACCGCAACATAGGAACGACAACAACAAAGGCCCTTCTCGACTTCAACAATAGCATCCTCGACAGCTGCCACCCCATCCTTACCAACTCCCCTACCTCCTCCTGCGCAAGCCCAATCGTCGCCCAACGACTGAGACAACCTGCAAGAAGCAACAATCAGTCAACAGTGCAATATCAACATCAACAAATATTTAATCAACAAAGTATCAGATAACCCGAGAACGAAACTTCTGGTAGGTAATTTTATTTTCAGCAATCAGGTTATTAATTGGAGTATCATTGCATTCATTATCTAAACTTTTATCATTATTCCTGTTGTTCATTATACCGTGAGATTGCGTGAATCTGCTGGATGCTTGTTATCTACTGATCTTGGTATCGTGTTTAGGACTATTCATATTAAGTATTGCAATTGAATTTTTGAGATAATGAATGTCTAAAGTACTCATGCCAATGATTGTAAAATCCATCTTGTTAGTTTTAGATTATTTCCTACCAAAAATCCTAAATTTTGGTGAAACAATACGGAATTCAGATCTATCACTGATCAACAACACTATAGGGTCTCCGTTTCACATCAATTTGGTATCAGAGCATGGTTTAGATAAGAAACTTGCATTAGGTCTAAAAAAATTAAATTTTGTTTTAAGTATTTTTTTAGGAAAATTTGTTTTTGTTTTGTTTTGCATAAAAAATTAAAAAAAGTGTCATATAAGAAGTCTCATATCTCCACTACAGATATCCCAATGTTTGATGGTCGTATGGATTATCTTGATCAGTCGGATCCTCAAATCTTTCTAAATTTGGCTACACAACATAGATATATATTTCAAACAGTACTCGTTTTCTGAGTCTGAGAAAGTAAGGTTCACCATCATGAAACTGACTGGACAAGCTAGTTGATATTGGACCAATTAATATCAATGAGAGCATTTCGAGGCCAGAAACCAATATACACTTGGTCTTATATGAGGGACGAACTCAAGGGTAAATATGTGCCACCATATTACTACAAATATCTTCTTGACAGATGACGCAAAAACTCCTTAGGCAACAAATCTGTCAAGGAATATGTTAACGGATTCGACAAGTTTCTCAATCGTTATAATATCCTAGGCAAACAGAGTGACGTCCAAGTCTTATTCAAATTTTGTGCTGGACTTCGAATAGATCTAGAACATGAGCTTTGTAAACGTGAAATCACTGATTTTAAAAGGACTTGCGCTTTAGTCCAAGACTTAGATGTTCTCAAGTTGAGTCATGCATTTAGGAGTCAGAATCACCCAGCCCCAACATTCAAGTCGACTTCCTGTCAGTATCCATACCAAGTTCATATACAGAGACCAACATACAAGGTGGACACCAATGACGAAAGTGTTGAAAGTAAAGCTAAGGGAAAGAACATTGAAATGGACTTCTTCACACTTAGTCCTATAATCAAGTGTAAACTGTTAAGATTATGAGCATATTGCTGTCAACTGTCCAACCCCATTTAAGATTGCCATTATTGACAGGTTTTTCATTAAAGCCTCTAAGCCTGGTAGCATTATCCCCCCGAAAGCCACTACTGTGATTAAAGAGTTTAGTGTTATTTTCCCGTCTGCCACAATATTGTCCCTTTTGTTGCTGTCGCAACTGTCTTCCCCGGCTCTACTGCCGACACCACTTTCTACGCCTTCTTTACTGTCGATCCCTATTGTCATTACATGTTTCCTTCTCTATTGCCGACACCTTCCCTTTTCCCGTTGTGAAATATGTTCGGTCCAAAATTGAAGATTCTTACTGTCATCCAACACGCCACTGATTTAGTACCTAGAGCTAGTATTCCCAGCTTGTCACACCGTAGGATAGATCCTATCACACATATTGAACTCAAAGAGCATGTTGATGAGTTGTCACTAGAGAACAAGCAACAATGCATTATTCCAATAAACATCTATGTTTATGAGGACAAATTTTGGAGCTATATAGTAACAAATGATGTTGGTCAGATCAGGGATGCTATCACATGGTTCACAGTCGCGGTCTCGGCCGCCAACTCGGCAGGCACTGAGACGGATCGGTCTCGGTGACTCGGATCGGTATCGGGCGATACGCGCAAAACGCTACATAGAAAGCTAAAAAATTCTGAAAAAATCACGATAAATCTTAAAAAAATGTAGACATCCACATTCATGTATCACATGTCCAAAATATATCACCTAGCGCACTAAACTTAAAGCGAAAGTATAAATACACGCGTCGTCGGTAGAAGCATATCAAAATACATGCACAATATAGTAAATTGAACAAACTACATTCATAAATACATGCTAATGTAGTTATTTCCACATTGAATTGCGATGAGGCACAAAATTATCATCATAATGCCGAATCGACCGAGTCAATTCCGATTTTCGGCCTAGTCAGTCTCCTCTGAGTTGAGTTGACTGACTCGTGACTCGGACTCGTCTCGGAGTGGGCCGAGACGGATACGACTCGGCCGACTCGTCTCCGACTCGGCCGAGTCTTTGAACCATGTGCTATCATCTATGGTCAACCCATGTCCGACAGCTCAATAAATGCCGATATGGAAGAATCTCACACTTTACAGTTTATCAACTTTTCTTCCATTACGGTTAGATAAAAAGACACTCCCTCAACCTTTACGTGTCAGGAGATCCCTTGACATCATTTCTAATGTAACAAGTAAACTGTCATGTAGATCTATGATGGTGCGCCTAATAATCTCTTTTGATAGAAGTCGTGAATATGGTTGATCTAGTAACCCAAGTGCCTAAGATTTTTATGTCCAATAAAGAGTCAAGTGACCCATCAGCTGCCTGGGTGAGTCCAGCTGTTCTTGAAATTTCTTGGCCCTCTTCTTGTGTGAGGTGTTATTCGATGCTCACCCGATATTGCTTAGATTGAGACAATCGGAATATCTGTCAAATGAATCATTTTCATCAACATCATAATCGACCATACAGCTTGGCTTCTTGCTACTTCTCCTATTTCCCTCATTTTAAGTGTTATTCTCTGATCATTTCTCTTAAGTTGTGTACCTGGCTTTTTCTTAACTCTGGGGAACCGTTCGAATCAGTAGATGACTCGGTGTTGGATCTTTCGTCAAAGGCACCTGCTGTTGTGGGAGCCTTTGGGGAATTTTGTCTTCTTCGCTGCGCCGCTGTACCACCCTTTTTCGCGGTCGTGGAGAACCCTTTGGTTTATCTTCTTTCACTTTTGAGTTCAAGCCTTCGAGCTCGCTCTTGAGCTGTTCAATTTTTCTTTGTCACCAATTCAGTATCAGGTGATATCACCTTCTCGGTCTCTCCTTTCTTCTTTTCTTTGTTGTTTTCTATATTTTCCTATGCTTGTCGTTGATGTTGGTTCTTTCTCTTCCACTTGTTCAAGATCAAGTATTGTCGGATTTTGTGGTGGTGGTGTATTTTCATCATTATTGTCTTGACTCCGTCAGTTTGCTGGCGTTGATTGGTGGTAGTTGGGATAGTATCTGAGGAATTCGATTGGCATTGTTGTCGCCATGATCTTCGATCGTTGTCTTCTTTTGAGTAGCCTTCATGTGACAGTTTTCAACATATTGAGTGGATCACGTGCTTTCCACTATAAGGACCCTTTGCTCTCGACGAAAGCACCAAAATGATGAGATCTTAATTCTGAGGTGGGAAAGAGACAAATGACCTAATTGTGTTTGTCTCCTCCAATTCCCTGCAGCCACAAAGAGGGGTTAGCACCACGTTGTCTTGGGCCGGCGAAGCTCCTCCTATGATCAAGTCAATAAGAGAAGAATGAAAAACAACATCAATTGTAAGAGAGCTAAGTGAAGAATCTCATACCTCCCTCCAAAGGGGGTCTCCTCCCTATATTTATAGACGAAGGAAAGGAGTCTGACTGTTAGGAATGACTGGAGTTAGCTAGGAGGTTGCTGGATACTGGGAATCCTTACTGGAGAAGATTCTGATCGATATATTCTTCTTAGAGAAGATAAGAGATCTCCATCCTGCTCGATGTCAGCTGTGCTCAAATACTACGAGCACACATACTTCAAGCAGGGGTTCCTTTCTGTGCCTTGCCTAGCCTTGAGTCCATTGGACCCCCAATAATATTATACTCATTAGTAATGTTTTCCACTGGGAAAAGTGCCAGAGGGGAGGGCGATTGCCGGTCAAGCTTCACATGGAAATCCATTACTCATGTAAGAAATTCATGGGGCCACTAACACGAATTTTCAAATATTGAATCTGTTTGGCATGCTCCTGTTTCTTTTATCTGAATCTTACCATTTATGGGTCCTATTACAACTGAAACCTCCAATTGTTTCTCAAATCTAATATTTTTTAACGTATTTAATATTCCATCACCCAACCCTTAACCTACAATAGAAAACTCAAATAGAAATATTACATTTAATTCTGAACTTTAAATTATCCTAATGACTGTACTAAACTTCCGTAGAAGCCTTAATGATTTGATGGGCAAATCTAATCAAGCCCTCTTATCCATCAGATTGCATTAGTTAAACTGTTAAATAATAGCTATCAAAGCAATCACTTAGGCAGGAACATAAGTTTAACCATGTGAATGAACTCCTGTATACATCCATATTCACCTTGCTTTGGTTCAGTAAAGTGAGGAAGAACACATCCCTCAATGTTTATTTGTAGATGATTTATTAGTTTGATAGCTAATACATGAAAAGTGTTTATATGTTGCTCAATATGTTGTGGGTAACCACCATCACAGTAATAAAGGCTGAACTGATGTTAACAGGTGCAAGTGACGTTGTAACTCAGTAAAAGACCAATAATCATTTTTTTAATCTGATATGTAAGTAAGTGGAAGAGCGAACATACTAACTTGAACCTTAATTCAGAAATGCTTTCAGCAGAGAAATTTAAAGATAGTGTTGTTATGAGAGGTTAATACTCTTGAGCTCAGTTTTTGTAGCAGGTCAATGCTGCAGCAAAAGCTGAAGGCTCAATTCTGAGCCTTGTGGTGTCAAAACCTGATATGGAGTAATGCTAAATTTAGAATGATAAAAATGTATCCTACTGATAGGTTAGCCAAATCATAAAGAGGATGTTTGTCCGGAAACTGAGATTCTGCAATGAGAACTTTCGATGTTTGACAATATACAGGTGTGTTCTCAAGAATGTCTAATTAAAAAGAGGAGGCTGTTAGTTATGTGTAATCAAGTTAAATATTTTGGATCTTTACTGTTTGTCTACATGTCCTCACTGTATCTTGTTTCTGTTTATGTTAGCTAATAGATATTAGTCAGTTATGAGAGTCTTAGCGTCTAGTTCTATAGCAATCAGCTGGCAAGGAGCATTTTCTTAATGTCTCATTTGAATGTGCAGGGCATGTGGTCTATTTCTAACACTATAAGGTTATAGAAAGAAAACTGTTAATCACTGACACCAGTATAATTCTAATGAGAAGTGAAGATTATATCACAGGCTTCCACAATTCCTGCAATATAGTTTAGCTTATTACCAAATTAAAAGAAGACTGTACATTACAATTCCTTTCCCATTTATTCTTTAGATTAATGGCGGAAAAGCAAATTAGAGACACTGAACTTTCCGAGACGGGTTCGAGTGAAAAAACGGAACAGACTTGTTGCAGGATAGCTTCATTGGAGGCAGAGTTGAAAGGCATGCAACAGGTTACCAAGATGGCTGCCCTTGAGACGGAGTTGAAAGACATGAGAGAACGTTACTTGCATATGAGCCTTCAGTATGCCGAAGTGGAAGCTCAGCGGGAAGAGCTGGTACTGAAGCTCAAAACTACTACAGCAAAAGGAGGGAAGGGCTGGTTCTCATGAGATCAGGAGGCTACAAAAAGAAGCAGGTCATGACTCTCACTGTCCCCAAGTCATTCTTCTTATTCTTTTATTTGCTATCGTCGTTATATAAATTATATTATTTTCCATTATTTGTGCCGAGGGATAATATCGACTCTTCTCTGGTGGTCTTGTAAGGAACTGTTGAGATGGAAGAAGCTTTTGGCTGCCAGACTTACAGTTGCGTTGAGCAAGCATTATATATCAAGGTGCATCTAGTGATAGATCGGTATACTTCTTAACCTCTTGGATCCATGGCAGGTTGAACTTCGTACATAATAATTCATATGGTTGATCTCTGTATAATGGGATTATAATGAGTATTCCCTTAAATTTCTCAGGTTGTTTGGTTAGGGGTGGAAGCGAGGAAAGTGAGGAAGTAGTAATAGTTCCCTTTGGAACTTGAGAATTGGTTAGTAAGTTTTCCGGTATTTGGATGTTGTTGGGAAGTGTGGTTTGGAAAATGTTATGTTTTTTCGGTGTTTGGATGGTAACATTAAAGTGAAAGTGAAAAGGTTGACCACAAGTTGACCGTAAAATAATATTAAAATAAAAAATTAATTAAGAAAAATAAAAAATGGACTGTAATTAGAATGCAAGTGAAATTTATATTGATCACAAATTAATTGTTTGAGTTACAATTTATTACAAATGAGATTTGGACCACAAAATTAACTGTAGCACCCTGAAAGTGAGAAAATGGTTGTGTAAAAAGAAAAAAGAGAATAAAAGAGGTTTTCTCTTCTTTTTTTTTGGTGTTTGGATAGATAGGAAGTGAGAAATGACACTTCCTCATTTCCTTACTTCCGCCCACTTCGTTGAAACCAAACAGCCCCATGTCAAAGATCAGGATTCAATAGATTGAGCCTCGTGATAATATTTGGATGCCATCGGCTAAGCTGAAAATGATGACAGGCCATGTAAATTGTAAATTGTAATTGTAAATTTTTCTGACAATTCAAATCAAGTATGAATGAAAATGGCTTTTGAATGTTTTCTCACATAAATGATTATCTTTTGCTTTTTTTCTTTTTCTTTTTTATGGTAATGATTGAAAGAGACTAATACAATTATACATATAGGTCTCATTCTTGGCCATTTTTTGGCGTAGCCATTGACGAGTAATATAACTGCCTCTGTCGATCTGATGGAAGTGCAACATGAGCCTTTCAAAATCGACATTTGGTGTGAATCTAGATTGTTGCGTTAGAGATCCGGTTGAATATACTTGTTTTTAGCTTTCCACCATTGCTACAAGAGATAACTGACAGCTAATTGTTCAAGTTGCTTTCGAACTGGTGATTTATTGTTATTGCTGAGAATTTGGTTCAGCTTTTGTAAATTTGCAATGTGTGGGGGTTGTTGTAACCAATCTTGTATGCTCTGCTGCTACTTGGATTGCTAATCATTGACGAAATGTGCGAAATTTTAACAGAGACTGTTTTCTCAAATCTTATTGACTCATAATATATGATTCGACTCTTTAATTGAAAGGCTTTTACCTTTTGATTTCTTTGAAGACAGTTCTCTAAGATTGTTGTTGATGATATCTTGTTTTTGTTCAGCAAAAGGGAAGCGGAAGTGTGAAAATGTCTCTTCTTTTCTGAAATTATGATACTTTTTCCAGGTTCTCATAGGATTCCAAATGCTTGTTGGTAAGGAATTCTAAGAATAAAAGAGATGAGGTTTTAATGTTTTTTTGGGTTATATTTATTGCTTTTTCTATGCTATCAAACACATTCAATGGTACAAAAGAGTGGAAGATTTTAATGTCTTATTTTTGAACTCCACCAGTTTTCTCTCTTATAAGAGCAACTTCAGCACTTACATGGACAAAAGGTGCACTTACAAGAAATCCTACATGAAGTGCAAGTAGTATTTTCTTGATGCTACTTTTTCTTAAACAAATATTAGAAATACATGAAAGAACTTCACTTCCCCGTTTTACACAGTAAACGATTAAATTTTTTAGTGATGTTCATATGTGGCATTATATCTCAGAGTGAATCACAACTATTTATTTCTAAATATACGACCGTGACTGAAAAAATGACTCTTTTGGAAATTAAAGGTGCATTGAAGCTGAATTAATTTTTTTCTGAAAGAAAAAATGGGACCCTAAAGTTGAAAGTCCAACCATTTCGGATAACTCTTAAATGAATTTCTAATTGTATTTAGTAGAATCACTCCAAAGTGTCCTCAATCATAAATCGTGTAAGTCGACACATGATTTACCTTAAAACCTATCAAAAGGGACCATCATAAGTCCCCCGCAAGTGGCTCAATGACACCTCTGGGTTCTTTAAGAACTTCTTCGCTCACCTACGAGGTTCAATCTCATGTCTCGGGTCGCCTTCATGTGACCCCCTCCCTTATTTAACGGGAAAAAAAAGGAGAAACCATCATAAAAAAGAAAAAAAAAAAAATCCTAAAGGATAACATGTTTTGTGTCCTGATGACAAATTATTGTGGCCAAAAGTCCTCGATCTTGGTTTGCATCTGCTTGGTCTCATAGGAAAAATTGGAGAAAAAGAGAGGGAGGGAAAAAAAGAGAGTTGAGGTAGACGTTCTGTCCAGGTTCTCATACGAATCCAAATGTTTCTTTGTAAGGAATCCTAAGAACAAAAGAGATGAGGTTTTATTTATATATTTATTTGTTATATGTATTACTTTTTTTATGATATCAAATTCATTCAAGGGTACAAAAGAGTAGAAGGTTTTAATGCCTTATTTTTAGACTCCCTACTCTCTCTCTTCCAAGAGAAACTTGAGCACTTGTGAGCAAAAATTGCACTTACAAGGTCCTACATGAAGTGCAAGTAGTACTTTTTTGTCCAAAATCAGAGGATTGAAGTTGATGTGTTTGATCTCTTGCTAATTTGTGGGACTCAGCCCCATGCACACTGTCTCCTCTCCACCCATCACCCTTTCAGTTGAAGACATGAGCAATTGCCTCCCCCATGAGTGCCAAAAATAGTTGAAAGGCAATGGCTCCCATAGGATCTTGCTCTCCTGGAGTGGCCCTGATGAGGGGAACATTGAGGGATGATGGACCTTTCATGGAACCACTTCAGCGCACGTTACTTTATTCTTTTTGTGAGGGGCTGTTTGGATTCAAGGGATTGGGTGGAAGTGAGGAAGTGGGAAGTGTCTTTTCCCATTTCCGCTGTTCATCCAAACACCGGAAAAGAAAAATGGAAAAGGTCTTTTCCTTTTTTTCTTTTCTCTTTTACACAACCTTTTCCTCACTTCCAGTGTGCTACAGTTAATTTTGTGGTCATGTAAATCTCATTTGTAATAAGTTGTAGCACAAAACAGTTAATTTTTTGCTCATATAAATCTCACTTGCATTCTAATTACAGTCCAATTTTTATTTTTCTTCTTAATTATTATTTTAATATTATTTTGCGATCAACTTTGTGGTCAACTTTTCCACTTTCACTTCCACATTACCATCCAAACACCGGAAAAGACATAACATTTTTCAAACCACACTTCCTAACAACATCCAAACACCAAAAAACTTACTAACCAATTCCCAAGTTTCAAAGGGAACTATTACCACTTCCTCACTTCTTCACTTCCTCACTTCTACCTTAACCAAACAGGCAAAGGAAGTAGAAGGATTCCCTTATTGACTATTTTTTGTACTTTTACTCTTTGGTTATTCAACAATAGTTATGTACAAAACGTAGGGTATGTGTGAAATTTAACCCTTAATATAAATGTTTTCAATAATTGGAGTAATCAAAATGAGATAGACTTGTGTAGTTCCGGAAGGAGTCGAGTCCAAATCTTTCTTATTCAAATACTAACATCCGACATTCGAATACAAAATCCACTCCGTTGAAGTTGATCTATATTATTAAAGTAACTAAAAATTAAAAACAAAGTGTTTTGAATACTTTTGTCCATCCATCAAGCGGCGCAAAATTGACGGCTGAAAGTAGTGAGTTGGTTAGATTTATGTCTTTAGACATACAAATTCTCAATCCGGCTATTTGATCATGATCTAAACATTTAAAAGCCCCTACAAACTAATTTTTGTTGGGTTTCAAATGTTCTACACGGTTAAACTAGCCACTATTTACGCCGTCCGCTTTTTCCCTACTTAGTGCATGGGTAAAAAATATTTAAAATATTTGTTTTTTTGTTTATAGATACTTAAAATATAGATCAACTTCAACGAAATGAATCTTATATTCAGATGATATATAATTGTATTTGAGTTATATTTGAGTGGGAAGGATCCAGGCAGAATTACACAAGTCTATCTCAAAATAGTGAATTTTCATTGTTGATCTAAAAATAAAAGTATCAACGTACTCCCTGAACACGTGACATGGTGCGTAGATAGAGGAGAAAGATCGAGAGGAGTTTAATTAAATAGCAGGACCCAGGCTTCCCTTTATTTAAGTATCTTGTCTTTTTCACCATCTCAGTGCTCAAAGAGCATTGGATACTCGTTTCGATTGGTAGATTTTTCACTTTAACCTTTTGGATCAGAATAAATCATTTTATGTATGGTCCTCGCAGGGCTGGTGTTGGCTCCTTCACATGAAGAATCAGGTGATGGTCCTTCACGCTGTGGGGTCATTCATCACAGCCGATGGACGGCTCAGAACATGAGAGAGAAAAAGAAAATAAAAACACGTTTTGTGGCCCTCACCACAAAACGAGTTTTCTTTTCTATCTCCCGCTCCTGGCCGTCCATCAACTTTAATGAACGGCCCACAGCGCGAAGAACCATCATGGTCCTTCGTGCGAAGAAGTCAACCTGAGCCTGTCGTCGCAAGTAATACAAAGGAGTCTTTTCCGTTGTTTAGCAGAATTGTTAACCTTATTTATTTGAAAATCCTCTAGGATATTGTGAAAAAATGAAAAGAAAAGATACAAATTTCACGAGATTACCATAAACTCGCTGTAACTTTACTTTTCTATCTTTCTTAAGATATTAGAATTTCAAAAAAAAGATTAAATTATCCTTTTATCTTCTTATATAATTATGTTAACCAACAAAAGTGGGCTAGTCCACCAGTAACACTCCTTGGTTCTAGGAAGAGGTTTACCTTTGATTACCACAACTATTGAATAAGAGGTTGACTTGAGTCATATTATTATTGAAACTTTTCAATATTTTTCATTTAAATACTTGTTATTTGATGTTGGGTATTCTGCTTAACAAGAATCAATCTGACAACTAATCAAGATCACTGAGATATCAACAATCTAATTGGCCAGGTCGGCAAATATCAGGTGGGAGGTTTTCCGTTCAAAAGAACGTTCCTTAATTTAAGAACCACCTTTCAATTTCCTTCCTTAGTTTAAGCACCAATTAGACTGAATCCAAGTCAGTCTCGATATACTGTAAAGTATATCCCCTGTATAAAGGACTTAATCCACTTATACAGTAACACTTAGACTGAATTTAAGTCAATCTCGATATACTGTAAAGTATATCCCCTGTATAAAGGACTTAGTCCACTTATACAGTATTTGAAGTGAGGTACGCTTACAGCGAATCTCCTTAAGACAATTACGTCCCCCGCATCGGTGCTAACGGGATAATGGACGCTGGTCTCCCAAGATACAACACTTCTTCACGGTATTTGGATAGCACTACCAAATTACCGTACGGTCGAACCGTAGTCAACCAGTACCTACACAGGATTAGCAAAACAGCGGTATAACGACAAATTTCAAATGAATATTTGTCTTACTCTTTGGAGGAACACCCACTGTTGAGGACGTAGGAAGGTTGAAGAATTTTTGGCAGAATCTCCTTTAGGAAGTCGCTTCGGATTCCCACTTCACTTGGAAGTCACGGATTCCCACTTCGTTGGAAGTCGCTCTGGAAGTCGTGGATTCCCACTTTGCTGGAGCCCAGTTCAGAACCGAAGTCAGAACTTTAGAGAGAGAGAGAGAGATCTCAGATTTGGTGTGTCTGAGAATGAACCCCTGGAGCGCTATTTATAGCGCTCCGGAGGGGTATTCTCGTCCGCCAAATTCCAGCAGTTGCGACGGTTCGGACAGAACCGTCGCAACCGATCAACCGCCCAACCGCACTGTCGGTTTTCCGACAGCGGTTGGCGAACGGTCGGACGGACACCCGTTGGCGGGTGATACGAATCTTTCCGCGGGCGGGTTGTAGCGGTTCGGCCCATACCTACGGACCCTGATTCAAAAAGAACCAGGCCAGGTAGGGAACCCGAACCCGAACCCAGACCCGAGCCCGAGCCCGGCCCGCTCCGACCGGCCGGGCCGCCGCCAGCGGCGGCGCGCGTGCGCGCACGTACGTATGTGCATAGTTCCCTCTTTTCGCGCGCGAAAACTCCAAGTACCCAAAGGGCACACCCTTTGTTCTCATTTTCCTCTATTTATACCCCATGAGCTTCCATCACATGACCAATGTGGGACTAAATGCATGTAGCTAACTTTAGTCCCTTTTGGCTTTGAATTAGGCAATCTTTGGACTTGAATATCTCATTCATTCGAAGTCGGAATTGAACATGTGAATATACCACGTTCATCACAAATGGAAGGAGAACACACTCCAACCATCATCCGGTTGATTCGATCAACGGATCTCGCCATAATTCAACTCGAAGATTCACCTTTATATTCTTCAATTCCAACAATCCCCCACAATGAATGGAGATTCAAGGAAATGACACACAAAGAGACTGACTCTATTGTGTAAGGTACTTTAGAAAAGAAACTGCATAAGGATAGGTGAACTAGGTCTTGAACCTTCCATAGTGAAAGCTTTATCGGACTTACTGGCTAATCAGTGAATTAGGTCTTGAACTGTTAGCCGTTAGTGTAAGCCAAGTCAACAAGCTTCACACAGTGACTTTCCAAATCAACTTTGGTTCTCTGTTGTGTCCGTTTTGGCCCTGGACATTCTTGGTTTCAGAGAGTATCTTTAGGGAATAACAGCCTCCATAGAGATTCCCAAAGAGCCGACCCAACTCTATACTCACATAGGTGATGGACCTATTAAGAGTAGTCTACTCTACTCCACTTGTTTAGTAACAAGATATAGGCATCATTAAAAGCATTTAAGCTTATCCTTAATCCACTTGTAGAAAAGCACTTATGTGCACCTTAGGAATGGATTGGAGTCAAGCTCCCAAGTGCTTACTTGCTGAGTCAATCATAACTAGTTTTTCCTCTTGAACTTAGTCCGTGGGATCTCCAGTCGCTAAGTGAGGTTTCCATTAAGCTGACTCGGTAAGGTTAGGCTTTTAGACCTATTCCCCTCGATGCGCAGTTTATACGCTCTCCACTTAAACCTTTAGTAAGCGGATCCGCTAAATTATCCTTTGACGATACAAAGTCAATAGAGATAATTCCATTTGAGAGCAACTGCTTCACGGTATTATGTCTACGACGAATATGTCTAGACTTACCGTTGTATATCACATTTTGTGCCCTAGATATAGCTGCTTGATTGTCGCAGTGTATACATATAGCGGGCACTGGCTTTTGCCATAACGGTATATCTTCTAAGAATTGTCGAAGCCATTCTGCTTCTTCTCCAGCCTTATCTAAGGCTATGAATTCCGATTCCATAGTGGAACGGGCAATACATGTTTGCTTAGAAGATTTTCAAGATACCGCTGCTCCTGCTAGAGTAAATACGTATCCGCTAGTTGATTTTGATTCCTCAGAATCTGCAATCCAATTAGCATCACTGTATCCTTCCGGTACAGGAGGATACTTTCCATATCTCAAGGCATATTCCTTGGTATGTGATACATAACCTAATACTCGTAGTAGAGCGGTCCAGTGTAGATCACTAGGATTGCTAGTGTATCTACTTAACTTGCTTACAGCGTAAGCAATATCGGGTCTAGTGCAATTCATTAAATACATTAGACTTCCGATAATCTGAGAATACTCCAACTGGCGTATTCCAGTTCCTGTATTCTTATGAAGGTGGATGTGTGGGAGAAAAGGATTTGTATTCTCTTTTATCCCATGATCCTTGAATCTTTCTATCATCTTATCCACGTAGTGAGATTGAGATAGACTGATTCCATCTGGTGTTCTAGTAATTTTAATTCCTAAAATTACATCAGCAACCCCCAGATCCTTCATATCAAAACTGTTGGATAACATTCTTTTAGTGGACTTAATAATCTCAATATTAGTCCCAAGTATCAACATGTCGTCTACATAAAGACAAACAATGATACATGCGTTTCCAACTGTTTTCGTGTAAACACACTTATCGCATTCATTGATAGTGAATCCATCTTTAATCATGACACTATCAAATTTCTCATGCCATTGTTTAGGAGCCTGCTTTAAACCATATAAGGATTTTACCAATTTACACACCTAGTGTTCTTGGCCCTTGACTTTAAATCCTTCAGGTTGCTCCATATATATCTCTTCATTTAATTCACCATTTAAGAATGCAGTCTTGACATCCATTTGATGGATATCTAAGTTGTGCAATACTGCAATCGCAATCAACATCCGTATGGACGTTATTCTTGTTACTGGTGAATAAGTATCGAAGTAGTCAAGTCCTTCTTTTTGTCGATAACCCTTGGCTACTAATCTAGCCTTGTACTTATCGATAGATCCATCGGGTTTTAATTTTCGTTTGAAAATCCACTTAGACCCAATTGGTTTACTTCCAGGAGGCAAGTTTACCAATTCCCAAGTATGATTACTTAGTATGGATTCTATTTCGCTATTTATAGCTTCTTTTCACATTTGTGCTTCTGGGGTTGACATAGACTCTTTAAATGTTTGAGGCTCGCTCTCAATAGCGTATGCTATGAAATCTGGACAAAAAGATTTTGAGATTCTAGATCTCTGACTTCTTCTTGGTTCAATTTCCGCATTTACAATTGGTTCCTTGGGGCTTTCGTCCCTGAACGCCATCTCGTGTGTTCTTTTCCCAGAAGTCTTATCTGCTTCCCGTTTGTACGGAAGATATCTTCAAAGAACACAGCATCTCGAGATTCGATAATCATGTTTACATGAATATCAGGTATTTCTGATTTATGAACCAGAAATCTGTAGGCACTGCTATTCAAGGCATAGCCTATGAATATGCAGTCCATAGTTTTTTGCTCCCAACTTAGTCTTTTTGGGTAATGGTGCCAGCACCTTTGCAAGGCACCCCCACATTTTGAGGTAATGGTAGGAAGGTGTCCTTCCATGCCATAACTCGAATGGTATTAGACCAAGTTTCTTGTGGGGTACTCTATTTAGAATATGATTTGCAGTTAATAGAGCTTCCCCCCACAAGTTCTGCGGAGCTCCAGAACTTACGAGCATGGAATTAACCATCTCCTTCAAAGTTCTGTTCTTCCGTTCATCAATTCCATTTTGCTGAGGAGTATATGGTGCTGTTGTTTGATGTATTATATCAAAACTAGCACATAACTCACTAAAATCATTTGATTCATATTCTCCGCCTCTATCGGATTTTAGAATCTTGATTTTCTTGTTGAGTTGATTCTCAACTTCGGCTTTATATGTTGTAAACATATTTATTGCCTCATCCTTACTGTTCAAAAGATACACATAACAGTATCTTGTACAGTCATCGATAAAAGTAATGAAATACTTTTTTACCGCCTCTAGTTGGCATAAACTTCAAGTCACATAGATCGCTATGAATTAACCCTAAAGGTTCTGTATTTCGATCTATTGAGTGAAATGAATTTTTAGCCAACTTGGCCTCAACACAAACCTCACACTTGCGAATTTCTTCCAAGTTGAGTTTAGGAATATATCTCAGATTAGACAAGTTTTTCAAAGACTTGTAATTTACATGCCCTAATCTAGCATGCCACAAAATAGGAGACTCAAGCAAATAAACAGAAGATTTTCCTTTTATTAGCTTTGGGTACAAATACACGGACTTTTATCAACCACTGCAACATTGACTTTAAAAAGTCCATCAACAAGATAGCCCTTTCCCACATACATCCCTCCCTTAGTAAGTACAAATTTGTCAGATTCAAATACAATTCTAAATCCTTTCTTACTAAGTATTGATCCGGAGATCAAATTCTTGCGGATGTCTGGAACATGAAGGACATCGTTAAGAGTAAGCTCTTTCCCCGATGTCCACTTCAGGATGACCTTTCCCTTTCCTTCAACCTTTGAGGAAGTTGAATTACCCATGAATAGCTGTTCATCTTGCTCTAGCCTTTGATATTCTGAGAATAATAATTTCTCCGAGCAGATGTGTCGGGTAGCTCCCGTGTCTACCCACCAATCTTTGTTATTGGTTGTCAGATTTACTTCTGACACCACAGCTGAAAGACTTGGTGATTCATGGTTGGTCATGTTGGCCTGTGGGTGGCTTTTCTTGTTCTTCTTTAGACGGCTGCGGCATTCATTTGCTTTGTGACCTTCTTTGTTGCAGATGTAACAGGTCCCTTTGAAGCGCATGGTTCTGCCGTCTTGAGCCTTGCCTTTGTACCCCTGGGAAGGCTTCTTCCTCTTCAAGCTTTTGAAAGTAGACGCTTTTCCCTTTGAGTCCTCGATCACATTTGCTTTTGCTTCGTAGGAGTTTTTGCTGCTCCTTTTCTCGGACTTGCGGTTGTCCTCCTCTATACGAAGCCTCACAATGAGATCCTCCAACTTTAGCTCCTTTCGCTTATGCTTCAGGTAGTTCTTGAAGTCTCTCCACGCAGGGGGGAGCTTCTCCACGATGGTTGCAACCTGAAAAGTTTCAGGAAGAATCATACCTTCGGCCTCTATCTCGTGCAAGATAAGTTGGAACTCTTGCACCTGACTGATGACAGTCTTGCTATCCACCATTTTGTACTCCAGAAATCGTCCAACGACGAACTTCTTGGTACCAGTATCTTCAGTCTTGTATTTCTTGTCAAGACTGGCCCATATTTCTTTGCCGTAGTGATTGGACTGTAGACGTTATAAAGAGAGTCATCCAGTCCATTAAGAACATAATTTCGGCAAAGGAAATCACCTTGTGTCCAAGCATCGACTGCAAGGACTGAGTCCCGATCAGTTCCGGGTTCTGGTGGATCCTCCTGCAGGAATTTGGCCAGATGTAGAGTGGTCAAGTAGAAGAGCATCTTCTGTTGCCACCTCTTGAACTCTGTGCCATCAAACTTTCCTGGCTTCTCCGGCTTCGGGTTAGGAAGTGGAGTAGGCATCAAACCTTGGAGCGGTATGTTTGTTGCCTTGCTGGAGGTATCTTGATTTGTCTCAGACATTTTTTCTGCAAGTTCAAGCAGAACAGAAGTGATAAACAATAATTGTCTTAAGATTGTTGGGTATTCTGCTTAACAAGAATCAATCTGACAACTAATCAAGATCACTGAGATATCAACAATCTAATTGGCCAGGTCGGCAAATATCAGGTGGGAGGTTTTCCGTTCAAAAGAACGTTCCTTAATTTAAGAACCACCTTTCAATTTCCTTCCTTAGTTTAAGCACCAATTAGACTGAATCCAAGTCAGTCTCGATATACTGTAAAGTATATCCCCTGTATAAAGGACTTAATCCACTTATACAGTAACACTTAGACTGAATCTAAGTCAATCTCGATATACTGTAAAGTATATCCCCTGTATAAAGGACTTAGTCCACTTATACAGTATTTCCTTAGTTTAAGCACCAATTAGACTGAATCCAAGTCAGTCTCGATATACTGTAAAGTATATCCCCTGTATAAAGGACTTAATCCACTTATACAGTAACACTTAGACTGAATCTAAGTCAATCTCGATATACTGTAAAGTATATCCCCTGTATAAAGGACTTAGTCCACTTATACAGTATTTGAAGTGAGGTACGCTTACAGCGAATCTCCTTAAGACAATTACGTCCCCCGCACCGGTGCTAACGGGATAATGGACGCTGGTCTCCCAAGATACAACACTTCTTCACGGTATTTGGATAGCACTACCAAATTACCGTACGGTCGAACCGTAGTCAACCAGTACCTACACAGGATTAGCAAAACAGCGGTATAATGACAAATTTCAAATGAATATTTGTCTTACTCTTTTGGAGGAACACCCACTGTTGAGGACGTAGGAAGGTTGAAGAATTTTTGGCAGAATCTCCTTTAGGAAGTCGCTTCGGATTCCCACTTCACTTGGAAGTCGCTCTGGAAGTCGTGGATTCCCACTTTGCTGGAGCTCAGTTCAGAACCGAAGTCAGAACTTTAGAGAGAGAGAGAGAGAGAGATCTCAGATTTGGTGTGTCTGAGAATGAACCCCTGGAGCGCTATAAATAGCGCTCCGGAGGGGTATTCTCGTCCGCCAAATTCCAGGCCGGCCGGCCGCCGCCGCCGCCAGCGGCGGCGCGCGTGCGCGCACGTATGTATGTGCATAGTTCCCTCCTTTTCGCACGCGAAAACTCCAAGTACCCAAAGGGCACACCCTTTGTTCTCATTTTCCTCTATTTATACCCCATGAGCTTCCATCACATGGCCAATGTGGGACTAAATGCATGTAGCTAACTTTAGTCCCTTTTGGCTTTGAATTAGGCAATCTTTGGACTTGAATATCTCATTCATTCGAAGTCGGAATTGAACATGTGAATATACCACGTTCATCACAAATGGAAGGAGAACACACTCCAACCATCATCCGGTTGATTCGATCAACGGATCTCGCCATAATTCAACTCGAAGATTCACCTTTATATTCTTCAATTCCAACATTTGATACCAAGTCAGGGTGCAAATATGGATACAGATACATATCACTGTTCCCTTGTATCAACATTTATCTCAAACTTTTCTTTTATTTTCTTGAGAAAGATGATGGAGGTCACCTTCCAGCCACTATACACAAACACAACCCATCACTAATTACCCAAAGTGAAATTTCCCGTTTTGCGAGGATTAAACCTGGGACCTTTCTCTTACAGGAGAATTACCTATTAAGCTAACATAAATTACCTAACAGAACGAACTACAAAGAAAGTGTATAAATATAACCTATGTCATGCAGGTGTAATACGCTAATTGCGCATTCTTTTTTTGTGAACTAATTATATATAATGAGGTAGAAATGCTTGGTATTTGGAAAGCTTATCGATATGAAATTTATCATATATGTATCTGTTTTCCAATCATGAACACGGGTACGAATATGGATATAGTTCAACAGGGAGAACTCATACACATATTACCAACCAACGTGAATACAGATGTGAATCTGATCTGATATATCCGTGTTCATGTCCACCTCTAGTCGATAAAATTTAGGCCCTAAAAATCCTAGTAAAAGATGATGAAGTGGGTCCTAATTAAAAACTCATCTCCATGTTGTCTTCTCTACAAGTGGATCCTTCACGCATCAAAAGCTTGGCATGTTATTGCCTTGTCAAAGCCAGCACCAAAACATTGCTCTTTTTAAAAAAAAAAAAAAAAAAAAATCAAGCCAGTGCCCTTCAAGCCACTCTTCATCAATATCAATATTCTTTTTACTAGAACTAGACGTTAGGAACACAAACATCCACACAAGACTGCAAGCAGGCCCTACAGAGCACCCAGCCGGGGTTAATGTCCTCAAAAGATGGTGTTATGGTGACCCATCACCCCCAAGATTCCAACCACAACCAAAGTGCAACGCAATGGGCCATATGCATGCATGGCTTGGGTCATGATCTGTCTGGCTCTTAGGGCAGAGGACTCTTGCTAGAATGATGAGGGGGTGATGGGTGGTGAGGGGACAGTGTGCATGGAGGTTGAGCTAGTTATTGTGACTTGTGAGATGACAAAGGTCTTGCTAGATTGCCGACAAACACATTGTGACAAAAACATGCATCCCACTATATATCATGCATGCCACCATCACTACAAAAGAAACGGGCTTTCATATCGCTCATTTTGTGACGATTTAAGTCGCAACCGGGAATCGCCACCGACATGCGTCAAAATGCGGTGACAATTTTTAAATTTGTTGATACACAATTTTGCTTTTTGAGCTTTTGTGGCGGTTAGTAAAATAACCGTCGTGTAATATATGTTTTACGGTGGTTCTGTAAGAAGCGCCATAAAATCTCAAAATGCGGTGGTAATTTTGAAATTTGATAAATTTGAGTTTGGGTCTTTCATGGCTGTTTGTTAAAATAACCGCCATGAAAATATATTTTACGACGATTCTGTAAGAACCGCCGTCAAAACTTAAAAGACGATGACAATTTTAAAATTTAATATATTTTGTGTTTTAATCTTTCAAGACGGTTTGTTAAAAGAACCGTCGTGGAAGGCATTTTGAAATTGATTTTGATCAGCTAAGTCAGCGATCCGCAGCTCAACACTATTGGACTCTTTATAATCAAGATTATCAGTCTCATGGCGTATTGAGATGTCGGTGGGGTTCTTAATTTCTAACAGTAATTAATAATAATTATAAAAAAAGACTCTAGCGTATTGGTAAAAAAACTCTCACAAGGTTGGAGATAAACAAGGGCGGTTTGTGTTGGGAATAGTTTTTCTAGAAGGAGGAAATGAACTTTGTATTTCGAGTTATTCAATTGGACTTACATATGCACTTCCTTATATAGGCCTTTTGGAACATCCTCCATGACTCTTCAAACACCAAACTACATGACTCTTCAAACACCAAACTACATGACTCTTCAAACACCAAACCACATGACTCTTCAAACTAGTTCATGAATTTCTCATGTACATGTATCTCATAAGTGCATGAATACATGAATAACATAATTACTAATGCATGTAACAAGTTTAATAGCTAACATTCTCCTCCCTTAAACTTGTTTCTCCACGAACTTGGACGCCAAGCTTCTTCCTTAATTTTTGAAAGGCATCCGTCTTCAATGCTTTTGTGAAAATGTCGGCAACTTGATCACTCGAACATTTGTGGTGTAACTCCACCTCCTTCATCTTCACGTGTTCTCTTATGAAGTGAAATCGAGTGTCAATATGCTTTGATCTCTCATGATGAACCGGGTTCTTTGCTAGAGCAATGGCCGACTTGTTATCGATGTAGATCTTGGTCGCTTCTTCTTGCTTTAACGTCATTCTCTCTAATAGTCTCCTCAACCATATAGCATGACAAACACAAGCGGCTGCTGCTATATATTCAGCTTCACAGGTTGAAAGAGCAACTATGGATTGCTTCTTCGACGACCAAGTAAATGCAGCATCACCAAGATAGAATACGAACCCAGTTGTACTCCTTCGATCTTCACGGCTTCCAGCCCAATCACTATCGCTAAAACCAACCAATTCAAGGTTGTGATTCTGCGAGTAGAACAGTCCATGATCAACCGTTCCTTTAATATAACTAAGAATCCTCCTTGCTGCCTTCAAATGGGAGGTTCTCGGGGTCTCCATAAACTGCTCACAAGTCCTACTCCAATTAGAATATCAGGACGAGTGCAAGTCAAATACCTTAGACAACCCATGAGACTTTTGAAATAAGTTGGGTTGACTAGCTTCCCTTCACCCTCCTTGGTTAATTTGAGACCAAACTCAACAGGTGTGTCAATTGGGTGGCAGTCTTCAAAGGCAAATTTCTCTAAGATCTCCATTGCATACTTTGATTGGGAAATAAAAATACCATCTTCACCTTGTTGCATCTCAATGCCTAGAAAATATTTCATTAGGCCTAGATCCGTCATCTCGAACTCCTTTTTCATTGAGAGCTTGAAGTCTTGGATCATAGAGTGACTGCTACCTGTAAACATCAGATCATCTACATACAAGCAAACAAACAATACTTCTCCATGTGAGTTTGCCTTAGCATATAAAGAATGCTCATCAGGGTACCTCATAAATCCTTGTTGCATGAAGTAATTATCAATCCTTGAATTCCATGTTCTTGGTCCTTGCTTTAGCCCATAGAGAGCCTTCTTCAGCTTGTACACCTTCTTTTCTTGCCCTTTAATAATGAATCCTGGTGGCTGTTCAACATAAACTTCTTCTTCAAGTTTCCCATTTAGGAATGCCGACTTCACGTCCATTTGATGCATTTTCCACCGTCGTTGGGCTGCAAGTGAGATCAACAACCTCACAGTTTCTAGCCTTGCTACTGGGGCAAAGACCTCTTCATAGTCGATGCCATACTTTTGCTTATAGCCCTTCACGACCAATCTCGCCTTATGTCGCTCTACCACACCTTTGGCATCTCTATTTGTCTTGTATACCCATTTAACACCAATGGGTTTGAATCTTGTGGAAGTGATGTAAGCTCCCACGTATCATTTTTCTTGATAGAGTGAATCTCCTCCTCCATAGCTTTCCTCCATTTTGCCTCCTTATTGGCCTCCTCAAATGTCATAGGACCAAAGCCTGCAAAAAGACAAAAATTGTTGAACTCCTCCTCGTTCTCCCAATCAATGGGCTCAACTGGTTGAGTGGAGTCATAAATCTCTTGAACTCTCCTTGTCTTGCGTACAGGACTGGTAGAATCATCATGGTCTGAATCTTCATTTAAGGTAGTGGATGGTGACTCTCTCTTCTCCTCCTCACCATCAAGAGGAATGAGAATCCCCATGTCAATTGTCTTCCACTCCCAGCTTTGATTTTCATCAAATTTCACATCTCTTGACATCACAATCTTGCAAGTGACGGGGTTATACAGCTTGTATCCGCTGCAGTTCTCACCATAGCCCAAGAATATGCATCTTTGGCTTTTATCTTCAAGCTTCGTGCGCTTCTCCTCCTGAATCTTAGCATAAGCAACACTTTCAAAGATTCGAAGATGATCGACCTTTGGTTTTCGAGAACTCCATGCTTCCTCTGGCGTCATGTCTTCAAGTCTCTTCGTTGAAAACCTGTTCAACAAATAAACAGAACAAGCCACAGCATCTCCCCAAAATTTCTTTGGGATATTTTTCTCCTTCAGCATACACCGGACCATGTTGAGAATTGTTCTATTCTTCCTCTCTGAGACACCATTTTGTTGTGGTGTTTGCGGCATAGTGAGTTGATGTTGGATGCCATGTTCTCTGCAGAAATTCTCAAACTCCTGCGACATATACTCGCCTCCACGATCAGTTCTCAAACACTTAAGCAGACATCCACTTTGTTTTTCAACAAAGCTCTTGAATTCTTTGAATTTAGAGAAGACTTCTCTTTTCTCTTTTAGCATATACACCCAAGTCTTGCCACTAAAATCATCAGTAAAGGTTAGGAATACCTATTACCACCAATAGACTCGGGCTTGATAGGTCCACATACGTCTGAATGCACCAATTGTAGACGCTTAGATGCTCTTTTGACATCATACTTCTTGAATGACTCCCTTTGTTGCTTTCCCACAATGCAAACATCACAAAGGTTGTTAGGAGCATCAATCTTTGGCAATCCCACCACCATTTTCTTCTTCTCCATTAGCTTCAAT
The DNA here is from genome assembly GCA_038442645.1 of Agave tequilana. Lineage (NCBI taxonomy): Eukaryota > Viridiplantae > Streptophyta > Magnoliopsida > Asparagales > Asparagaceae > Agave > Agave tequilana. The sequence continues at coordinate 321,672 of JAVJIF010003114.1, read as the reverse complement.
GCCTCAAAATTGAGATGTCCATAGCGAAGATGCCACAGATTGCTGCGATCTTGAGTCGTTGCCTTCATGCACCTTGACTCCACAATTGAGAGCTTCAACGGGAACATCCTGTTCTTTGTCATCTTCACATGTGTAATCAGCCTGTTATTCTTATCCAACAAGCTAAGAACTAGATCGCTCGTCTTGATGCCATATCCTCTTTCCAACAATTGTCCAATACTCAATAAATTACTTTTTATAGCAGGGACATAATAGACATCAGAGATGCAAAGCTCCCTACCATTTTGAAGTTTAAAGACAACATCACCTTTTCCTTCAATTGGACATTTGGAAAGATCACCAAATGTGATGTAGCCTTGATGACCTTCATCGAGCCTTGTGAAGAACTCCTTTCTTCCACTCATGTGATTTGAGGCTCCCGTGTCTATGAACCATGTGACCGTTTGAGGCGGGTCAATTTCATTATAGGACATGAGCAACACTTGTCCTTCACTTAGCTCCACATGATTAGCCTTTTCTCCACCATCATTGTCAGAATTATACCAACAATCATAGGAGAAATGGCCATATTTCTTACAAACATAGCACTGGATATGAGATTTATCATATCTTCCTTTCCGGCCACGACCTCGACCGCGGCCTCGGCCACGAGTTTCATGGCTTCCACGACCATTCCCTTCACTTTCATCACCATGGGTGCTGCTTTGTTCGTTGAAGTGGTTACCACGACCACCTCGTACTTTGCCACCACGTCCACCTCTTCCTCGATGGTAGCCTCCTCTTGAAGATCCATCCTTCTTTTGGGAAGAGTTGGCTTGAAGTGCTTGCTCCATAGTCTTTCCTTCTTCTTTCTTCTTTCGCAAGCCTCTTTCTTCATAAACTTGTAGAGAGCCTTGGAGTTCTTCCACTGACATCTCCTCAAGATTATTTGATTCTTCAATCGCCACAGCAATATAATCAAATCTTGAGTGTAGAGATCTCATGATCTTCTCCACAACACGTACGTCCTCAATCTTCTCACCATGTCGCCTCATCTCATGCACAATGGAATTTACTCGATGGAAGTACTCGCCAATGGATTCTGACCCTTCTTGTTGTAGGGCCTCAAAATCTGCTCGCAAAGATTGCAAGCGGATTTTCTTCACTCTTTCTACGCCATCAAAGGCTTTCTTCAAGATCTCCCAAGCTTCCTTAGAAGTTTTTGCAGAGGCGATCAACTCGAACGTGGCGTCGTCTACTCCTTGTAGATTGTGAACAACGCCTTCTTCTCCTTCTTCATCTCCTCCTCCTTGGCTCCATTTACCACCGTGTTCCATGCTCCCATGTGTAACACCCTGAAAATTCTAAATTGTGATTTAATAATATAATTCGTGATCTAAAAGATTATATAGAATCACTAGGGGTGATGATTGAGTTAGTTCCTTTGTAATGTTATTTTATTTTAAAATTTGTATGGATAATTTTAAGTGGATGAAATATTGATAACTGTAAATATATGTATATAAAATTATGTGAATACAATTTTGTAATTATATAAATATTTTATACAAGCATGCTTATACTAGATATTCTTGCATACAAAATACAAGAATATTAAATGATTGAAGAGTAAGTGGAGTGTGAGGTGGAAAGAAAGTAGAGGGTTAAAAAATTGTGTTTGTGTAGGTGGCAAGCTTTGATGAGATAGAATTGGGACTTTGTTAAACTAAGTAAATATATAATTATATATATATATATATATATATATATATATATAATATATATATATATATATATATATATATATATATATAATATATATATATATATATATTATGCAAGAGAGAGGATTAATAGGTCTTTCCCTTTTTTTTTCCCATCTCCTCCATGGGTTCCCAGATCTGAAACGAAGGATCCAGAAATCCCCTCTCAACCTCTCTCTCTCTCTCTCTCTCTCTCTCTCTCTCTCTCTCTCTCGGCAAGTGTTGACAGCGCGCCAGCGCAGGGCGCGCGCGGACGAGCAGGCGGCGCGCGCGGCAGCGGCCGCGGCGCGCACGGCAGCGAGCGCGGCGCCCAGGCGGCGCGCGGGGGAGGTCACCGCCGACCGGCCTTGGGCGGTAGCCATGGGCAGCAGCACATGCGGTCGGCGATCGACACCGAAGGTGAGGGAGAATTTGCTTGATCAAATTTTATTTCAAATTCCCCTCTGTTTTCTGAACAAATTCATGGATTCAATTAAATTGTTTGTTTCAGTTCTTCCCCATGAATACAATTAATTATTGCTTTGAAACTTTAATATCGAAATCATGGAAGTCTATTGTGAGTGGGAATTCATTTCAAGTTATTGCCTCAATTGATACCTCCCCAAAATTCATGAATTATTTATGATCTCAACTATTGGCTGTCATTACCTTTGAGGACATTGGATGTCATTTCCTTGATGGTTATTCAATTTTGACTAAAAATTTTGTTCTCTGAACTTCCAGTATTGTTAGTTGCTTGAGCAAATTGTTATATTTATACGTGAAAGCAGGACTGTAATTGGGTTGCCAAAAGATTGTAGGTTTTAGGGGAGGACTTCTCTAGCACTGTAAATTATTCAGGTGTGAATTATCTATGTATTGTTTTCTACCAATATATATATTCGAAGAGTAATTATAGTAATAGTTTGTTTATCTTCTGTGTGAGTTGGAGAACTCATTCAGCCCGTTGTTCTTTAACAAGTCGAATCTACTTAGGACAAGCCATTCAATCCTTTCGTTTATTTTATCCTTTCATTTCTTTTCTTCATGTAGTTTCTTTGCCAAGCTTTAGATAGTTCTATACTTTTGGAGTCTTATAGCTATATGCATACTTACTGGATGATTATGGCTGAAAAGACTCGCGCAATTCCATCTCTTGATAGTCGTGATAAACACAATATGTAGTCAGTGATTATAGTTAAGATTCATGTAATGGACCTTTAGGACTATAATATGTTTGGATTGGGCACAGTATAGTCTAATTCTTTGTGGCTTTGCTATACATGTATGCATTTGTATATAGACCTCCGTTTTGTAGAGTAAGTTGGCACATATGGATTGTAGAACTGATGAAGGGAGATCCTAACTATTTTGACATCCTTCATACATCAGCTGTGTTATGTTGGAGTATACATTCGATAGGTTCAGCGTGTACCAATTTGTTTTGTTATGTTCTCTTTTGGTTCATTGGTGCATCTTCAGCGCTATGCTCAAAGCACTAACATTTTATTTGCATTATTAAATAATTACTGTTGCATTCGCTCAGACACTTGAGAAATCTGATACATTTGGGTATGTCGAGCACATCCTGATGAGATGAATTATAGATCCAATCATTTGGTAGGACTAACACAAATCCTTATGACAAAAGGGGAAAAGGGAGGCAACTGGAAGAATTACTCGACCCATCTCTCCTTTCACATATGAGTTAGAAGTAAGGTTCATGAGGTTCAGGATAACTAAGGAATTATGGCAGATGGCAAACGCTATAATTTTCAATAATAAGAAATAAGTTCTAATAACACACACATTGCTACTAATTAATAACACTATCTAGTGTTGCAGGTTTACAACTCACAGCCCCAAGCTAATAAGACTGTGAATTTCAACTCTAGGATTGCGGGTTAGGATTAGGCTGGAATTTTATTCACAATATTCACAAGTTGGGAGTGCTGTGATAGAAGGGTATAAAGGAGGAGATTGTAACCATTTTTTCATACTGCTTGTCTATAAGAAGTAACATGGTACTCACGTCACACCAGGCATTTATATTTTAGACCTTGAGCTGCTGGGAGGCAAATTCTGATACGGTTAGAACAATGTATTATTTATATAGGGTGTCTCAGTATAATTATTTCTTTAAACCTGTGTACGTAGATCATCGAAGTAAACCATAATGGTGAGATATTCTTCAAAATCAACTTCTAGGCAATAAGTTCTCAAGTTTATGAGATTTAGTTTTCTAAATATTATATGCAAAGGTCTTGATTCATAAACTCAGCATATGTAGGTAATAAGGCTGCATGAGTCTTTCTAAGCTTTTATTTAAACAACACTTCATTGATTACCCTGACTATGAACAATAGCTAATTACTTTCTCAATAGGAAGAAAGATCTAATATTGATGGTTAACTATAAACTGATGCAACAGAAAATTACGAAGAAATATAGAGTGGATACCACATGGCTGTGAACTAGAAAACTGTATCTTTTCATACTGTCTCATAAAGATGTGAATTTAGACTTGAGCAAATTAAATAATTGATGTTGGTGTCCATAGAGGATACTTCACTTTAATTTGTGAGATTGAAAGTCAATAGCTACATAAGTGGCAATTATGAAAATCGTCAGAGCTGGAACTGTTAATTACGAAGTCGGGAATCAAAGTTGGTAATGAATTGTCTAATCATATTGGTAGTCATTAATTGACTAACTGACCGAATAATTATGGTATTAGGAGTTCTGTCGGAACCATACTAGACATATGAGCGTTAAAGAAACTAGTGATGTTAGACGTATGAATGAAAGCTCGGGTGCGTTGATGTGAATAGAAATCCAACATTATTACTGATACTCGGGTGTAAATTATTATAAGAGTTTCTCGTAATAGATAACTTGTTGATATTGCTTATTCTTCATATGGTTATTGATACACTGTGCATCCACATCTAAGTGATGACTGTTTACAACCATGATGTACGTTGAATATATATATATGAAATTGATGAGGATGTTACATGAACATAATCAGAAAGTTGTATACCTATGTGACAAGTATCCTTACCCTCAAGTAACAATTTTAGTATTTGTTTTGTTGATGACTTAACCTCTATGACGTGTATGCATTGTAAAATTTACGACCATGGTTGTATGCTACCTAATTGAATGTTGATGTGCTAGTAGCACAACTCAAGGCTAATACTTAACAAAGTAAATGAGAAGCTGACTCAGTAAATTGAGATGAATAGATCACTACAGTATTAACTGGTAACTCATATATATGTACATACACATATGGTGTGTCATATATGGATGTTAATGGACATTAGTGTCAAGCTAAAAGGTAAACTGCAATAAAGGGGTTGGTGTTCGTATTATGATGAAATCATTATTTGTGCTTTTGAATGTGTGTGTGAATTATTTGCTACATCTCTTGCATTGGAGGAAGGGGCCGGACGGGAGCCGGTAGGAGGGGGAAGACGGTGGGATTGTTGTATATATATATATATATATATATATATATATATATATATATATATATATATATATATATATATATATATATATATAGAGAGAGAGAAATGTAAATCAGCTGACACAGGAGGCAACTCCCTCCTATGTCGCACTCAAAAATCATATTTTCCGAGCGAATTTTCAAGATCCAACTACACATTATCATCTTCATATTCTAAGATATACACATATAAAAATCAACTGATTTGAATTTCGTTTAGTCATTGATCTAATCGTTCCATTTTGTTCTATTGTTAAAAAACCGTTAATGTTTGAACCTAAAGAAAATAGAGTAAACAAACTTCAAATCACTTGATTTTTTATATGTATATATCTTAGAATATGAAGATGATAATGTGCGGTTGGATCTTGAAAATTCACATGGGAAATTGATTTTTGAGTGCGACATAGGAGGAAGTTACCTCCTGTGTCAGCTAATTTACATTTCTCTCATATATATATATATATATATATATATATATATATATATATTGGAGGAAGGGGCCGTGCGAGAACCGGTAGGAGGGGGGAAGACGGTGTTATTGTTGTATATACATACAAATATATATATATATATATAGGAGGAAGGGGCCGTGCGGGAGCCGTAGGAGGGAGAAGACGGGGAATTCTCACACTTCACTGGGGTTGTTCATGCATGTGTATCATGTGTGTTGTGCACATCTTGTAGTATGATATGTGAATGTTGTGAAGTGTAGTATGATTATGTGTGATCGCATTATCCATACGGATAAATTATACTTAGATGATATGGGGTGATATTGTGATGTTATATTACCAAGACATATGCTTACCCCCACGAAACTTTAATTCTGATTGGTTGTACCTAAGGTATGAGATATGAGTTATGTGGTGATATGTGTTAAAAAGTACTTTAAATAGAACCATGCATAAGTTATAATAACTGAGAGAGTACCTTATTGAATCTCTAGACCAAGTAATTTACAGCAGAAAAACTAAAGAAAGTTAGAAAGAATCGATTCTAGAGAAGTCAGACCGTCACATAAATTATTTGAGTCTTTGTGTTAATTATTCATTATAAGATATTGCTCTCTTCTCGTTACATTTGTTCAGCTATACATGCTAGAACTGTTGAAGCAAAACATGCTCCCTATTTGTAGTTTCCTTCCATGATTTACTTTGATTCTCTCTCACTGAGCTGTCGAGCTCACTCCCTCCCAGTTTTATATTTCAGGTCGCTGTATGGTAGAAGACCAGCTTGAGATTTAGGCGGTTGTTGAGAAGTTTATTATTAATAATGGTATTGGATTGTAATTTAGTTCCTATTGAAATCCTACATGATGTATACTGATACCTTATGAAAATTTTGAGAGATAGATATGTATGATGTAAGTTAGATTGTGATTATGGTGATGTGTTAGAGTTATAGTAGATCTGTTTATATTGTGGTTGACGAGAGGAGTACTTTCGGGCATATATTTTCTTTTGTTTCATAAGTAGGCGATGTCAAGCCGAAATTATTATTTGGTGAATTATCAGGCCGTGGTGAGCCGAGGTATTATTATGATTGCTTGGGTGATTGTTAACTTTGACTTACATGTTTAATCATGAGAATAGTGGATTGTTGTTGGTCAAAATCACTATAAATTGAAATGTATATTTGGGCATGTAACATTTACAAAGTAAGTGCTGCCGAAAATTTTAAGAGCTTGGAGATGATTACGATAATCTATCAGTTTAAAATAATATTCTGTTATTTGGAATTTATGAAATCTGGGACCGTTACAGTTGGTATCAGAGCGCAGGATATAAAAAGAGGATAGACTTAGAATGAATAGTAGGAGAGGATTGGATTGATAGGGCTGATTTTTATGAGTGATATGCTTTGTATGTATGTAAAAATGTTGTTTGTGATGATTGGTTTGAGGGGGGTAAGGATTCTTACGTGTATCACTAATCCTGAAGCGCGGGATATTTGGTCATTGCCTTATGTTCGGATTATGGTACCCACATGCCATGATTCGGATGTGTTCGGCTGAGGGTGTGGGCCCTCAGTATGAGCTGCCAGTGGTATGAGACACTGGAGTAAGGAAATGATTAAAATATCAGGTGAGTCAAGATTAATTTGGATCGTAAGGACATAGTATAGAGCTGATTAAGAAATAATGAACATTGAGGAGAATGATTGAGAAAATAGTACATTAAAGAAAGATTTTGTGATATGCCAGAGAAATGTGAGACTTTTTATTTTTACTTGTTCAGGTACTGAGTTTCGAAGACGAAACTTTTGTAAGTGGGGTAGAATTGTAACACCCTGAAAATTCTAAATTGTGATTTAATAATATAATTCGTGATCTAAAAGATTATATAGAATCACTAGGGGTGATGATTGAGTTAGTTCCTTTGTAATGTTATTTTATTTTAAAATTTGTATGGATAATTTTAAGTGGATGAAATATTGATAACTGTAAATATATGTATATAAAATTATGTGAATACAATTTTGTAATTATATAAATATTTTATACAAGCATGCTTATACTAGATATTCTTGCATACAAAATACAAGAATATTAAATGATTGAAGAGTAAGTGGAGTGTGAGGTGGAAAGAAAGTAGAGGGTTAAAAAATTGTGTTTGTGTAGGTGGCAAGCTTTGATGAGATAGGAATTGGGACTTTGTTAAACTAAGTAAATATATAATTATATATATATATATATTATGCAAGAGAGAGGATTAATAGGTCTTTCCCTTTTTTTTTCCCATCTCCTCCATGGGTTCCCAGATCTGAAACGAAGGATCCAGAAATCCCCTCTCAACCTCTCTCTCTCTCTCTCTCTCTCTCTCTCTTTCTCTCTCTCTCTCTCGGTAAGTGTTGACAGCGCGCCAGCGCAGGGCGCGCGCGGGACGCGCAGGCGGCGCGCGCGGCAGCGGCCGCGGCGCCCAGGCGGCGAGCGCGGCGCCCAGGCGGCGCGCGGGGGAGGTCACCGCCGACCGGCCTTGGGCGGTGGCCATGGGCAGCAGCACATGCGGTCGGCGATCGACACCGAAGGTGAGGGAGAATTTGCTTGATCAAATTTTATTTCAAATTCCCCTCTGTTTTCTGAACAAATTCATGGATTCAATTAAATTGTTTGTTTCAGTTCTTCCCCATGAATACAATTAATTATTGCTTTGAAACTTTAATATCGAAATCATGGAAGTCTATTGTGAGTGGGAATTCATTTCAAGTTATTGCCTCAATTGATACCTCCCCCAAAATTCATGAATTATTTATGATCTCAACTATTGGCTGTCATTACCTTTGAGGACATTGGATGTCATTTCCTTGATGGTTATTCAATTTTGACTAAAAATTTTGTTCTCTGAACTTCCAGTATTGTTAGTTGCTTGAGCAAATTGTTATATTTATACGTGAAAGCAGGACTGTAATTGGGTTGCCAAAAGATTGTAGGTTTTAGGGGAGGACTTCTCTAGCACTGTAAATTATTCAGGTGTGAATTATCTATGTATTGTTTTCTACCAATATATATATTCGAAGAGTAATTATAGTAATAGTTTGTTTATCTTCTGTGTGAGTTGGAGAACTCATTCAGCCCGTTGTTCTTTAACAAGTCGAATCTACTTAGGACAAGCCATTCAATCCTTTCGTTTATTTTATCCTTTCATTTCTTTTCTTCATGTAGTTTCTTTGCCAAGCTTTAGATAGTTCTATACTTTTGGAGTCTTATAGCTATATGCATACTTACTGGATGATTATGGCTGAAAAGACTCGCGCAATTCCATCTCTTGATAGTCGTGATAAACACAATATGTAGTCAGTGATTATAGTTAAGATTCATGTAATGGACCTTTAGGACTATAATATGTTTGGATTGGGCACAGTATAGTCTAATTCTTTGCGGCTTTGCTATACATGTATGCATTTGTATATAGACCTCCGTTTTGTAGAGTAAGTTGGCACATATGGATTGTAGAACTGATGAAGGGAGATCCTAACTATTTTGACATCCTTCATACATCAGCTGTGTTATGTTGGAGTATACATTCGATAGGTTCAGCGTGTACCAATTTGTTTTGTTATGTTCTCTTTTGGTTCATTGGTGCATCTTCAGCGCTATGCTCAAAGCACTAACATTTTATCTGCATTATTAAATAATTACTGTTGCATTCGCTCAGACACTTGAGAAATCTGATACATTTGGGTATGTCGAGCACATCCTGATGAGATGAATTATAGATCCAATCATTTGGTAGGACTAACACAAATCCTTATGACAAAAGGGGGAAAAGGGAGGCAACTGGAAGAATTACTCGACCCATCTCTCCTTCCACATATGAGTTAGAAGTAAGGTTCAAGAGGTTCAGGATAACTAAGGAATTATGGCAGATGGCAAACGCTATAATTTTCAATAATAAGAAATAAGTTCTAATAACACACACATTGCTACTAATTAATAACACTATCTAGTGTTGCAGGTTTACAACTCACAGCCCCAAGCTAATAAGACTGTGAATTTCAACTCTAGGATTGCGGGTTAGGATTAGGCTGGAAATTTTATTCACAATATTCACAAGTTGGGAGTGCTGTGATAGAAGGGTATAAAGGAGGAGATTGTAACCATTTTTTCATACTGCTTGTCTATAAGAAGTAACATGGTACTCACGTCACACCAGGCATTTATATTTTAGACCTTGAGCTGCTGGGAGGCAAATTCTGATACGGTTAGAACAATGTATTATTTATATAGGGTGTCTCAGTATAATTATTTCTTTAAACCTGTGTACGTAGATCATCGAAGTAAACCATAATGGTGAGATATTCTTCAAAATCAACTTCTAGGCAATAAGTTCTCAAGTTTATGAGATTTAGTTTTCTAAATATTATATGCAAAGGTCTTGATTCATAAACTCAGCATATGTAGGTAATAAGGCTGCATGAGTCTTTCTAAGCTTTTATTTAAACAACACTTCATTGATTACCCTGACTATGAACAATAGCTAATTACTTTCTCAATAGGAAGAAAGATCTAATATTGATGGTTAACTATAAACTGATGCAACAGAAAATTACGAAGAAATATAGAGTGGATACCACATGGCTGTGAACTAGAAAACTATATCTTTTCATACTGTCTCATAAAGATGTGAATTTAGGCTTGAGCAAATTAAATAATTGATGTTGGTGTCCATAGAGGATACTTCACTTTAATTTGTGAGATTGAAAGTCAATAGCTACATAAGTGGCAATTATGAAAATCGTCAGAGCTGGAACTGTTAATTACGAAGTCGGGAATCAAGGTTGGTAATGAATTGTCTAATCATATTGGTAGTCATTAATTGACTAACTGACCGAATAATTATGGTATTAGGAGTTCTGTCGGAACCATACTAGACATATGAGCGTTAAAGAAACTAGTGATGTTAGACGTATGAATGAAAGCTCGGGTGCGTTGATGTGAATAGAAATCCAACATTATTACTGATACTCGGGTGTAAATTATTATAAGAGTTTCTCGTAATAGATAACTTGTTGATATTGCTTATTCTTCATATGGTTATTGATACACTGTGCATCCACATCTAAGTGATGACTGTTTACAACCATGATGTACGTTGAATATATATATATATATATATATATATATATATATGAAATTGATGAGGATGTTACATGAACATAATCAGAAAGTTGTATACCTATGTGACAAGTATCCTTGCCCTCAAGTAACAATTTTAGTATTTGTTTTGTTGATGACTTAACCTCTATGACGTGTATGCATTGTAAATTTACGACCATGGTTGTATGCTATCTAATTGAATGTTGATGTGCTAGTAGCACAACTCAAGGCTAATACTTAACAAAGTAAATGAGAAGCTGACTCAGTAAATTGAGATGAATAGATCACTACAGTATTAACTGGTAACTCATATATATGTACATACACATATGGTGTGTCATATATGGATGTTAATGGACATTAGTGTCAAGCTAAAAGGTAAACTGCAATAAAGGGGTTGGTGTTCGTATTATGATGAAATCATTATTTGTGCTTTTGAATGTGTGTGTGAATTGTTTGCTACATCTCTTGCATTGGAGGAAGGGGCCGGACGGGAGCCGGTAGGAGGGGGGAAGACGGTGGGATTGTTGTATATATAATATATATATATATATATATATATATATATATATATATATATTGGAGGAAGGGGCCGTGCGAGAACCGGTAGGAGGGGGGAAGACGGTGTTATTGTTGTATATACATACAAATATATATATATATAGGAGGAAGGGGCCGTGCGGGAGGCGGTAGGAGGGAGAAGACGGGAATTCTCACACTTCACTGGGGTTGTTCATGCATGTGTATCATGTGTGTTGTGCACATCTTGTAGTATGATATGTGAATGTTGTGAAGTGTAGTATGATTATGTGTGATCGCATTATCCATACGGATAAATTATACTTAGATGATATGGGGTGATATTGTGATGTTATATTACAAGACATATGCTTACCCCACGAAACTTTAATTCTGATTGGTTGTACCTAAGGTATGAGATATGAGTTATGTGGTGATATGTGTTAAAAAGTACTTTAAATAGAACCATGCATAACTTATAATAACTGAGAGAGTACCTTATTGAATCTCTAGACCAAGTAATCTACAGCAGAAAAACTAAAGAAAGTTAGAAAGAATCGATTCTAGAGAAGTCAGACCGTCACATAAATTATTTGAGTCTTTGTGTTAATTATTCATTATAAGATATTGCTCTCTTCTCGTTACATTTGTTCAGCTATACATGCTAGAACTGTTGAAGCAAAACATGCTCCCTATTTGTAGTTTCCTTCCATGATTTACTTTGATTCTCTCTCACTGAGCTGTCGAGCTCACTCCCTCCCAGTTTTTATATTTCAGGTCGCTGTATGGTAGAAGACCAGCTTGAGATTTAGGCGGTTGTTGAGAAGTTTATTATTAATAATGGTATTGGATTGTAATTTAGTTCCTATTGAAATCCTACATGATGTATACTGATACCTTATGAAAATTTTGAGAGATAGATATGTATGATGTAAGTTAGATTGTGATTATGGTGATGTGTTAGAGTTATAGTAGATCTGTTTATATTGTGGTTGACGAGAGGAGTACTTTCGGGCATATATTTTCTTTTGTTTCATAAGTAGGCGATGTCAAGCCGAAATTATTATTTGGTGAATTATCAGGCCGTGGTGAGCCGAGGTATTATTATGCTTGCTTGGGTGATTGTTAACTTTAACTTACATGTTTAATCATGAGAATAGTGGATTGTTGTTGGTCAAAATCACTATAAATTGAAATGTATATTTGGGCATGTAACATTTACAAAGTAAGTGCTGCCGAAAATTTTAAGAGCTTGGAGATGATTACGATAATCTATCAGTTTAAAAGAATATTCTGTTATTTGGAATTTATGAAATCTGGGACCGTTACACCATGGATCCCAGCAAGGCCTCCATTTGGATACTCTATTTACCATAATTGGTTTTAGTTAAGTGGGGCACTTGGGTTTGGATAGAACTAGAAGAAGCCATAGTTGTCTTGGCTCTGATACCAATTTTGTTGGGAATAGTTTTTCTAGAAGGAGGAAATGAACTTTGTATTTCGAGTTATTCAATTGGACTTACATATGCACTTCCTTATATAGGCCTTTTGGAACATCCTCCATGACTCTTCAAACACCAAACCACATGACTCTTCAAACACCAAACCACATGACTCTTCAAACTAGTTCATGAATTTCTCATGTACATGTATCTCATAAGTGCATGAATACATGAATAACATAATTACTAAGTGTAACAAGTTTAATAGCTAACAGTTTTGCTCGGATCAACGAAGGAAAGACAGCTCAACATCTCTTTTTAATGAATCATGTTCGTTCATGGGGTTACTAGCTGCCTGCGGTACGAGAAAGAGCTAATAATATAGTATCAAGATCTCTGATTGGGTGAACCAAAACTCTTTTTTCTGTTTCAGAGAATCCATCAAGCCTCTGAATTCTTCAACTGATCAAAACCCTAACGGCCTCCACAGAGCGGTAGATCTTCAGATCTTGCAGTCATGGGAGGAGACAAGACGAAGGGTTTGCCTTGCCGTCGAAGGCCCCTGCCACATCCCCTTAGAAAGTGGACGTACGTTCCTATAGGCCTACGTACGTAGAGCACGAGATGAATGCGACATTTTGCCACAAACTAATCATCTACACGTGTAGGTGAGCAAGGAAGCAATTGTCCTATCCTAATTAGACTCACACTCACTTTTTTTTGTGAAGAAAGGGAATGGTCCCCCATTTGGGCCATTTTCTTCCCTTCTCATTGGAACCTGTAGTTTGTGTTTGCCTCTGAGCATGTGGCTCAGTTCCCCCACACCCCTGATTGAGTTCAGTACTACTTGATGGGGATGCTTAACTGTTTAGGGCATGGCATCCTATGATTGGATGGAAACAATGCTTTTTGTGACAAATGTGACTTGCCCATTGTGTGTTCTCCACCCAATGGTAGGATAAATAGGAATGTAAATTGTCCGTGAAAATTTGATAATCTGATCCGATCTTTTACAAACGGGTCAGGCTTGAATCTAAAAATTAGACCCGAAATTCTTATCGGATCGGATTCAGGTATTACTATTTCAAACCCAAAATCTAATAACAAACCCGAAAAGAGAGTAAATGTTATAAAATAGTACTTATCATCGTACATTTCACTATATTTAAATTAATAAAATTATAAAATAAGAATTTGATCATATTATTATAAAGTAAAGTATATAAATTTTCATTTTGTATCTAATAAAATTGAAATACACTTTAAAAAATAACTCAAATTGAAACTTTAATACACTTATTTAAAATTCGAACCCGGTAAGAAAGAAGAGATCTCGACCCGAACCCGAGTCCGCGAATTCCTCATCGGGTTCGGGTTCGGGTCCGGATATGACCCGAACCCGACCCGTTTACACCCCTAAGGATAAGTGTGTGTTATGCTTGTCTTGTAGCATTTATACACTTGTGTACATGTATTAGGGCAATAATTTTTTTTATTCTGGTTAGCATGTCTACTTGCCTTCCTACTCTGAGAATTTATGCCTTCTTGCATAGAAATTCTTGAAATTAAAGTATTGTTGTGAAAGGAAGGAGTTTTACTATAGTTTGGTTAATTGGCACGTCAGAAAACTTTACGATGACTTTTCTGGTCCGAACGAGATTAGAGTGCGACACATTGAACCATGTTAGCCTCTAGGTTGAATTGCAATTTGGGGTGGGTTTGAGGTAGACCAACTCAAATCTAATCCCCATAAAACTGTTAGATCGAGTGATGTAGCTTATTTACTAGAGAGACCAATACCTTCACCAGCACGTCCTGTAATACTTCAATAGGATGAGATGCTATTTGACTCTCTAATTTACTGAGAGGATGATATTCCCTTTTAACACCAACTCAAATTTACCGAGAGAATTCTATTTTGCATTCATTAACGTGCACACATATTCTTTTAGTTTTACGGTCACTTTCTTATTTTACATTCATTTTAACTAAAATCAAAACAAATTAATTTTATTTCACTAATCCTAACACTAGGAGATTGTTACCAAGCATAAATTATCTAATAGAACATTAAATTACAAAATGATGCTTATATATGTTACATATCACTCGTGTACAATGAGTTAATTATGCATTCTTTTTCCATGATCTAATTATGTATACTGAGCTAAGGTGGTTTACTTTAAGGGATGCTTTGCATTCAAACCGAATGTGACATTCATCGTAACTGCATATGTTATCCAGTCACGAAACACGAATACAAATATGTGTTGGGGAATCCAGCAACAGAGAAGGTGGGACACCAGAGAACAGTCACCAATGGCACGAATAATTAAACACAGAAAAGAAAAAAGAACACAAGATTTAACGAGGTTCGACAATTTGCTTACGTCCTCGGGGTAAGGGAGAGAGTTATTATTGAATCAATCAATTATAGGTTGGTTTCGGGATACTGGGGGCATTACCCATCCTTATATAGCCAAATAAACCATGAAAAAAAATCAAAAGCACCTAATTCGGATCAGAAACGAATTCAGAATCAGATTTGGAAACAGGTCGTGCAGCAGTATTAGTTGACTACAAGTCGACTAATAACTTCTATTAGTTGACTAATACATGTATTAGTTAACTAGTTTGTATTGAAACAGATTTGTCAACTCTCTGTGTCCAATCATAGTGGACTAGGTCATGCTCTAGTCGACTAGCCTTGGTTCCTCCAGTGCAATCCAACTTTGATACGACCGACACGCTCTTATATTCGACACCATTGATTGCATCGATCTGTGGCTAACCTTCAATAGAGTTTAAAAAACTATCATTAAAATTTTACCCTCTCTCCCCACAATATGGTCAAGAAAAACTTGAATCTACATTTGCAACCGATACGGGTGAAATTTGATGTACCAATATCTATTTTACACCCTAGTGGACACTTATTGTGATTAATGTGTGCATCAAAAACAAATCACTCATGTTACTCTCACAGCTAGTTATAACAATATATTATTTGCATTTCATTATCAGATCATTAACCTCACATATTGTTAAGAGGCCTAATTCCAAGTAGCACAAAATTGTGAAAGCTTCAAGTGAGAAGCAATCCTTCTTACTACAAGTAAAAGGGTCACATTGTAGGGAGAAAGTAGATAAAAGCTTGTTGGAAGAGTTTTTAACTCATTGGAAAAGATAGTACAGAGATTGGAGTTCAAAAGAAGCGAGAACGCAGTTTATATGCAACCAGAATGGATGGTCGGTCGACCGCCCGGTCGACCAACATGCACAGCATGGTGCACAGCAGCAGTTCGGTCGACTGAGCGGGTGACCGACTGCACAAGCCAAGTTTCTATTAAGGGTCGTTCGGTCGACCGACTGGCAAGAGCCCTGTTTCTATTAGGGTTCGGTCGACCGACCGGCCGACCGAAAGAAGGGTCGGTCGACCGAAGCAGTTGACCGACAGTCAAATCTGCTTGTTGTTATCAGGATTCAGACTTCATTTCTGATCCGGAGTCGAATCCAATTGAGGTTTCCTAAAACTTTAGGACTCTCTGGTTATAATTAAAGGAGTATAGCCCAAGAATTGTAACCTGTAATTGATTATTGAATCAATAAGATCTCTCTCCCCTTGCCCCGAGGATGTAGGCAAATTACCGAACCTCGTTAAATATTGTGTTTGACTTTCTCTCTTATTTAATTGTTCTTATCTTTCGGGTACTTCTCCAGTATATCTCTTTGTTGGTTAGGGTTTCTCATTAGTTGTTGCACCTACGCGCAAGAAGTGGTATCAGAGCATCCCACGTTCATCGTAGGATCGTGTGTCGATTTCAAAAGCATTGGTGGTTGTTTGGAAAAAATCGTGTGTCGATCTCATAACAGCGTTTGGATTGCTCAAGGAATCAGATTTGGTGGAGTAAATAGTTTCAGAAACTCTCCTAAGGTTTTGTTGGCCCAGAGGCCTTCCACTCTAGTTTTGATGATGATTAACTCATGTAGTTATGTTTACTAATAATCTTGTGATGTTTAGTTTCAGATCTTTAACCAAGATATTAGTAGGTGATTAGCTTTAACAAAAGTGTTTTGGAGCTTCTCATATGGTGATTCAAGAGCCCGAGCATCAAGATCATATATAGCACTCGGTGGAGTCAAGCTCGGTGAATCACGGTTTGGATCGAGTCGGCTTGAAGACGAGTTCATCAAGAAGACTTCGGTACATAGTTTAGTTTTGTGTTTAGATCCATTTGTAAAACTAGATAGTGTGATATGCTCAAGTTCACAACACACACACGTTTTATGTTTTGGATATTGATTTTCGGTTTTTGGTTTAACCGATATTGGTTTTCATGAATAGATATTATATCAAAACAAGTTTACTTGGTTTTATGTATATTAGAATTGTTCTATATACATGTATGCTTCATAGACTTAGACAAACTTAGTTTTGATATGCCTATTCATGTGTTTTAGGTTTTGTGTTTTAACAAAACTTACTTTTGGATTTATAGTCAAAAACATGGATAAATATATATATGTTTCATGTATATTGGATTTATGTCCATATGCAACATGCTTCAAAGTGTTTAAGTATCATGTTTTTATATTTGGATGAGTTTTGGACAAAGCATATTTTCAATTCAAAAATCCAAGTTTGGAAAATACAATTTTTGGTTTTCGGTCAAATTTGTAAGTCACAAAATGGTTCAAAAAGATTGATATTTGTGTTGAAAATTTTCACACAAGTTTGTATTTCAATGTATTATAATAAAACTATTTGTGGATTTTTAAGGAATTTATGAGATTTTTTAGAATATTTTAAACCAAGTTTTTCTGTCCCAGAACTGTGCCTGCCAGGCTCTGGCGGTCGACCGGGACGGTCGACCGGACCCAGAGTCGGTCGACCGGACCGGTCGACCGACGTGCACAAAACGTGCACGCTGGCCAGCCACTTGGGCCGGTCGACCGGCGGTCGACCGACTGCAAGTACCCCACTCTCGGGTGGGGGCGGTCGACCGGACCGGTCGACCGTAAGGCTTGGGCGGTCGACCGGGCGGTCGACCGGCCAGAGAGCATTTGCTCTCTGAATTGGGACGGTCGACCGGGCGGTCGACCGTTAGCCTCCAACGGTCAAAAATTTGACCGTTGGCGATCGACCGGGCCGGTCGACCGCCAGCTGCCAAGGCTGAGAGATCAGCCCAACGGCTAGTTTCTTTGGAGGGCTTTAAATACCCCATTTGTTTGGGATTTTTACTAAGTTTTTAAGAGGCAAAAATTTCTATACTCTCTAGTGTTTTTACAAGTTTTCAAAAGTGTTTTAGAGCTTAAAGATTTCATCTTTATTTTGTTTTCAGGGTTTGGAAAAATCAAAGAAAAATAAGGATTTGGGATATTGATTTAGATCTTCATTTCTGTCATATTACAAGTGTTTTCCAAGTATTCTTCTTTGTTATTTGATTTTCAGAACACCTTGATTTCCACACTTGAGCTATATCTTCTATCCTTTCTATAGGATCTTTTATTTGTGGGAAAAGAATTTGTTTGTGGTTGTGGAAACCACCAAGTGTTGTACCCTCCTTTATTTGTTGTATCCCTCTTTTGTAGAGGTTGATTTGGAGTGGTGGTTAGCTCCCTCTTTGGTAGAGGTTGAGGTTGTAGTTTGCTCCCTCTAGTGAGAGGTGGAGTTTGGATTTGTATCCCTCTTTGTGAAGAGGTGGATTGTGGTTGTTTGGCTAAGGGCCTACCCCTCTTGTGTGAGGTGGTGTTTGTGTTGCCTCGGTGGAGGTTGTATTTGTTGAGGGAGGAGTTCGGTACTCCCGGTTATTGTATTGCCCCTAAATCCTCGGTGGAGGTTCCCTGTGTGGGAGTCCTAGGTGGACAAGTTTGTGGATTGGAAATCCTTCTCGGTGAAGGTGGGGACATAGAGCTCAGTGCTCGAACCTCGAAACAAATCTCGTTGTTTGCGTTTGATCCATTGACTCTAAACTCTCTCTCTTTATTTGTGCCTTGCATCTTTCATATTATCATATCATTATTATAAGCTTGGCTTGTTTGTGTGTGCATCACTTGTGCTTAACCACGAGAGCTTCATATAGCACCTCAACTCTTATTCAGAGGAATTAAGAGGAGTTAGTCCAGAACCCTTCACCAGGAATTCGGCTACACTCGTTGGTTGCATTAAGTGTTGTAGCTATTAAGTTTTAAATTTTCGCATTTAGTTCATTAGATAGCCGTACACCTATTCACCCCCCCTCTAGGTGTACCTTCAATTGGTATCAGAGCCTACGCCCTGATATTTGGTTTAACCACCTAGAAGTGTGATCTTGGTTAGCTAATCTATCATTTGCATTTGCACGTATATTGTTTACACACACTCATGGATTGTTTATCACCTCCCATGTTTGATGTTTTCAACATTGACATGTGAAAATTTAGAATGTCCATGTATTTGAAAACCTTAGGCTTGCATGTTTACCTTACTATTACCAAGAAATCCTACTCTAATGATAGCAAGCATATAGAGGCCAATGCACAAGCCCTTGAGGCACTTAGAAGCACGCTTACTAAAGAATATCTTATGCTTGTTTCTAACTGTGATTCCGCCTTTGCAGTGTGGAACACGTTGACCACCTCCAAGGTTCAATTGCCAATCCAAACGGAGGATGAATCTAGTGGAGAATCCGAGCAACAATGCTATATGGTCCAAGGGAATGACTCCCTTGAGGTATACTCGGAAACTCAATTAGATAGTGATGATGCTAGTTCTTCATGTGATGAGAATATTGATGCCAATGCCTTGAATGAAGAACTTTCTATTGAGTGTGAAAAACTATTAGAAAAATATAATCTTTTGAAAAAGAAGAGTTTTGAACTTAATAATGAAAACAAGGATTTATGTTCAAGACTTGATTTGTTTTTTCAAGAGAAGGAAGAGATTTCTAGTGAACGTGACTCACTTAAATCTCAACTAGACCTTGCCCTAAAGGAAAATGAATTTTTGAAATCTAAAAATGATTATAATGAAGTTTTAAAGAAAAATAAATCTATAACTTCAAAACTTGATTGTGTTATAAAAGAGAATGATTCGTTGAAAATAAAAATTGCTTCAATTTCAAAGGATTTAGAAGTTTGTTTAAAGAAAAATGAATCTTTAAAAATTGATATTGATTCACATGTCTGCCATGCTGGTAGCTTTACTTTCTAGCTCACATATTGCATGCTCCACTTCTTCTATAATTGTAAAAGATATAAATATGTTAAAAAAGAATATGGATTGTTTGGGTTCCACTTTGAGCCGTTGTGCCAAGAACCATACATGTTTGGAATCTTTGTTTCGAAAGAAACAAGTTCCATCTTTGCATGCACACCATCCACAGCATACATATGCTCCTCACGGTCACATCCATCACACATTGTTTACTCATGTGTACACTTGTACACATTGTGGACGTAAGGGCCACCTTACTAAATTATGTTATGATCGTATACATGATGTAAATTTAGCAACTAAATTTGATGTAAATTTAGCAACTAAATTTGTTTGGGTTAGGAAAGGAACTAACCCCCATGGACCCAAAAGAGTATGGGTACCAAAGACCACCCCTATTGTATTTGATGTAGGTGTGGGCTCTCACATGACGTGAGAGTGATGGTGCCTTGAAGTGGATGCGTTCCGAGCATAAAGAGGACTTTTTGGATGCATCACTTTCAAGGGGAGTTTGGCGGGAGGACCACCTTGGTTTGGAGAACTAGAGAGATGCCTTCATCGGTTTTGGTATTGATCTCTAACTCCCGTTTATATTTACATGCTTTCATATCATTGTTTATAGCATGTTTTGATGTTTTATAGATTATGATGTTAAATGTCATGATTATTAGATCTTTGACATGCATGTATAGCACTTGAGATCACCCATGTTTATATGGACCCATATTTAATGTGTTCTCACCATTGTTTACCTATTATGTATATCATAGATCTAGTGCATGTACATTTGTCATAATAATCATATGCATGTTTATGAGTTTTTCTTTGATTTCTATGCTTCATGCTTTGATTACTTGTTTGAATGTTAGTTTTCATTAAAACTAGGATATATATATATATATATATACTTGTACATATAATGAGCTACAAATAGACTATTATATGTTTGTGTTTGAACGCTCATTTGTACCCATTAGAGGTACTAGTATAGTCTAGTTTTGATGATTCATGCATTTGACTTGTATTCCCATTTTTTTTACACGTTTTCTATGTTTACATGTTTAACTTCATGTATATGTCCATCTTGTCTAAACTATTGACTATACATATACATCCTTGAGCCACGTGCCTTCATGCATATACATTAGTAGACTCGTTATGTTTTGGATATGTATGTATACTTTAGTTTGTACAAGACATACATATGCTTTGAAGATTAAATCGTTTTGATGATTTTCATGTTAAGGAATCTTGAGCTTAATTGCCTAATTTCATGATTATGTATTTCACATATATCTTGTACACTCACCTCACTCATTGTTTTCTCATGATTTTGTTTTCATGAGTATGATATGGCTATATAGATTTTGAGTGTTTAGTGTCATGTGATTTACATGTGTTTCATGAAATATATTTTTGTTTTATTCCTTACTTGAAGGATTTCATACAAGTTTACAAGTTTTTTATTTAACTAGTTGCGGTATTCTTCATTTGGTAGAGTTTTCAAACATTCTATATTTTCAAACCTATTTTTTTTGAAACCCCTACCCGTCCAAGGGCGGTTGGTTGGGCGACCATGCCTTGTATGTTAATATTGAAAATCATTTTAAACATGTGCATGAAATGGGTGGAAAGGTATTATGAGATATACACTTGATATTATTGTTGTTTCAAATTAGTATCATTGGATTTTTTCAATTGGTATCAATATTGACATTTTTTTTGTATACTCATATTTTTTTTATGTATGTACGCTTTCACTTCAAAGAGTAACAATTTCGATTGGTATTAAAAAATTTCATACATATATATTTGTCTTATTTGTGCTTATCGTATCCCTATATCTTGGAGCACAAATTTTGATTATGATAAGCTTGATTTTTAATGACTATCATGTTTCAATTGATTAGTTTTCAATTGGTATCCTAATACAAGCTTATGCATCGTTTTATTTGGTATTTCATAAAGGGGGAGAAAATTTCGTATTTCATCTTTCAATTGGTATTTTGTTTACCATTGGTTTTGTATCCACTCTCATACTTTATGATGAAAAATGATTGAAAAATTAATATTGATTTTTAATTTGGTATCATATGCTTATAAAGAAAATACCTTCAATGGGTATCAAGATGTTATTTGTTTACTTATCAATTGGTATCAAGATTTTGTTTGTACTATCAATTGGTATATGTTTTCATTTTGATATAAAAATGTTTGATTGAAACTTGTTTTCAATGCCTCATTTACTTTCAATTGGTAGGCATTTCTTAAATATTTTTATGTTCACTTTCAATTGGTATCAATATGCACTTCATTGACATATTTTTAATTGGTATCATATTGGTTTTGATTGCACTCCCTATTGGTATCATTTTTGTTTTAGACAAAAAAGGGGAGAACATTTTGTTTTATTTTCTTTGACCCCTTTGTTGATGATTGACAAAATGGGGGAGTTTTGAGTTTATATGCATGTTTTATATGCATCTAGAAACATAATTTGTTTTTTTATTAGTTTATTTTTTTTATTGATATCAAGAGCCTTACTTATTTTTGGTATCAAGAGTGTTATTTCAAGAACATATTTCAAGAACCTGTTTTTGGTATCAAGAGCCTTACTTATGTTTCATTTTTGGTATCAATGTTTTATTTCAAGAACATTATTTTATGCATGTCTATACATTTTCATGTTTAATATTCATTGCATATATTTATTGTTTATTGCTATGCATGAGTTAAGGGGGAGCTTCTTTGAAGCTTAACTTTAATCCATGCATATATAACTCCATGAGTTTTGTCATCATCAAAAGGGGGAGATTGTTGGCCCAGAGGCCTTCCACTCTAGTTTTGATGATGATTAACTCATGTAGTTATGTTTACTAATAATCTTGTGATGTTTAGTTTCAAATCTTTAACCAAAATATTAGTAGGTGATTAGCTTCAACAAAGATGTTTTGGAGTTTCTCACATGGTGACTCAAGAGCCCGAGCATCAAGATCATATATAGCACTCGGTGGAGTCAAGCTCAGTGAATCACGGTTTGGATGAATCGGCTTGAAGACGGAGTTCATCAAGAAGACTTCGGTACATAGTTTAGTTTTGTATTTAGATCCATTTGTAAAGACTAGACAGTGTGATATGCTTAAGTTCACAACACACACATATTTTATGTTTTGGATATTGGTTTTCGGTTTTGGTTTAACCGATATTGTTTTCATGAATAGATATTATATCAAAACAAGTTTACTTAGTTTTATGTATATTAGAATTGTTCTATATACATGTATGCTTCATAAACTTAGACAAACTTAGTTTTGATATGCCTATTCATGTGTTTTAGGTTTTGTGTTTTAAGAAAACTTATTTTTGGATTTATAGTCAAAACATGGATATATATATATATATATATATATATATATATATATATATATATATATATATATATATATATATATATATATATATATATATTATATATATATATATATATATATATATGTTTCAGGTATATTGGACTTATGTCCATATGCAACATGCTTCAAAGTGTTTGAGTATCATGTTTTTGTATTTGGATGAGTTTTGGACAAAGCATATTTTCAATTCAAAATTCAAGTTTGGAAAAATACGATTTTTGTTTTCGACAAAATTTGTAAGTCACAAAAATGGTTCAAAAAGATTGATATTTGTGTTGAAATCTTTCACACAAGTTTGTATTTCAATGTATTATGATAAAACTATTTTTGTGAATTTTTAAGGAATTTATGGGATTTTTTAGAATATTTTAAACCAAGTTTTCTGTCCCAGAACTATGCCTGCCAGGCTCTGGCGGTCGACCGGGACGGTCGACCAGACCCAGAGTCGGTCGACCGGACCGGTCGACTGACGTGCACAAACGTGCACGCTGGCCAGCCACTTGGGCCGGTCGACCGGGCGGTCAACCGACTGCAAGTACCCCACTCTCGGTGGGGGCGGTCGACCGGACCGGTCGACCGTAAGGCTTGGGCGGTCGACCGAACGGTCGACCGGCTAGAGAGCATTACTCTCTGGATTGGGACGGTCGACCGGGCGGTCGACCGCTAGCCTCCAACGGTCAAAAATTTGACCGTTGGCGGTCGACCGGGCCGGTCGACCGCCAGCCGCCAAGGCTGACAGATCAGCCCAACGGCTAGTTTCTTTGGCGGGCTTTAAATACCCCATTTGTTTGGGATTTTTATTAAGTTTTTAAGAGGCAAAAATTTCTATACTCTCCAGTGTTTTTACAAGTTTTCAAAGTGTTTTAGTGCTTAAAGATTTCATCTTTATTTTGTTTTCAAGGATTTGAAAAAATCAAAGAAAAATAGGGATTTGGGATATTGATTTAGATCTTCATTTCTATCATATTACAAGTGTTTTCCCAAGTATTCTTCTTTATTATTTGATTTCCAAAACACCTTAATTTCCACACTTGAGCTATATCTCCTATCCTTTCTATAGGATCTTTTATTTGTGGGAAAAGAATTTGTTTGTGGTTGTGGAAACCACCAAGTGTTGTACCCTCGTTTATTTGTTGTATCCCTCTTTGGTAGAGGTTGATTTGGAGTGGTGATTAGCTCCCTCTTTGGTAGAGGTTGAGGTTGTGGTTTGCTCCCTCTAGTGAGAGGTGGAGTTTGAATTTATATCCTCTTTGTGAAGAGGTGGATTGTGGTTGTTTGCTCAGGGCCTACCCCTCTTGTGTGAGTTGGTGTTTGTGTTGACTCGGTGGAGGTTGTATTGGTTGAGAGAGGAGTTTGGTACTCCCGGTTATTGTATTGCCCCTAAATCCTCGGTGGAGGTTCCCTGTGTGGGAGTCCTAGGTGGACAAGTTAGTGGTTGGAAATCCTTCTCCGTGAAGGCGGGGACGTAGAGCTCGGTGCTCGAACCTCGAAACAAATCTCGTTGTTTGCGTTTGATCCTTTACTCTAAACTCTCTCTCTCTCTCTCTTTATTTGTGCCTTGCATCTTTCATATTGTCATATCATTATTATAAGCTTGGCTTGTTTGTGTGTGCATCACTTATGCTTAACCACGAGAGCTTCATATAGCGCCTCAACTCTTATTCAGAGGAATCAAGAGGAGTTAGTCCAGAGCCCTTCCCCAGGATTCGGCTACACTCGTTGGTTGCATTAAGTGTTGTAGCTATTAAGTTTTAAATTTCCGCATTTAGTTCATTAGATTAGCCGTACACCTATTCACCCCCCTCTAGGTGTACTTTCAGGTTTTACTTTGAGGTAAAGATTTTTTTTTATCCATTTTTGATCTAACTCTATTTTCCGCATTGTTTTGAGAAATCTATTGAGAAGATGGCTGGAGGTAGTACATCTACGGTGAAAATCATGAATCCACATCCATTGAAAATTGATGTGGTGAAGTTTGTTGGCAAGAACAACTTTGAAATGTGGAGATGTGAAGTGATGGATGTATTGACGACATTAAACTTCGAAGATACTCTACAGTTGGAGAAAAAGCCCAAAGCTACTTCTAAACAGGATTGAGACAAGAATAATTGAATGGCGTGTGGTCTGATAAGGTCTTGTTTGACACAAAAGATCAAGTATCATGTGTTATATGAAATATATGTAAGGCAGCTGTGGGAGATCCTGAAGAAGAAATATCTGACAAGAAGCATAGAGTCGCGTTTGCAATTGAAGATGTAGCACCCCGTTTTCGGGATACGTACCTAGATACGTGTCCTTATTTTTTTGACCATATTGTTTCAATTTCCTTTCAGTATTTGTTTTTAAGTTGTAATTTCTCATGTTTTTGTATCGGATCTAAATTCTCAGTCTTAGAGTCAGCCCTGACCCGGAACGGGAACCCGACCCATTTGGCCTTTCTGATAGTCCAATTTGACCAATTTTAGTTTCAGACACTGTTTTCTAATATTTTATATTTTTCATGATTTTTTAGAATTTTTCAGAATTTTCTGCAAAATCTCCAAAACTGGTGTCGGTCGGCATCGCTAACTGATTCCCAAATTTTTATTTTTCAAATGGGATTCAATTTTCAAAAATGACTTTCACATTACTTCTTAGAATTTTATTTCTATCTAAAAACATTTTTTAAGATTTTTGTAAATTTATCAAAATTTCACCGATTCTGGCGTTGGCTGGTATCGTTGGAAGATTTCAGGATATTTAATTTGAAAATTACATTAAATTTCTTGAATCCGATTTCACTAAGTATCTTAGAATAATATTTACTATTTTTGAGAATTTTTCGGAACGTTTCTGAAACAGTCAAATTTTCGTCCTATTAAAATAATAATATTATTTACCGACAATTTCTTTTCTTACTTTTTCCTTCTCTACTCCCCTACTTTGTACTTCTAGAAATTATAATAAATAAATTATTTAATAATAAAATTTTTATACTATTTTATTTTATTTTTTTCTTTTTCCTTTTCTTTCTTTTTCTTTTCTTCCCCTTTGACTTTCCCCCACAACTAATGCTCTGCTCCCTGTCAAGCCGCCCGTCGCCTGCAGCAGCTGCTGCAGCCCCCCATCCAATCCATCATCACTTTCCCTCTCCTCTATTAAACCCTCCATTTTCCTCCTCCTTTTCATTTCATTTCAACTTCATCTCCTTCAAAATAAACCCACCAACTCCACCTTCACCAACCGGCCGCATCCTCCAACACCACCACCGTCGCCGCCCCACACTAGGCCGGCCAACCACCTCCCCCACACCTCCTCTCCACTCCACCACCTCCTTCAACCTCCAACAACTCTCCATCATCTCCAATTTCAAACAAACTCATCATCACCACCTCCCTTCCTCCTCCAAAATTCACCACCATCTCCATCAAATCCATCACTCCCACCACCCCATCATCACCTCCTCCTCCTCCTCTAACTCCCCCCACATGCAACAACCACCACAACCACCACAATCACCACCACCTACTACCACCACCACCAAACTTTACCAACAACAAACCAACACCACCCCCTCACCTCCCTTCCCCGGGCTCAGGCCGTCGCCCCCACTCCTCGCCGGCTGACCTCAGGCGGCGCCGGCGGACGCCGGCCACACCTCTCCCCCTCCATTTCTTTTCCTTGTTTCTGTTGACACTTAAAAAGACAAGATTCTCATTGGTCCGAACGATGTCTAAACTTGTTGACATTTACAAAAGACAAGGGACAGGCGAGCTGAAGACCAGTTTTCACCCACCTCCAAGGGACAAGGAAGCGGTTTGGACTCCACTGATCCAGCAAGCAGAACAGTGAACCCGGATTGTTTCTAAACAGACCTCAGCAGGTCTAAGATGCTAGCATTTAGCATTACATTAGCCCAAGGAGATAGCCTCGATTGAGAGGCTAGCATCATCCAACTTCGCCAGGAAGCTAACTGATAGCTTCGCCGAAAAGCCTCTTTTCGGACCTCGCCAAGAGTTGTCTCTAGCTCCGCTATGAGCTTCAAAGCGGGCAGCTCCGCGCTATTGGTCTACTATGGTCAACCTTTGACCAATCAAATCTCCTGATAAGATCGGATCCAAGCAAATCAAATCCAATCGGGATTCAAATATGGCAGGTGATTGCCGCAATCTCTTGACTCTCTTGAAACGAGTAAGAGGATCAAGGAAATCTCCCAACAATATGGAAAGGATCAAAACAGATCAACCGACCTGCCAAATCTAGCTCCGCAGAAGTTATCTTAGCCTCACAGCAAGGCTAGTTTCCAGATTCAAACAGATCCGATTCAATCTGTTTCTATATCTTCAAAGGGACGATTATACCCTTGCTCTCCCTATAAATAGCCCGCCAGGGGCGCAAGGGAGAGGAGCGCGCTACATCTTCTGGAATTGCAGAGAGAGAGATATCAAGAGGATCGACTCCACAAGCAGAGGCTTCTTCACCAACGCACCGTGCAATCTCTAATTCAGAGATCTTCAAGAGAAATACTTCTCTTTTCAGGGTGGCGATACCCTAACAACCCCTTTTCCTCAAGGAATCTCCGGAACCAGGCGAGAAGGAATTCCTCACAAAAGGCGATCTTTGAGAAGTAGCAAGAGGGTTCTACCAATCCTCTATTCTCTGATTCCCCGAACCAGGCGAGAAGGGAATCTCATCGCTCGCATCGTCAAAGGGACAAAGTGGTCGCGCGTTGACCAGACTCCTATCGGAACATTTTCCCAGAATCTCTGAGGAGATCTACTTGTAATCTTTTGAGAATACTTGTAATTTAGCTCCTCAAACCTTTTTTGTAAGTTTTCCCCCTTTGCAAACATAATGGAAAACAAGATGGCGACTCCGCTGGGGATTGTATTCTCCTCTGCTGAGAATCAAGTGTCGCAATGCGACGAACAGACCTTCGGGTCTATCTCTGAATTCAGAAAAGCCGGTGCAGCCAGATCTTCTCTGGCTAAATCTTCAAGCAAAGTCTCTGCGGAGACGGAAAAGGTTCTCTGCAAACCTGCCGCAGTTCTCTGGCGCAACAAGGAAACATGCCCGCAGCCCAGATCCTGCACTTCTGAGAACCTGGTCATCCAGATCGATCAAGGAAGATTTGAAGAAGTCCTCTCTGGGGGTGGCCTGATGCTTTGAGCACGGAAGCACAGGAAGGTCTTCATGGCCAAGGTTTCAAATCAGAAACCAGAGGCAAAATCCTGCCAGCACCCCGCAGCCCCGCTTGTGGCTATTCAGGTTCCTTGCGAACCTAGGCGTCCCCTGTCAAGGCTGATATGGAAGCCTAAACAGGAGTCTTCAACCAAAGCTCCCGGAGTAGTCACGCCGAGACTGCGCCTCTCCCGCGAAGAAAAGGGTAAGATGCTCATCTGCCCTGACGATGCTGCCAGCCATAAAGTCACGACGGCAATCATACCGTCATCTGAGTCAAAGGCAGCAAAGCCTCCTGTCAGCCTCGCTCGCACAAGCGAAGCTATTGTACCACAACGAATTCACTGGGTTCGCAGCCGCAAGGCTAAGACCGCAGTGTTATCTGAGGTTGATCCCCTTCGCAGCAGAATAGCGGGCAAAGCACCACAGCGTGCTCCGCTCCCCGATTCATCAGGCACTAAGCTCACACCTGTCGGCGAAGCTAGCGCCAAAGTACTATTCAGTACTAATCCCTTCTGCAGGGATAAGAAGAACGGAGCATCATCCCTTGTACGCTCCAGAAAGGCCTCTCCACGGGGTTGTTCAGGCTCTGTTGAGCCTAACCTGCGACAATTCTTGGCAAATAAGCTGGAATTGGAGTCTCTCCAAACCACTTCCCCTTGTTGTCGAAGAGGATGCCGACTTGTGACAATCCATTCAGCCCATTGTCGGCAATATCCAATCAAGGTGGCACCTCCGCGCCGTCAATCGGTGTTTGACCGATTGTCCGCACATGCCATGAAGAGACATCATGAAAGGAGTGCTTCGCGAGGCCTAGCCTTCGCATCCGTCAACATGACCGGAAGAGGACGAGAGCAACACAGGGAAGGTCATATATCTGATGATACCCCTTTCGGCTCCCCAGATCCAGATTATAGCCCGGGCTTAGGTGAAGTCTTGGTGCGCGAAGAAGGTGTTTTCCGAAAACACCAGATCCAGGGTAGCGATACCCTATAATTATGAACCGCCTTCTTCCTCAAAGGCCCTGATCTCGCCACAGTCCAGGCGATCACCCCAATCACCTGATGGAGAAGAAGAAGACAGCGGGTATGCCTCTTCAGCAACGGTCAGTTCTGTGCGAACGGACAAAGCATCGGTTAATATGGCCGATAACGCCAATGACGACCTTCGTCAGCGTTTGGAAGCTCAGGAGCAGACCTCTAGAACTCAGCAAGAGGCCCTGGACAATATTCAACAGATGCTCGCTCAGCTCCTCAGCAACCGGAATGATGATACCGGAGCAATCATGAGGAGGGACATCTCAGCAATGATCCGCCCAAGACGGAGAAATCTAAGGGAGGCTCTTCCCTGGATGCCGAAGTCCTTAAAGGCCTTCAAGCTCAAATCGCATCCCTAGCTCAGAGGGATGAATTAAAGAAGGTAGGGGCAGTCCGTCCTTATCCGCTGGAGTGGGATTCGGTGCCATATCCGCCAAAGTTCAAACCACCAACGTTGCATACGTACGATGGTAAGAGCTCACCCATCAGCACATCTACTATTTCCGGTCCCAGACCGGTAATGTTCTAAACAACGACGCCATCATGGCTAGGTTGTTCATCGGCACCTTGAAAGGGGTGGCATTCGACTGGTTCCGAAGCCTTCCTCAGGACTCTATCAATTCCTGGATCGACCTGGAAACTCGGTTCCTCTCTCGCTTCTATGAGGATGATACCGAAGTGACCATGGACAAGCTCCTTTCCACTGTACAGAGGAAAGGCGAATCTGTCCGTGAATACATTGAGCGGTTCAGAAATCTATCTCTGATGTGCCCGGCAGGGATGCCATTACCCATGCTCTTACAGACATGCAGGCACAACTTCTTGGATCAAGTAGAAGTCCGCATGGGGGCTGTCAAAGCCCATACTTGGAAGGAATTGGTCGAACAAGCTGAGATAGCCGAGAAATCGGCTAAGAAGTTCGAGCCATCCGCCCCTAGGAGCAAATGGGGCGCGAACAACAAAGGGCGCAGCGATCTCCCGCAGTCTTCCCAAGCTAAAGGGAAGGAGATTATGTCCGTCGAGCTGACCGGGACACGCAGTCAAAGGCCAAGAAGAGCGGCGTCAACAGCCAAGAGCCCAAGTTTCCTCCGAAGCAGTACTCCTTCGAGATGACCAGGTGGTCACGATATTCCATCTACTCCACAAAGGGAACAAAATGAAGCTACCGGATGCTCGGCGTCCCAATGAGATAGGGCGTACAAACGACCCTAAATACTGCCTCTACCACAGGATAATCCACCATCCTACTGACAAGTGCTATGTTCTCAAGGATAGAATTCAAGCTTTGGTTGACGCCGGAGTCCTCACATTGAAGACGGAACAGAAGAAAGTCACTGCCAATATGGTGACTCTTGAGTTCGGCACTGCCCAGAAGGTCACAGTTCCTGACGGGACCTATCCAGCCCCCACACCGCGGTTGGAAGTCAGGCATCCTCCAGCCATGACTCAATACAACAAGGGTCTCGTCCCTTTGACATTGGAGACAGGGGAGTTATGTGGATACACCCTGACCTCGTCCGAGACGTACAGCGGACGTCGAAGGACTCCAGCAAAAAGGGCAAGTCCTGCAATGTCATCTCTGTCCTGCCAGATGATGGTAATCTTACTTCGGCTTCCCTCAGCGATTCAGAAGAAGAGAAGCATGCCTGTACAGCGCAGGCAGATGCACCTCAACAGGCAGGCACCCGGTCTGGAAAATCATACTTAAGGCAGTATGACAAGTCTACTGACGAGATACAACAGCAAACGACGTCAGTACCAATGCCGGCATCCACTCCAGTCCTGACCAAAGGGAAGGAGAAGCCTAAGGAAGTGCGGTTCGACCATGTGTTGAAGAAACCGCCAGGCCAAGGGTTAGCCACGCCCTTTCGCTTTGATATATTGGCCCATTTAGCCAATATCCCGGCTCGTATCACAATACACGAGCTCCTTCGTCTCTCTAAAGAGACAAGAGAGGCACTCAGAGATGCGCTGGCTGATTCGGAGTCCTTTCTGACATGCATGCCTGAGGTTCTTGGTGACGAGATGCAGCCTTCCTGCTCAGAGTGCCATCACGCACAATCCAAGGTGCCTGCTATTACCTTTACGGCGGAAGATATGCTTCTCAAGGACAACAAGCATGATCGACCTCTGTACTATACCGGATATATCGGTTGCACATGCATTGAAAGAGTACAAGTCGATCCGGGGTCTGCACTCAGCATCATCCCCAAAAGACTCCTCTATTTCCTCGGCATACCATTGTACAGGTTGTCCGCAACCACCACTACAATATATGGTTTCAACGCCGGGAGCAGCCATCCGCTTGGAAAGATTCGGCTCCGCTGCAGAATTGGAAGCCTGAAGTCAGAGGTGACATGCTATGTCATCGACGCTGACACATCATACAACCTGTTACTAGGAAGACCTTGGATCCATGCCAACTGGATCGTTCCTTCCACTCTCCATCAGTGCTTCAAATATGTTGAAGATGATGCGACAGTACGAACTGTCTTCGCTGAAAAGCAACCCTTCAAGGGGGTGGAAAACTACTTCACCGACGCCCTCTTGTATCAAGAGGCCGACGGAACGCCTGCACAACCATTGCCAGACGATGATGAAAGTGGCAATGAGGCGGATTCAGAATCCGAAACAGGCGTGCCAGCCATTTCGATTGGCGAACCAATTGTAGCATGCTTTAATGACCCCAATGTAATATCCCTTCCGATGAAGAGGGAGAATGGGTAATTAATGATAGTATCTCTTTTGATTATCCTGCGAGCATCGAGTCGATTAAATCCATGATGGATGGCTCTCTTCATATGCCCGTACATGAGCCAAGTTCGGCTACTACATCTGTGGAGGTTATAGACGGGGCCACGCTGGTGATCCCTCCATCCAAACAGGTCAGTTGCCGATAATCTTCGGCAGAGCCCGGCCAGGGAGATTCTCAACTATAGACTCAAGCTCAGAGTCGGATGCTCCACAGTTCTTTCATTACGCGCCATCAGCGCGCCATATTATGAAGAAGATGGGTTACAACCTGAAGCAGGAGCGGGCCTAAACTTCGGAAAAGGAAGACGCAGCTTGATGCGTAACTCCGTCCCAAGAGGGAAACCTGCAAATTACTATGATAGTACACGCAGGGGGTTGGGTTATGTTACACCCACATCATCAACAACGGTTCAGGACAAAGGCGATGGATCGATCCCATCACAGTCGGCCTCATCCTCCGAATGAGACTCTGATGTCAGCATAGGAGGAATATTCGAAAGCCTCATGACTTCAAGCAGTCAGTTGGAACCCGCAGAGATTGCCAATGAGGAATCATGGGCCCAGCAATTAAGTCTCCAATGGGAAAAGCGGTTTGAGCTGCGCGAGCCGCCTACCGAAGGCAAGGTGATCCAGGTCAACTTGGGTAGTCAAGATCACCCCAAGCCTATTTTCATAAGTGAAAGCTTATCACTCATCGAAAAGGAAGAACTGATAATACTCATAAAAGAGTATATAGATGTTTTCGCCTGGAGCTATAAAGACATGCCCGGACTTGATCCACAGGTCGCTATGCACCGTCTAAACATCAAGCCCGACGTTAAGCCAGTCAAGCAGCAACAACGTCGGTTCCGCCCAAACATCATGGAGGCTATTGAAGCCGAAGTTCATAAGCTCATTGCTTGTGGCTTCATCCGGAAGAACAACATCCAGATTGGGTGGCTAACATAGTCCCCGTCCTCAAGAAGAATGGGAAAATACGAATCTGCATCGACTACCGTGATCTCAATACGGCCTGTCCCAAAGATGAATTCCCACTGCCGATCACCGATGTCATGATCGACAACACATGCGGATTCGAGAGGATGTCTTTCATGGACGGCTTCTCAGGGTACAACCAGATCAAGATGTATCCTGATGACGAGAAGCATACTTCTTTCCGAACGCCATTGGGGGTATACTGCTACACTGTAATGCCCTTCGGACTGAAGAACGCCGGAGCAACCTACCAGCGGGCGATGAGCATGATCTTCCGCGACCATCTCCGAAAGACGGTGGAATGCTATGTTGACGACATTGCCGTCAAAAGCCGCAGCAAAATTGAACATCTTCGCGATCTGAGAACGATGTTCGACATAATGCGGGCTCATCAGCTGAAAATGAACCCGACAAAATCCTTCTTGGGAGTGTCCAGTGGCAAATTTCTTGGGTTCATTGTCACATCAAAAGGGATCTATCTGGACCCAGACAAAGTCAAAGCCATACAGGACATGCATCCACCGAGGAACCTCAAAGAGCTCCGAGGCTTGCAAGGCAGATTAGCCTACATCAGAAGATTCATAGCAAATCTTTCGGGCCGTTGCCAGCCCTTTACCCGCCTCATGAAAAAGGGTACTGCCTTCATATGGGACCAAACTTGTCAAGAAGCTTATGAAGACATTAAAAGGTATCTCACAAAACCTCCGGTCTTAGTGGCCCCTACATCAGGGAAACCATTCTTGCTTTATGTAAAAGCTCTGGACTATTCCCTCGGCGCCCTCCTCGCTCAAAAGGACGACAATGGCCACGAGCAGGCCATTTATTATCTGAGCAGGACTCTCATAGGAGCGGAATCTCGCTACAATCCTATTGAGAAAGAATGTTTAGCTCTCGTCTTCGCTGTCCAGAAGACGCGACATTATTTGGTTGGCCAAACCATACATGTCATCTCCAGGGTGAACCCTTTACGTCTTCTCATGACGAAGCCAGGGTCGCTGAATTCAAGGTTGGCTAAATGGGCACTCCTGTTGTCTCAATACGACATGACCTTTACTCCTCAGAAGGCAGTTAAAGGCCAGGCCCTTGCAGAGTTCTTAACTGCTCATCCAGTTCCAGAACATTCAAAACTTCACGAAGACATCCCTGATGAAGTCTTCGAGTCTAATGCAACCTCAGCAGAGGAAGTGTGGCAGATGTTCTTCGACGGAGCATCGCGGATGGGCCCCAAAGGGAAAATTATTGCCGGGGGGGGTTGTGTTCATCTCCCCACAGGATCATATCCTTCCCAGAGCATTCTCCTTGACAGAATCATGCTCTAATAATGTAGCGGAATACAATGCTCTGCTCATCGGTCTCCAGCTCGCTCATGGAATGGGGGTACGCTACCTTGAAGCTTATGGCGATTCAAAGCTGATCATTAGCCAGGTAAAAGGCGAATATGAAGTCCGCCATGAGGACTTGGTGCCTTATTATCATACAGCCATCGAATTGGCTAGCTTATTTGAAGGCTTCTACATCGGGCATGTGTCCCGATCTCAAAATACCAAGGCGGATGCTCTCGCTGCATTAGCGACAACGCTAGCCTTACCGGCCGACACCGAGTATCACCTCACAGTCGCAACCCGGCATCTCGTATGCTCTAAGCATATGCTAAGGATCCAAGAGGTCCATAATGTCTCCGTGGATCTTGAGCCGAGGGATTGGCGCTTCCCTCTCATTGACTACGCTCTGCACGGTCTGCTTCCAGACGATCCCAAAGAAGCGGCGTCCATCAGACGAAGGTCGCTCCGTTTCTACTATGATCCCACTTTGAAGACACTCTACCGTCGTTCATATGACGGTGTCCTCCTCCTTTGTCTCTCTCATTCGGAGGCACAGGAAGTGCTTAAAGAAGCACATGATGGCACTTGCGGAGCTCATCAGCCAGGTCCAAAGCTTAAAGACAGGCTGCACAGACTTGGGTACTACTGGCCGACCATGATGGCCGATGCCACCCAATATGCACGAAGGTGTAAGGCGTGCCAGGTCCATGCAGACTTCATACACCAACCTTCGGAGTTGCTCCACCCTACTGTTGCTTCATGGCCATTTGAAGCATGGGGAATCGATGTCGTAGGGCCAATCAGTCCCTCTTCGGCAAGAGGTCACCGGTTTATCCTGGCAATAACCGATTACTTCTCAAAATGGGCGGAGGCCACACCGTTGGCCGAAGTTAAAACCTCCAATCTGGTTAGCTTCATCAAACACCAGGTCATCCATCGATTTGGTGTACCCAGACGGATCATCCATGACAATGGTCCCCAGTTCGTAAGCCAAGGGTTCTATCAGTTCTGCGATAAATACCGAATTCAGAATGTGGCTTCAACCGCCTACAATCCTGCCGCCAATGGTTTAGCAGAGGCATTTAACAAGACAATCATCAAGCTGCTCAAGAAGTTTGTCTCCTCGAACAAGCGAGATTGGGACGAAAAGCTCGGTGAATGCCTTTGGGCCTACCGGACTACGGTTCGGACACCGACAGGCAATACGCCTTTCTCCCTGGTATATGGGTGCGAAGCGGTCATCCCATTAGAAATTCAGGTGCCATCATTGCGAGTAGCCCTGACTACTAAAATGACATCAGAAGACAATGATCGCCTGCGTCTTCAAGAGCTCGAAGCCCTGGACGAGAAGCGGCTGCAAGCTCAGCAACACATCGAGCTATATCAGGCTCGGATGTCAAAAGCCTTCAATAAGAAGGTCAAGCAGAGAGTCTTCCACAAAGGAGACCTAGTCTTCGCCGTCAGACGACCGATGATTATGACGCACAAGACCAAAGGCAAATTTCAGCCTAAATGGGAAGGACCGTTTGTGATAGAGACAGTCTATTCAAACGGAGCATACCGCCTTACAACTGCAGATGGCGACCTCCTCATGATGCCGATCAATGGCAAGTTCTTAAAAAAGTACTATCCTTAATCAAGGATCCTGCTCTCGATCAAGTTAACATTACACCTCTGATCGAGATCCGCGCGTCCGGAATGCGCACAAAGAGAGCCTCTCTCTTTCTCCAAGCATATCAAACCTGTTGATAGCTGGGGGTTTGCTTAAAATCCCAAGGGACCTGCTCCCACTTGATTCCCTCTCCAGAATCACCTACCAATTCTCATCCATAGAATGGTAGGACCACATATATTCCGCTGTTACGTTAACATTAAACCTATGACAGCAGTCCCCTCATTTCTCCCCGAGATAATGAGACCTCCAAAATCACCTACCAATTCTCATCCATAGAATGGTAGGACCACATATATCTCGCTGTTACGTTAACATTAAACCTATGACAGTGATTCCCTCGTTTCTCCCCGTGAAAACGAGACTATTCCCAAACTCCATTGCTATTGAGCTTAGTGGCGTCTCAATTGGTTACGTCATCGCGACCTCTGAACCAGCAGACGGCTAAGTCTCAATCTTGAGCCCTGTTGACATTTACAAAAGACAGGTCTCGATACTTATTGACATTTACAAAAGATAAGTATCACCTATTTTGAGCTTGTTGACATTTACAAAAGACAAGTCTCAATCCCGAGTCCTGTTGACATTTACAAAAGACAGGTCTCGATACTCGTTGACATTTACAAAAGACGAGTATCACCTATTTTGAAGCTTGGTGGCTTCTCAACCAGTTATGTCATTGCGACCTCTGAACTGGCAGATAGCCAAGTTTCATCTACCATTGAACTTAGTGGCGTCTCAATTGGTTACGTCATTGCGACCTCTGAACCAGCAGACAGCTAAGTCTCAATCCCGAGTCCTGTTGACATTTACAAAAGACAGGTCTCGATACTCGTTGACATTTACAAAAAACGAGTATCACTCATTATTGAGCTTGGTGGCTTCTCAACCAGTTATGTCATTGCGACCTCTGAACTGGCAGATAGCCAAGTCTCATCTACCATTGAGCTTAGCGGCGTCTCAATTGGTTATGTCATTGCGACCTCTGAACCAGCAGACAGCTAAGTCTCAATCTCGATGCTTGCTGACATTTACAAAAGGCAAGTATCTCCCCTTTTAGCCCCGCAATGGGCTAACCTCGAGACTGGCAACCTCTCAATTGGTTATGTCATCGCGACCTCTGAACCAACAGACAGCCATGCCTCATTATCCAAACAAACAAAGACGACAAAAAAAGAAGAATTTTTATTAAATTCCAAAAGGATGGGATACATGGAGGAGCCTATAGGCGTACATGATAAGATCGGATCCGATCTCCAAGCGAAACTAGCCTCGTCCTCCTGTCATCAGCAGCCTGGGCCAGCGCCTGTGATCTTAGCTCAGCCTCATCGAAGTCCACCGCCTGAGCCAGACGAGCCTCGACCTCCGCCAAAGTCGCCCTCTGTGACGACTTCTGCGCTGCCAGTTCCTCACTTCGAGCCCTGAGCTGCTTAAGCCGCGCAGACTCTTCATGACGCATCTGTGTAGCCTTGGATAAGAGGAGATTTGCCTTCCGGATCATCTCTTCAGCCCTCTTAACCTTATCTTCAGCATCAAGAAGAGCACTGTTGGAAGCGTCAATTGCACTCCCAACCTCTGCCTCCTCTGTCTCCAAGGACCTCAAGTCAGTGGAGATAGCCTCAGCAGCCTCTTGAGCGGCGAGCTGAGCCTCGCGCCTCTGGGCGACAAGATGTGAGAGCCGTTCATCAGCCAAAGACGCTGCGTCTGAACTATAGAGGCAGCGCCATTCCTCCACGACCTTCTCAAGGTCGTCTACCAGGAGCTCTAAAGCAGCAGCTTGATGGTACCCCTCAAAGTCCCGGATACACTCAATGCCACGGGAGAGGACCATCTTCAGCTTCGAGAACGGCACAGGCGAGCCCTTCAAGACGAGACCGATAGTCTGCTCCAAGCTGTTATAGAAGCTGTCGACCAGATTACCGATGAAGTCATTCTCAGCTTCATCAACCCTTGAGACAACCTCGGAGCAATCCACTATCCCAGTCGACACCGCCGCAGAAGAAGAAGCGGGAACATCGACAGCAGCAGGGCAAGCCAAAGGCGACCTCGGCGGAGTCCTCAGCGACACCAGCACGCCAGCCACCGCGGAGGTAGGACTGGCAACCACCTCCTGAGCAACAGGCTCAACCACCAGCGTTGGAGAGGTAGGGCTCACAATCACCCTCAATGTCGTATTCGGCAAAACAGTCTGCA
Organism: Agave tequilana; assembly: GCA_038442645.1. Classification (NCBI taxonomy): domain Eukaryota; kingdom Viridiplantae; phylum Streptophyta; class Magnoliopsida; order Asparagales; family Asparagaceae; genus Agave; species Agave tequilana. The sequence goes on along the minus strand of JAVJIF010003114.1, from coordinate 283,159 downwards.
CCTCACTCGTTGATGTAACTGGAAGTGAGGATACCTCCGGGACTGCCGCCCCTTCAACCTCAGGACCTTCCGCTGATTTGGGCTGATAAAAAGGCAGGTCGCCATACAGCGCATCCAACACAGCATCGTCTGCCCCGGTCGAAGCGCTCATATCGCCCCTTGACCCTTCAGGGAAACCCGCCGCTTCTTTCGAAGCTGATGCACTTTGGGGACGAATACCTGCAACAAAACCAAGGTCAAAAAGGAGACGCAGCAAACAGGCAAGGACCAAGAGATCTTAGTCTTACCGAAGGCCGATGTCACCTCGTCAGCCGTATCAGAATCCAGGGGTCCCATCGGAAAATTCTTACCAGACTCAACGCGGATAGCCGGCCCGCTCGCCGATTCCTCCGCAGACCACCTGATAGAGCTGGAGGCCATAGGACTTCCTTTAGAAGTCCCAGCGCCCGACGGGCCAATGTCGGCCACATCACCTCCAGATTCCTCCGAGCGAGCAAAGGAACCAGCTGCAGCTCCATAAGCAAATAGAGGATCATACTGGTCCCCTTGCTCCCCATGCTCCTCAGCTCCTGCAACAAAAAGCAAATGATGAGTTATTTAAAGTGCGCTGAAGGCATATTATATGGAGGCCAATCTTACCAGTAGTCGGTTCAGCAACCGACGGCTCAGCCACTAATGGAGCAGCAGAAGGAGGCGCAGCAGAAGGCTCACCCTCTACCACGATGGTAGGAGTCTGGCGACGGGGCCTCTTCGCCGACGACTTCCTACGGGATCCACTCCCACGCTTCCTTTTGAAGTGGACATCAGAGTCCTCTCCCTCCACTTCCTCCACATGTTGTGAGGGAGCTGTCCCCACTACACCAGATCCGGCTTCACGAGTATCAGCTTCATGGGCATCAACCCTCATTCCCGCCTCGAAGCAAGGGCTCCCCGCATCAGAAGCCCCGCTGTCATCTACAGCGATGAACTCCTCTATGCCAGGAACACGGACCCGTTTGCCCTCTATCCTATCGGAAGCCTTCTGCCTCATCCGATGAGAAATTAACTTCACACCCGAACGGTTGGCATTAAACCTAGCAGGTGTGGAGTTCGAAGCCGCATACCATTGGCAGAAACACAGGGTCGTCCAAAGGCCGGGATCCCTCAGCGGCGTGCGTAGCCACGCCCCAGTGCCATCCGCGGTAAAGAACCGCCAAGCACGAGCCCCATCAATGAGGCTCCCCATGAAAGCCAGGTCCGGATTGGGGTTGCCCACATACAACTGGTCATACCCAAATTGCGGGCAAACCGGCTCGGGACATAGGGCTCTAGGTAGCAGGTATCCCCACTCCTGTACAGCAAATGCGAGGGCCGGATACAGACCAGCCACTCGAAAACACCCCGACTCATGGGAGACCGACCTGATTCCACATCACGGAATTCCTCATTGTATCCTGCACCCCGCAGGCGAGGAAAACAACGGAACAGGCTATAAGCGTCATAACGACGCACTAACTTACGGGCCTCAGCCACATAAGTTTTCTGCCACGAACGGCCTTCAAAGCGACGGAGAAGCGCCGTTTGAACACCCTGCGGAGGGTCTTCCCCAGCTCCAATCAAACTGGGACAGTGCAAGGCGAACCACGCCATCAAGTAGGTGTACGGTAAACCTACCCTAGGATTGGGTCCGTCACAAGGCAGGACGGCACCCTTCCCTCGCCTTGACGCCATTGGCCTACAGAAAGCCTCCGTCAGTGCACGAAGGCCCCTCTGAATACAACACACCATGGCCGGGAGAAGACCCAGACGGTGGCCATGAACCAAGCGGACGGCAGGCAGCAGCACAGTCGGGTGGACGATGTCACCCGAAGAAGAAGGCACGACACACTTCTTTAACCAGATGGTTAAGAAGCCGGCTAGCAACGCCTTGCGAGACATAGGCCGACGGGCCTGATGGTGAAAGCTCCGAAGAACATCACCCTTCCCAAGAGGACCATCATCTTCTGCCACGACGATGTCCTTTTCAGCATGCACCTCCATCCGTGCCAAGATGTCTTCTTCAGCAACTCCGCAATGAGCTGCCTCAGGCGCACTAGTCATATCCGGGAACAAGTAGTTCCCCCAGCTCTTCAAGCTCGTCGAGCTACCCTTGCCACCAGTGTGGATGCTGGAGCAAATGTGCAAATGGCACATCAATTCCCGATATGTCTCGAGCAGAGCAGGCTCCTGCTTCTCCAGAATAGCCAACTCCGCCTCACAGGGAAAGTACTCTTCGTATGGAAGAGACCCGAAGGGCAAAGCAGAGATCTCCCGCATCTCATGCAGGGCCATGCCCAACTCACCAACTGGGGTGAAGAAAGTCCCCGAGGCCGGGCAATACAACTCAAGGATGGCGTAGAAGCACGCCACCTTCATCTCAATGCCGTAGCAGGTCGCCCTGACGGCCTCATGGAGGTTTAACCTCTCTAAGTCCCCTCAAAATGAGTGAGGATATAGTTGGTCAACTCCGCCCACCACGATCTAGGAGGGTGGACCCAACCGGGAGTCCTGAAATCGGTGGCGGGGTAGTTCCCGTCAACTTCGCAGAACTGAGTGCCAAAGGTCGGCGCCGCAGCTGGGTTCTCTCCTACTGGAAGGTCCCGCGATACCTTCCCAGGGTATAGCCCAATTATGCTACGAGGAGGACCAGCCCTCGAATAGCCGGACTGGAATGTCAACCTCCCGACACTCACGGACTCGGCGTTTAAGCTCACGCCCCACGCCATCTTCCGAGCCTGAGTTGCGCTCGCGAAGGAAGACAAAGCAAAATGCCGCTTAGTGGACGGGAGATAGAATCTCTCGCCGTCCAACTGGAAGATCCACTGGCCTTCACCGGCCTGCAGCTGGCGATCGGGATCAGGTGCAGCATCCCCGAACATGAAGTCAGGCTTTCTGTAAGCCTGACGGTCGATATCTTCAAGCGGAGCCGTAGTCAAGATGCTCCGCATGGCCTGCGGATGACCCTCCTGGATGAGCGTATCCCGTACAAGAGAGCTCGGCTCACTGAACAATGAAGCCTGCCCATAGAACTGCAAGTTGATGCTTCCGCCTGCTCGACTGGCTAGACCGAACAGACTGTTTGTAATACCCCGTTCCCGGAATACGTACTTAGTTGCGTATTCAGATTTTCGATCGTATTTTTTTCGATTTGTTTTCCTGTATTTAATCTGTATTATGAATTCCTTGTGTGATTGTTTTGTCTTGGATTTGGGTTCGTGGATTCGGAGTCAACCTTAGTTTGAACCGAAGGCCCGATCCAGAGTATTGCTCGGTTTGGACATTCTGATAATTAGATTTGACCGATTTTAATTTTAAACATCGTTTTTCAATATTTTAGATTTTATATGATTTTCTGGAATTTTCTTGGATTAAAAGGAATTTCTTCAAAACCGGTGTCGGCCAGTGCCGCTGACCGATTCCTGGATTTTTAATCTCAAACAGTTTGGAATTTCATGATGGTCCTTTAGGCTTTATTCCTTAGAATCATATTTTCTACCTACATTCTTTTTCTGAGGATTTTATGAATTTATGAAATTCCATCGGAGTCGGTAGGTAACTGATTCCGGGATTTTTAGTTTTAAAACTATAAAGTATTTCTTAAAACGGATTTCACTATGATACTTAATATAATATTCTTGATTTTTGATAATTATTTCGGGTCGTTCCGAGATACTTGAATTTCGGACGATTCCGGTGTTTTCCCGAAAGATTTCAGCATCCACGACTCAGTTCCGGGAATCCGCCACTTCCATTATTTCCACTTTTACTTCCAAGGGAATATCTTTCCTTATTCCAATTTCTTTTCCTTTTTCCTTTTCCTTCATTTCTTTCCTTCCTTCACAATCCACAAGAATTCCCATTTTCCAATAATTCCAATTTTCCACATAATCCCACTCACTTTCACCTAATCCTTTTTAAATCCCACTCATTCTCTCTCTCCCCCATGGCCGGCCAAGTGGCCAAGAGAAGGACACTCACCTCATCTCCCCACTTTACAAAAACCCCCCTCTCTTCTATCATATTTGCACCACCTTCACAAAAGTCAAAACCTATAAATACTTTTCCTCTCCTTTCTTTATTCATTCTCACTTCAACTTTCTCTTTCTTCTCTTCTCTTCTCTTCTCTTCACCAAAGCCCTAATCTCCAACTCCTCTTCATCTCCATCACCACAACAACAACCACCAACTCCCAAGAGATCACCAAGGTCATCTTCCTCCTCCTTCATCACCATAGGAACCACCACCACAAGGTCATCAACAACTCCAAAGCCCCATCTTCTTCTTCATCAACAACTTCCATCACTACCACCATCACTCCATCACCTTGTGCTTCTCTTAGGTAAGTGTTCTTCTTCACCAAGACTTGATTTATTTCCTAGTATACCTAAGTTTACATATCATGTTCACTTGTGTCTTCAATTTATGATTTTTGGATCATCAAACACAACCCTAGAAAATCTGTTCTGTTTACTGTTTCCAGACGATTAGTCGACTTGACCAAGGAGTTAGTCGACTAGAAACCCTTAGCTGAAACTTAACCTTTTCTGGAAACACAGTATTAGTCGACTTACCTTAGTTCCTAGTCGACTAGAGACCCTTAGTCGACTACACCCTTGACCCTAGTCGACTAACTTTCCTGAACCAAAACCTTAACTCTCTGTATCACAGTATTAGTCGACTTAGCCTAACTATCAGTCGACTTGTCATGTCTGTTAGTCGACTACCCCTATGACCCTAGTCGACTAACTTTTCCTGAATCTGAATATCAACTCTCTGGAACCCAGTATTAGTCGACTATACCAGACTGTTAGTCGACTAACCCTTTATTAGTCGACTACTCATCCTACCCTAGTCGACTAATTCTGTCTGTTTGTTACAGTTATTTACCTTCTCAAACTTGGATCTTATACTTGTTTTATATGTTGTATATTATACTTCTTGACTTGTATCTTGACTAACATCATCTTCACTTCTCTCTTTCTCTCTCCTCTTCACTCTACATATATATATCATAGTTTATGGCGTGCCCCGGATTTCGTGGATTTCGGATCTTTCGGCGCTTTGAGGTTTAGGCGAGTATTCTCACTCGCTACTTTCTTGTATGCGAGTAGTCTCGCCTCTATTTGAGTTTCCCGTTTCATCGGTCGATAAGTATTTCGCTTCTTATTTCCATATTCATGTATTGCACTACATTGCTTATATTATGGTAGCTTCATCTTGTACTTGTACCATGCTTATGATATGCTTGTTTCTTCATTATATACTATGCGTGGCAGACCCTTCGTGATCGTTGTATTCTTGGTTTCTGATATGTTATCACTTGCCCTGCTATTATTTCAGATCTGTTAGTTACATGCTTCCTTTTAACACATGTATATCACTTGACATCTAGTATGTTATCACCTGACCACCTGACATGCCACTATCTGGCAAGACCATCTTGTTATGTCATGACTTACCCAGACTTATTATCAATCCATTGTTATGCATGTTACTTGATATACATCACCATTTATCATGCTATCTCTTGACACCAAGCATGATACACCGATTCTTATAATTATCACGATAAAGGGAATGTAGTACCTGATTACTGTTATGTACTGATCACTGTTATGTATTCTTGTTATGATATTGCTCATTCCCGAAATCTGATAATTATGTTCCTAAGCTATAAAAAGGACAACTTGTATGGGTATGGGAGGAAGTGATGGATGCCGGAATGATATCTTACTTATAGTGGTGGGGTATAAAAGTATGTATATACATATTATATATGTACTGGCGGTAGTGAATCTGAATTACTGAATAGGGGGACTTTGGGCCTCCAAAGCCGGTTCCAGGTGTATGGAAACCACTATAAGAAGTTCTATCAGTTCTCCATCTACTTCCGTTAACAACCCTCGACTTGCTTATATATGGATGTATGTGGGTTGGCCGTACACCAGGTCACATACCGAGATATATGGGTCAGACGAGTAATAATAATAATAGGTGTTTCCTGTGACCCCAGTTACGATTACTGTTATGATTCCTGTTTTGATACCTGTTATGCACTCTTGTCACATCTGTTATGTATTCTTGTTATGACTACTTTGCAACTCTGATTCTATACGCTTAGATATTCGGTGGCATGAGATAACGGTATATAGATGAGGGTTTCCTTGTTTGGATTATTCCTTCGATGTACTAGTCTCATGGGACCGTAACCTAAGCGTATACAATCAATTTTGCTTGTGATCAGTTTTACTTCGGATTTCCTGTTTTACGATTGTTACGTTATACCCGTTCTTATATATACTTCATTTGTGTTCTAACCCTCCTGTCTTCTGTACTTGACTCTTGTACTCACCCTTGGCTCGCCACCTGGCTTTTGCATCCTACTCGCCTGGGGAGTTTCACTGACTCCCCTGGATTCTCATGTCCAGGTTTCGGAGCTTGGAGCGTATGGGTTTCCTGTTGCTGCATCAGAGTGGCGCAGCGGTAGCGTGGACCCCGGTTGACCTTTCAGAGCTCCATCCTTCCAGGCCCCCTGTGAGCCTCTCGAGTTTCCTTTTAGCAAACTCGTGAGTGCCCTTTTTCTATTCATACTTGTACATTCCTTGTATACATGTATGTGGACACCCTTTTTTGCCGTTCATATATGTATATCTCTTGTACTCTCGCATTTGCGCGTATCTGTGATGTATTATTATTGTAATATTCATCACCTCTGGTGATAACTCTGTGATTGTATATGTATATGTGTTGGAATGTATAATGCACCATTTGCTTCCGTACTCTGATTCTTGTCTGTACTGATGCTTAGCGTATATACGGGAGGGTAGTTCTGACCTACGTATATACGTTGCAGTGACGTCCCCGTATCGCCGGGATCGGGGCGTTACAGGTTGGTATCAGAGCTTAGGCTCTAACCTCCTCAGTACGTCCAGAAGGCAAATCAATGGTAAAGAGATTTGCAACTGGAATACATGAGTCTTGGTTATACATTCCAACTGCAAGTGCAGAGTTATCTATTTCTTGACTATCTTTCCTTTGATTTCAAATCCCTCCTTGACTATCTTTCCTTTGATTCCTAAATCCTTCCTATCCTTTTCCCTGTTTTGGTTTTATGAAGCCTTTATGCTAACTTGAGATATGACTAGACTAGAAAGGTAGTGGCTGGTTCAGAATGAAGCTTTTATGTGATCTCTTCGGCCAACTTGATGAAGCTTGGTATTCTCCAGATCGATCTTGATCTGGCTATCTTTCAGAGGACAGCAGTCGGATTCTTAATTATCGGTCTTCTTTATTATGCTCAGGATTTTCGGGGTTTTCTTTATTACACAGCCACGACATCATCAGTATTCATTTATTTCACAGCCACGACATCATCAGTATTATTCAGCATTATTCTAAAGATTTATTACACAGCCACGACATCATCAGCCGGAAATGCAGAGTATGATTATTATTCAGTTGACTTGAGAGCCCTACCTATAGTGCTTCATATCTTAATTGGTATAAATTCCACCCTTGTCCCCTTTGTATTCAATTTGCCCCTTAACGAAATTGCGAGGACGCAATTTTTGTAAGGTGGGTGGATTGTAATACCCCGTTCCGGAATACGTACTTAGTTGCGTATTTAGATTTTCGATCGTATTTTTTTCGATTTGTTTTCCTGTATTTAATCTGTATTATGAATTCCTTGTGTGATTGTTTTGTCTTGGATTTGGGTTCGTGGATTCGGAGTCAACCTTAGTTTGAACCGAAGGCCCGATCCCAGAGTATTGCTCGGTTTGGACATTCTGATAATTAGATTTGACCGATTTTAATTTTAAACATCGTTTTTCAATATTTTAGATTTTATATGATTTTCTGGAATTTTCTTGGATTAAAAGGAATTTCTTCAAAACCGGTGTCGGCCAGTGCCGCTGATCGATTCCTGGATTTTTAATTCTCAAACAGTTTGGAATTTCATGATGGTCCTTTAGGCTTTATTCCTTAGAATCATATTTTCTACCTACATTCTTTTTCTGAGGATTTTATGAATTTATGAAAATTCCATCGGAGTCGGTAGGTAACTGATTCCGGGATTTTTAGTTTTAAAACTATAAAGTATTTCTTAAAACGGATTTCACTATGATACTTAATATAATATTCTTGATTTTTGATAATTATTTCGGGTCGTTCCGAGATACTTGAATTTCGGACGATTCCGGTGTTTTCCCGAAAGATTTCAGCATCCACGACTCAGTTCCGGGAATCCGCCACTTCCATTATTTCCACTTTTACTTCCAAGGGAATATCTTTCCTTATTCCAATTTCTTTTCCTTTTTCCTTTTCCTTCATTTCTTTCCTTCCTTCACAATCCACAAGAATTCCCATTTTCCAATAATTCCAATTTTCCACATAATCCCACTCACTTTCACCTAATCCTTTTTAAATCCCACTCATTCTCTCTCTCCCCCATGGCCGGCCAAGTGGCCAAGAGAAGGACACTCACCTCATCTCCCCACTTTACAAAAACCCCCTCTCTTCTATCATATTTGCACCACCTTCACAAAAGTCAAAACCTATAAATACTTTTCCTCTCCTTTCTTTATTCATTCTCACTTCAACTTTCTCTTTCTTCTCTTCTCTTCTCTTCTCTTCACCAAAGCCCTAATCTCCAACTCCTCTTCATCTCCATCACCACAACAACAACCACCAACTCCCAAGAGATCACCAAGGTCATCTTCCTCCTCCTTCATCACCATAGGAACCACCACCACAAGGTCATCAACAACTCCAAAGCCCCATCTTCTTCTTCATCAACAACTTCCATCACTACCACCATCACTCCATCACCTTGTGCTTCTCTTAGGTAAGTGTTCTTCTTCACCAAGACTTGATTTATTTCCTAGTATACCTAAGTTTACATATCATGTTCACTTGTGTCTTTAATTTATGATTTTTGGATCATCAAACACAACCCTAGAAAATCTGTTCTGTTTACTGTTTCCAGACGATTAGTCGACTTGACCTAGGAGTTAGTCGACTAGAAACCCTTAGCTGAAACTTAACCTTTTCTGGAAACACAGTATTAGTCGACTTACCTTAGTTCCTAGTCGACTAGAGACCCTTAGTCGACTACACCCTTGACCCTAGTCGACTAACTTTTCCTGAACCAAAACCTTAACTCTCTGTATCACAGTATTAGTCGACTTAGCCTAACTATCAGTCGACTTGTCATGTCTGTTAGTCGACTACCCCTATGACCCTAGTCGACTAACTTTTCCTGAATCCGAATATCAACTCTCTGGAACCCAGTATTAGTCGACTATACCAGACTGTTAGTCGACTAACCCCTTTATTAGTCGACTACTCATCCTACCCTAGTCGACTAATTCTGTCTGTTTGTTACAGTTATTTACCTTCTCAAACTTGGATCTTATACTTGGTTTATATGTTGTATATTATACTTCTTGACTTGTATCTTGACTAACATCATCTTCACTTCTCTCTTTCTCTCTCCTCTTCACTCTACATATATATATCATAGTTTATGGCGTGCCCCGGATTTCGTGGATTTCGGATCTTTCGGCGCTTTGAGGTTTAGGCGAGTATTCTCACTCGCTACTTTCTTGTATGCGAGTAGTCTCGCCTCTATTTGAGTTTCCCGTTTCATCGGTCGATAAGTATTTCGCTTCTTATTTCCATATTCATGTATTGCACTACATTGCTTATATTATGGTAGCTTCATCTTGTACTTGTACCATGCTTATGATATGCTTGTTTCTTCATTATATACTATGCGTGGCAGACCCTTCGTGATCGTTGTATTCTTGGTTTCTGATATGTTATCACTTGCCCTGCTATTATTTCAGATCTGTTAGTTACATGCTTCCTTTTAACACATGTATATCACTTGACATCTAGTATGTTATCACCTGACCACCTGACATGCCACTATCTGGCAAGACCATCTTGTTATGTCATGACTTACCCAGACTTATTATCAATCCATTGTTATGCATGTTACTTGATATACATCACCATTTATCATGCTATCTCTTGACACCAAGCATGATACACCGATTCTTATAATTATCACGATAAAGGGAATGTAGTACCTGATTACTGTTATGTACTGATCACTGTTATGTATTCTTGTTATGATATTGCTCATTCCCGAAATCTGATAATTATGTTCCTAAGCTATAAAAAGGACAACTTGTATGGGTATGGGAGGAAGTGATGGATGCCGGAATGATATCTTGCTTATAGTGGTGGGGTATAAAAGTATGTATATACATATTATATATGTACTGGCGGTAGTGAATCTGAATTACTGAATAGGGGGACTTTGGGCCTCCAAAGCCGGTTCCAGGTGTATGGAAACCACTATAAGAAGTTCTATCAGTTCTCCATCTACTTCCGTTAACAACCCTCGACTTGCTTATATATGGATGTATGTGGGTTGGCCGTACACCAGGTCACATACCGAGATATATGGGTCAGACGAGTAATATAATAATAGGTGTTTCTGTGACCCCAGTTACGATTACTGTTATGATTCCTGTTTTGATACCTGTTATGCACTCTTGTCACATCTGTTATGTATTCTTGTTATGACTACTTTGCAACTCTGATTCTATACGCTTAGATATTCGGTGGCATGAGATAACGGTATATAGATGAGGGTTTCCTTGTTTGGATTATTCCTTCGATGTACTAGTCTCATGGGACCGTAACCTAAGCGTATACAATCAATTTTGCTTGTGATCAGTTTTACTTCGGATTTCCTGTTTTACGATTGTTACGTTATACCCGTTCTTATATATACTTCATTTGTGTTCTAACCCTCCTGTCTTCTGTACTTGACTCTTGTACTCACCCTTGGCTCGCCACCTGGCTTTTGCATCCTACTCGCCTGGGGAGTTTCACTGACTCCCCTGGATTCTCATGTCCAGGTTTCGGAGCTTGGAGCGTATGGGTTTCCTGTTGCTGCATCAGAGTGGCGCAGCGGTAGCGTGGACCCCGGTTGACCTTTCAGAGCTCCATCCTTCCAGGCCCCCTGTGAGCCTCTCGAGTTTCCTTTTAGCAAACTCGTGAGTGCCCTTTTTCTATTCATACTTGTACATTCCTTGTATACATGTATGTGGACACCCTTTTTTGCCGTTCATATATGTATATCTCTTGTACTCTCGCATTTGCGCGTATCTGTGATGTATTATTATTGTAATATTCATCACCTCTGGTGATAACTCTGTGATTGTATATGTATATGTGTTGGAATGTATAATGCACCATTTGCTTCCGTACTCTGATTCTTGTCTGTACTGATGCTTAGCGTATATACGGGAGGGTAGTTCTGACCAACGTATATACGTTGCAGTGACGTCCCCGTATCGCCGGGATCGGGGCGTTACACTGTTCTGGAGGCCGGAGGCGTAATGTACTGTAAAAACAGAAATGAGCTATGATTAGTTCATCAATCAAGTGGATGCGAAAGCATAAAAATTCACTAAGGCATAGCCTCGCCCAGCAAGCAGGGCCTGCAAGGCGGTAGCTTTGAAAAAGCTTCACTTCATGGATAAAACTTCATCTTTGCAGAAAATATCCAAAGCGCCAGCTTCGCTTAAAGCAGGAAGTGACATAGCCCTAAGGGCTAACGTCATCAAAGGGGCATTATGGTCAAAAGTCATCATGACTGAGAGGACTTATTCAAGTCCTTCTCCTCAAACAGTACGGAGATGGCCCAAGTTATGGCTTCGTGCGAAAGCCCAAAGAAGAACTGTTCAGTTCTTACTTCCCTGGTGCAAGCAAAATAGGGAAGTTGAAGGGAAACGAGTTCCCTGATAAGGACAGATCATATTTGATCGTCCTGATGGCCGAGTATCGGCTCCAAAAGATGGAGACCACTCTCTAATCAGACAGGAAAATTCCTTACCGGTGATCGGTCGCTCGATGACCAGAGGAGGAGCGCCCTCCGCCGCAGAAGTCGCTACTTCTTTTCCCGCTCGTCTCTTGGGCGCCATTGAAGGAATGCAAGAGTGCTCAAAGTACTCTGAAGCAAAGGAGGAAGAAGAAGAGGAAGAGATAGAAAGTTCTCTAAAAATAAAGGGAGATCTTCTCATATTCAGCCCAATCGGGCTTTTATAGGCCAATCAGCGCCTGAAACGAGGCCTCGAAAAAAGGCCCATGCCGCCGTTTCGAATTAATTCGAAACAGCGCCCGAAGCGCCTTCCCGAGAAGCGCCGGTTCAACTCTACTAAGAGTTAACTTCGCACTAGTGCAAAAGTGCGGACTTCGCACAATCCTTCAAGGGCTTCGCTGAAAGGCCTACCTTAGCCCTCTAAAAAGCATGCTGCTCGCGAGACATGCTAGTCTCGCGAAGATCATTCGAAGAAAGGACTATGTCCTTAGCTCCGCACACAGTTTAGCCCAGCAATGGCCAAACTCTCAGTGAAAGCAAGCAAAAATCAGATGATCAGACGATGAACTTTCATTGATTCAAAAGCAAGGGTACATTGATATTACATCAAAGTTGTGTTTCAAGATCATTTGAGGCATACAAGCGGTTTTATCTGCTCCCAGGCCAGACCAACGGGACAGGAAGGGCCTTCCTCCTGCATAAGGCTGTAATCAGTGGTGCCACAAGGACACGGTCATTTTTCTCCACAAATGGCAGGTCTTGCCAGGCCATTTTTGTTGAAGCATGGCAATAAAGCTTATCGCCGCCAACACGTCAGATCACCTATAATGGGAACTAGTTTTGATGCCACGGGTCTGACGGGTGTGAGGCCCGCTCCCCTGAAGTGGATCGTCCCCGACAAAGGCCACCAAAGTTGAAAATCGGCAACGATGTCAGTGATCTCACTGATCACCTCCGACGAAGCGGCGGCCAGCCTCACCTCAGAACGAATCATCTCGGGTAAGAGGCTGCCAACAGCCCTTGGGACGCGCATTCGCTGCCCCGAATTGTTCCTCCTGCTTAAAAGTAAAGCTTTAACCGAGGAAGCATAAGGCAATTTTTTGGTTTCTTCCATCAAGTCACCAGACTGACAAGCATAGCTCACTGCAAGGCAAATTGGAGCAGGTTAACGGTCAAGCACAAAAAGAGCTGTAAAAATACTAAGTCAGATTCTTCGGCGGCAAGGTAATCCAACTTCAGTCAAGGCAGAGGATAAGCCTCGCCTGCACGGCAACCATGGGCTGGTTCAGCAAACGCCAAGTCCTAGCCTCGCCTATACGGCAAAGTCAGACTGATCTTGTGAAGAACAGTCTCAACCTCACCAATATGGCAAGACCGGCTCAACTATTGAAGAAGCCAGGTCCCAAGTCCTGCCTGCGCAGCGGACTTAACAAACAACGATCTTTCACTGATCAAGCCAAGATGATAGCTTCACAGAAAGCTATGATGAGATCCTTCTCTGCAGCAGCCAATTGCAAGATGAAGAACAAGGGAAGCTAATCCTTGAAGCGAGCTGCCAAAGCTAAATCAAGGGAGATGAGTTCCCTAAAAGCAGTGAAGTCTTTGAATGATCAAGACTTACTGGTCCTTGGCCGGTTAGACAACCAGAGCGGGTTTTCCCACTAATTCAGAGATCTGGGTATCTCTCACAACCAAGAGAAGAGAAGAAAGGCAAGGCATTTCTCTTCAGAGGACCTCAAGTGTCCTATTTATAGGCCCCATAGCCTGAGTGCGATCACCTCAAGCGTGGAAGCACGAGCGCATTCAAGGCATTTACTGCGCCTTGATGGAAGGGACGGTTTTCCCTTGGAACCGTGCAAAGGGAGAAACGTCTCCCTCATAAAAGGCACTTATGGCGCCTTGAATAAAGGGAATATCCTCCCATGGAAACGTGCAAAGCGGAGAACATCTCTCTCGATTGGCGCGAAAGAAGGAATGATCCTCCTCGTAACCGCCCCACGGCCGTTGGCTTTGAAAAGGCAACAGGAGTTCCAAAGCGAACTTATTTCTTGGAAGCCCAGATACGGAGCTACCCCGACGCGAAGCTACTCGCGAACCAGTGCAATTCTTCGGCGAATTCATCCCAAAGCAGGATTGAAGGCGAAGCTGAACTCAACCATCATGGCGACGTTCATACTCCACATACCATCACAGTAGTTCAAAGTGTTTCGAAGTCTGGGCTATTGCAGACTCTCGAAAACTTTGAAGGGGTCTTGTTGACACTTAAAAAAGACAAGATTCTCATTGGTCCGAACGATGTCTAAACTTGTTGACATTTACAAAAGACAAGGGACAGGCGAGCTGAAGACCAGTTTTCACCCACCTCCAAGGGACAAGGAAGCGGTTTGGACTCCACTGATCCAGCAAGCAGAACAGTGAACCCGGATTGTTTCTAAACAGACCTCAGCAGGTCTAAGATGCTAGCATTTAGCATTACATTAGCCCAAGGAGATAGCCTCGATTGAGAGGCTAGCATCATCCAACTTCGCCAGGAAGCTAACTGATAGCTTCGCCGAAAAGCCTCTTTCGGACCTCGCCAAGAGTTGTCTCTAGCTCCGCTATGAGCTTCAAAGCGGGCAGCTCCGCGCTATTGGTCTACTATGGTCAACCTTTGACCAATCAAATCTCCTGATAAGATCGGATCCAAGCATATCAAATCCAATCGGGATTCAAATATGGCAGGTGATTGCCGCAATCTCTTGACTCTCTTGAAACGAGTAAGAGGATCAAGGGAAATCTCCCAACAATATGGAAAGGATCAAAACAGATCAACCGACCTGCCAAATCTAGCTCCGCAGAAGTTATCTTAGCCTCACAGCAAGGCTAGTTTTCAGATTCAAACAGATCCGATTCAATCTGTTTCTATATCTTCAAAGGGGACGATTATACCCTTGCTCTCCCTATAAATAGCCCGCCAGGGGCGCAAGGGAGAGGAGCGCGCTGCATCTTCTGGAATTGCAGAGAGAGAGATATCAAGAGGATCGACTCCACAAGCAGAGGCTTCTTCACCAACGCACCGTGCAATCTCTAATTCAGAGATCTTCAAGAGAAATACTTCTCTTTTCAGGGTGGCGATACCCTAACAACCCCTTTTCCTCAAGGAATCTCCGGAACCAGGCGAGAAGGAATTCCTCACAAAAGGCGGTCTTTTGAGAAGTAGCAAGAGGGTTCTACCAATCCTCTATTCTCTGATTCCCCGAACCAGGCGAGAAGGGAATCTCATCGCTCGCATCGTCAAAGGGACAAAGTGGTCGCGCGCTGACCAGACTCCTATCGGCACATTTTCCCAGAATCTCTGAGGAGATCTACTTGTAATCTTTTGAGAATACTTGTAATTTAGCTCCTCAAACCTTTTTTGTAAGTTTTCCCCCTTTGCAAACATAATGGAAAACAGTTTCTTTCTTCTTTTCTTTTCTTTTCTCTTACTTTTCCCTAAATAAATACACTTTTCCTACATTCCTAAAATGCCCCCTCCTCAACCCCTATTTACTTCCCTATAATTACACTCATACCCCTTCCCTTTTTAATTCCTATTTTTCCTTTTAAAAACACCCTATTTTCTCTCTCTCCTTCCTACAACTTTCTCTCTCCTCTATCTCTCCTCTCTCATTCCCTCTCTAATATTTACATATATAACTATATTTATATATTTTAGTATATGTGTATGGGCTAGTGGCTTGCTCACTCGTATTCGCGGACTTCTCAGACTTTTACCCGTATTTCATCCCAGTATTAGGCGAGTACATCTCTTGCTTTATTACCATAATTTCATATTTAATAATTATTATCTTGCTTTTAATATATGATGTCTCTTTATGCAAGTTAGTTATCATGTTTTATAAATAGCTGTCGACCTTTATTATACCTTGTCGAACCGGTATTATACTGGGCATGTCTATATCTTCTCCCGATTGACTCGGCTTCGCCTAGCTAATTAAAAGATAAATTTATTGTTATTATAAAAATGATTGTGAAGAGTTTGAACTGTTTATACCGTTCTCCTGTACCTTGTTATGTGACGGTTGATACTTGATATTTATTGTAACTCTCACCGACATATTAGTTACCTGACCCTAACATGTATGCACCTGATACTTGACATGCCATGCTTAACACTTGATATCTGACACCGGTACTTGCCATGCTATATTTGACATATGATACCAGACACCGGTACTTGCCATGCTATATTTGACACATGATACCCGACACCGGTACTTGCCATGCTATATTTGACACATGATACCCGACACTGGTACTTGCCATACTATATTTGACACATGATATCCGACACCGGTGCTTGCCATGCTACACTTATTACATGATATCTGACACCGGTATTTGTCATGCTATACTTAACACTTGATAAATGACACCGGTACTTGTCATGCTATATTTGACACATGATACCCGACACCAGTACTTGCCATGCTATACTTAACACTTGATATCTGACCCCGATACTTGTCATGCTATACCTGACCCTGATATATGACACCGGTACTTGCCATGCTATATTTGACACATGATACCCGATACCGATACTTGCCATGCTATACTTGACACTTGATATATGGCACCGGTACTTGCCATGCTATACTTGACACATGATATATAACACCGGTACTTGATACTTGACACCTGACAACTGTATTACCTGGCATTTGCATGATTATTATATTATTACCAGACATCTGGTACTCCTGTATCTCCTGTACTCCTGAACTCCTGTATCTCCTGTACTCATACTCATGTTAATAGCACAGTCATTCCGGCGTCTGACATAGCATGCCTGGTGTCGGGATGACGAGGATGTATCCTACGATCGTGCTAGCGTCTGGCGGTTCCTGAATGGAACTGAGTGCCACACGGAGCAAAGTGCCACATCACACACGTGGTAGGGGCCACCTCTTGAATCTGTGGGGGTCACCTCTAGAATCCATTCCCCACACAGAGCAAAGTGCCACACAGAGCAAAGTGCTACACCACACACGTGGTGGGGGCCACCTCTTGAATCTGTGGGGGTCACCTTTTGAATCTGTAGGGCTACCTCCTGTATCAACCCACACAGAGCAAAGTGCCACACCACACACGTGGTGGGGGCCACCTCTTGAATCTGTGGGGGCCACCTCTTGAATCTATGGGGCTACCTCCTGTATCAACCCTCAGAGCAAAGTGCCACATGGAGTAAAGTGCCACACCACACACGTGGTGGGGGCCACCTCTTGAATCTGTGGGGGCCACCTCTTGAATCTGAAGGGCTACTTTCTCCCTCCTGCCTGTACCGCCTGGTGTTAGCTTGATAAGCTTCCTCAGTGCCTATTAACACACACACACACACACACACACACATACCTGTACAATGACAACGCCTGGAGCATGTGTTATTTGGTCTCTCCCCTATTCGAATAATTGTATATGCATATCAGAGTTCGGATGAGTTCTATTGGAAGTGCGGGCTCCAGTGTGAACTGTCGTGTTGTGGGACGCCGGTGGGAAAGGGACAAGAATAACATAAGAACATAACAAACAGTAATAATATTAGGAACGTGTGATATTTGGTCTCTCCTTTGTTCGGGTCCTGATACTTACATATCAGACCCGGGTAAGTTCTATAGAGTGCGAACTCTAGTATGGACTATCGGTGATGTAAGGCGCTGGTAGGGAGGCGATTAAAATATCAAATGGTACTGATTATTATTATTGGTTAAATTAAAATCTAACACCTTTATATTCTCTAGTTATAGTGTTATGATCTGAGTCGACACCCTGTTTTATCACACATGACCTCTGTGATACTATGATTACTCCAGACATACTATAATTCTGTTACTCTTAGGGCAACTCAAGTTGTATAAACTCAGATGATGACGATATGAGATATGTGGTATATAGATGAGGGTTTTCTTGTTTGGATTATCCTCTTGACGTATCAGTCCCGTGAACTCATAATCTGAGCTTGTACAACTAGTTTTGTCCATACTTATATTTATCGCATGTTTAACTTATTTACCGCATGTTTATAGGTACTTATGCTCTTCATACTGCCTTCCATGCATGTTTTCAGTTTTAGATTCATCGACATATATATGATTTACTGTCGTTCATTTAATTTCCCTTATATCATTTGTTATTTTTTGTACCTGCATACTTGAATCACATCACTTGATCATGTACACGTACACCTGTTATGCACGCGATCTGGCTTCATTTATGTACTCGCGGGTTGCATCTGATAACCCTGAATTCTCATGTCCAGATCCTGGAGTCTAGACCATGGTGATCTTTCTGTAACTGATCAGAGTGCGCAGCGGATCCTCCCATGGTGTTCGGAGTGCAGCAGAAGCTCGGACATCGAAGTAGTTCTTCTTCCCAGCTTTTCTCCTGTTTGGCTCCCAAGGTCCTCTTGCTACTCGTGAGCACCTCTCAGTTTTTATATATCTCTTCATGTATTATATACTTTTGTATTTTTTGGTGATGAAATGTTCATGTATTATTGTATCACTCTCTGTGATAACCATGTACTTGTGTTATTTCTGTTAGAATGTATATTATCACTGTGCTTCGGCCTCTGATTCTTACTTGTACTGATGCTTAGCGTATATACGTGAGGGTATTTCTGACCTACGTATATACGTCGCAGTGACGTCTCCGTACCCGCCGGATCGGGGCGTCACAGAAGAGTAGGCTTTATGGCTTTCAGTTGAAGAGAGGACTCTTCATTGATGAACACATGAATAACCATACCAAACTTCTTACAGATTTATTTAACGTGGATGTGAAGATTGAAAAAGAGAATAAGACGTTGATTCTACTGAATTCTCTTCTGACGAAGAGTATGGATCTTCACCCTAAATTTGATCAATGGTAAACAAACACTCAATTATAGTGATGTGTCGCATGCTCTTGTAAATTATGAAGTAAGGAGGCAGGACAAGCTGTCTTCTTCTGAGGGTACATCAACAAAGGCGTTGATGATAAGAGACAGAGGTTTCAATCGGAAAGGAAAAGGCGAGTATGAGAGATCAAAGTCCAGACCAGGGTTAAGAGATCTGAAGAAAAACTAGTGTGACTTCTGCAAAGAGATAGGGCACTGGAAGATTAATTGTCTAAGGATCAAGGATAAAAATAAGAAGGAGGAGTCAAAAACCGAGGTAAATCTCGCACAGGTGGTCAGTACTCAAGGCAGTACTTCAAAGGCAAGTGGATCAGGCTCAGACTCATCAATATTCTCTTTCTGTATTACTATTCCTATTGTAGGTTACTCAGGAAATTCTGAATAGATGTTAGATACTGGAACTACCTATCATGTATGCCCAAACATGGATTGGTTTTCTAGTTTTGAGAAGCTAAATGGATGTTTTGTTATCATAGGTGATATCATCCGTGTAAAATAGAAGGGATAGTTACAACTCGTATCAAGATGTTTTTGAAGCAGACAATTCACGACATAGATGGAAGCAAATTTAGTTTCTAGACTTCAATTGAATTTAAATACATTTTATAATGTTAATTTCTTCAGGGGATCAGTAGCCCTGCACATTTTGTTTTCAAGAAATATTCATATTTTTATATATAATTTCATTTTTGAAAGGAGCAAACGGAATATGATGACAGAGTCAGAATCGAGTCGTCATGTTTTAGCACAATGATAATTCAGTTCCAACTCCCATCGCAGTTCAATAGTATATTCACTTTTGTTATATTTGTTCTCTAAAAAGACAATTTTACCTCAAGAGAGGTTAAATCCATCACTTTTGTGTTTATTCTTATTATCTTATAAATACTGAGCTAGTAGGGAAAACCAAAAGAATCATTTTCTCTCTTTCCTCATTTTACCCGATAGCTTGGTGTCAGTTTTCGCGAATACCATTTTTTCATAGCTGCTCTATTTTGTTTTTCATTCTTTAGAAATTGAATACAGATAAGAGCTAAGGGGTAGTTTGGCTCATGGAAAGCAGACCTACGAAGATGCTATGGGGCTCGCGGCGTCAGATTTTGGTCTTTTCCATTCAAAACGTTCGAAAAACGCTTTTCACACTGTTCATGCAATTTACTGAGTTAGAGGTGGGGCCCATCCTTCAGTTTTCGACGCAAACAAAAAACCCGGAGGGAAGAAAAAAACGGTGGGACCTATATTGTGGGGGGGACAAAAATATAATTTTTCACCACTTTCAGGGCAAACAAACAGGGTCAGAGATCCAATGCTGAAGTATGTTCAAAGAATAACAGAGAGAAATACATGGTGATCACGAGTGCGGCTATTCACACCCACAAAATTACTTAACACACCTACTTTTAATAATAAAAGTTGTTGGATAGTTTTAATCTTAATCGAAAGGCTAAAATAGACATTGATTAACTCTAATATTACAAGTAATGGAAATTCTATTCCTAAACACACACCAATAATTGTTGAATACACTCACCCAAATTCTATTCTTAGTCAATGGAGCGTCCTTTTTATTTTTTTAAATATATGCTTCTTCTCCAACAACACAAGTCCTAAAAAATTTCTCGGCATCTATATCATAAAAAAATTGCCACATTGATAGTTATGAGCAAACAAATAAAGTCATGGCACCATGATAAATAATTCAAAAGTAAGTTTCCCTATATGGTTTATTAAATTAATTTTTTTTGAATTTCATCGCAGCTAGTTCGATCAACGAAGTCTCAACAAAATCTATGCACCAAATGTTTGGTTTAAAATTTGTAGTGAAGAACCGTATATTTTCTCTTATGTAATTCAGTAGTGTTCTATTATCTAAAGTCTATGCCGTGTTATCTGAATAAAGTTTGGATTCCTATAGTTTGAACAAATTTGTTCGTTTTATTCTTCTAAAAAAAAATGCGCGTTCTATTTCCTCTTATGCCACAGAAATTTATACTGATGAATAAATATTAAAACAGCTAAATAATATTAATATTAAGTTAATGTATTCAATAAAGAATGAGATTATAAATTGAGATATTGTTATTTTCTTTTGATCTTCTTAAAAATAATGAGCTTAATGGAAATATTATTTGCTTATTTGTACAATACAGACATAAGATAATAGAAACACAAAAAAATCAATTTGGTGCGCTCGCCTTTCAGTATCATCCTCAATTTGATGTGTTCTATTTTAATGCATTAAAATCTTATTTCCTGCAAAATTCATTTCTTTTAGTATATTTAACTCATATTCCAAGCATTCGCTTATTTTAAATAGAAAGTTTGTTGGATTACTTAGTTGTCTTCTTTTTGTTGTTTTATAGTCGATCGGGGTTTTGATTTAGGCGTTTTCCTTTTCGCATTTCGTTTTGCAAAAACAGTTTTTATTTATCTAATCATGTTAGTTTAAATGTATTAACAATGTACTGAGAAAAACATATGTGAATTAGATGTAAGTCTCAAACCAGCTGAAAATATCAAACTTACTCAAAGGCTATTTAATTAATCTCTAACTGTATAATTAACACACAGTAAGAGAGAAAGGAGAGATGATTGTTTTGTTGAGGGAGGAAGGATAGGATAGAATTGATATTTAAAAAAGAACAATTGATTTAAGATGAAAAGAATAGTTTAAAAAAGTGAGGAGTGTGTGTTTAGAAATTTTGTAAGTGTATTAAGTATACAAATGTGTTAAGCATTTTGTGGGTGTGAATAGTCACACACGGTGATCACACACAATTAATGTTAATTCTTTCTAATTACCTAACTAGTGAGCTGTTTCGTACTAGGTTTGGCTAGCAAAAAGAATCATGGGACTACACCAAAAGTGTAAAAACATCAACTGATGATTACCTAAATCCATGCAGCTTGTTCTCTCTGACCAGCAAATCAACCCTTTTCCATCAAATTAATTAAAATCACAGATCTCATGTGAATGGTGCCAAATGGCAATGGGCTCACCCCTGACCCCTCAGTACCTCTCATTGTAGCCAAAAGATAAGGAAAGAGAAACACTTGTTAGAGAAAAGAAAAGCCAAAGTTAGGAGAAGCAGTAGCTATAGGTTCTTGATATTTCCACTAAATGGGTGGTCCTATTGTTAATCACTGAGTCAAACCATTTAGCCAATAAAATTAGCATCCACTCAAGCTTTGTGCTGGGTTTCAGTGGCGCATCGAGTCTTGGGTATGAATTTAAAATTTGGGTGTGCTTTAGAGAGCAGTGCACTTGAAAGTGGCCTAGTTAGGGCCTAAATATTATAGAAAAATCAAATGAGAGTTCTTTTTAATTAATGACAATTAATTATAATCATTTTTTTTGTGTGTGTGTGTGTGGGGTAATTTTGTGAGACATTCTAGTATGTCTGGTGATGCATGCACATGCAATTGACTTCCTTTTTGCTATAGGTTTTGTTGAATGTTTGTGTCTGGTCTTTGTAAATGGAGGCAACATGAGGAAGGTTAAATCTTTAATTTTGGAACTATTTATACTTATTAGGTATTGTTGACCTTATAGTAAGTAATAAAAGGTTTAAAAAAGTCTCGTTTCTTGCGGCTAAGTACTTCAAGGGAGACGGTGAGATGAGTTCTGGAGCATACCGATGTGCTCAACGATCCCTTCGATAGCTAGTCAGAGGACACGGAGGGTAGATGAGACGACACCGACCGTGATATACGTGATCACTTTAAGGGGTGACTTCCTCTTTTGGGTTTTCAGGTGTTAGCTTGACTTTTGCTACATGAGCTTGCCTGTATTTTGTTTTATGAAGCTCCCAATGTTCTTTGGGGCAGTTATTTCCTAAGTGACGTTTTTTTTTTTTACTCCCACACCTGCGTGTGCATAGAAACTGTTATGTAACATATGGACTTTCTGTCTCCTATAACTCTTATCAGGAGATGTTTTCATTAAAATCTTATTAATGAAACGCGAGGGAGGCCAAGGCTTCACCCTTTATTCTCAAAGATAAATAAATAAATAAATAAACAACAAGACAAAGGAGTCAATTATATGCTTGGTGCTTGTTGTAGGTAAAGAACATACCTCTTTATCTCCATTTCCCTTTGAAGACTTCTTTACCTTTTATCGCCGAAGCCGAAAATGAGGTAGATACGTTACTTGTGAGGTCATTTCTCTTTTCCAGTTCTGATAGTGTCATCGAGACTGGATCAATTATGAATCAAGACTTCACAAATGATTAATTGACAAATTTACCAACAATTGTCACCCTCATGTCCCCCATCTGATAGTCATAGAAATTGATTCAAGAAAGATACAGAAAATTTGATGTTTTAATAATCTAAAAACAGAAGAAACTAATTGAATGTGACACTCTGGTTAATTAGCAGATTAAAGCAATAATATTCAGCATGAGCTTCACTCAAAGACAAGAAAAGATAAAAGTTATGTAATGAGTTGAAGTTCCCCACAAATTTGTCAGCAGCCACTGACTCAAACTGGAAAGTTTAAACTGATGCCATATTCTTTTCTTCATTGTCATATATTCCTGAAATTTATATTGGTGAGTGCAAAGAAAGCTAATTAATTCGATATAGATATAGATAATAGATGCAGTACTGGAGAACTTGATTCTTTCCAGACTTAGACAGAAAATTAATTAAGGCTAATTTTTTTTAATACCCTTTTAACTTTGATGGTTAAAAACCACCCTGAACTTTTAATTGAGTATCAAAATATTAGCTTGAATTATTGAAAAGTATCAAAATTAAAATTAATATATTTGAGGGTAGTTTTTCGGAACTTTTTAGTTTAAAGGAGGTTTTATGGGAAACCTATGAAAGTTGAATGGGTATTAAGAAATTCAACCGAAAACTAATTAAACTTTCCCGTAAAATAACAAGTCTATTTTTTTGACAATTAATTATCTAAATCACGCTTTAATACAACCTGCAAGCTTTGTACTCCATTGAAAGTCACAGATCTCAGCTATGTCAATGAATGCACCCGCTATTTGTCTGTAACGACAATTATTAATTCAATTATCTCCGAATTAAAAAGACAACAACAACAACGACAATTATATTTATTGAACGGACCTGCCATGCTTATAGATAGGTGGGTGTATTCTACTCAAATAGGTTTTCATTAAGCAAAACCAGTGGGTTAGCTTATTGGTAACACCTCTCCCTCTCGCAGGCGAGTCTCAATTTCAATCCCCGCACCCGTTGAACGAGAGATTTAACTTGAATAATTAGTGATAAGTGTGTGTATAGGTTGATGGGTGGCCTCCATCTTGTTTTTTTTTTTTGTTGTTGTTGCAAAAGCACTCTTATCAATACAGGCCCCACAACCACAGCAGTGGAAGTGCTCTTAATAGTCGAAGAAAAATTTCCCTTTTAAAGCAGCTGTAGCACCATTAATAGAGTTCTAAAATTAGAGTAAGAATTGAGAATATTGTGAGGGTTTGGATTCTCTCTAAATTACTTCACTTCACTTGGCAAAAAAGAAGTCACAAAAGAGCTCTTTAATTATTTCCCCCCTCTATTAGCTAAAACATTAAGAAACACAGATCTTTTAAGGGCTAAACTACCACATCAACTGATGCCGCTAAGCTAACCTAACTAAAGACTTTGGCGTTAGAGTAAGAGAGCAAACATCCACCCACATTCTCCTCATTTGTGGGCCCCTCAATTACTAATCCTCCCACCAACCCTGCTGCCTGATTTTATGTCTTGTCTCAACCCAAAACCATAGGCATTTTATAGGCCGATCCCAATTAGCATCCAAGAATGATTTAACAAATTAATTGAGATTAAACTTAATGATAATTGAGATTAAACAAAGAGTAGGTTCATGACCATCAAAGTTATATAAGGAGCATCCTTTCGGAAAATGAAACCTCATACAACATGTGGATGTGGCTATTTCTGCATCGAAGGGCTTGAGCTCCAATTGGCCATAGAAGAAGAAGCTATATCGTCTTGGTATAAATTTGGTTCGCACGAAAATCTCTTGTGCTGCGATAAGAGGCTTTCTCGTTATGATACATTGTAGAAATCCATCTTGAGCAATTAAGGTCAAAAGACCATGCTATTAGTTCTGGGCGAATTTTAAAATCCAGAGAAATTGTTTTCTCCTATTCTCTCCTAAGGATCCATTACATTTTCTTACCACTTTGCTAGGCTTAATTATGCAGTTAATCTATGTTAGTTAGTTGTTAATTACCTTATTAGGTATTCAATCATAAAATATCTTTTGCCACGCCAGATGATCTCACCTACAAAACCACCCAGCATTGTATGTGGATCCCACTTTTGGCGTGGGTCCCTCTCGCGTCCCTGAATTTTATTCGTTTCTCCCAGTTCTTCAAGCAAGCGAAAAGAAGCCGGGAGAACGAGACACGTATCCGCTTTTCCCGCGCCCTTCAGAATTATGACGTGGACATCTCCCGAATTATCTTGTTTTTATTATTATATTTGCTCCAAATTTCCCACTGTCATTTTCTATCATCAAATAAATAAAATAAAGAAATAAATTCCCTCCCATTTTCGTAAATAGCCGCTTCTCTTTCTTCCCCTTCTCCCCCCACCCCCCACCCAAAAAAAAAAAAAAAAAAAATCATCCATCGAAATCCGCATTCCTATTTCTCTCTATAGAAACGCGACCCATTTTCTCTCTCTATAAATTCGCCCGATTCTCACCTCCCTCTTCCTTCAAAATTTCTAGGGTTCCCATTAACGATGCAATAGCAGCAGCAGATTAGGCTCACAAAGATGGCCGATTTCAGGCAGAAGCATGACCAAACCGCTGATTTTGAGTTCCGGCGGGGCTTCGAGGATCTCGTCCATGGATGCATGACATCCACCGCCGGGGGAGGCGGCGGTTCCGACGAGTCCTCAGACCGACGCCGCCGACGGTCGGACTTCGAGGGTGATGATCTCGCCGAGTCCTCCGCAGCCGTCCAGCGCCACTCGCGGATCCTCAGCCGCTGGATCACCCGCCAGGCTGAGGAGATGATCACCACGATCGAGCGGACGAACCGCGAGTCCGAGCTCATGGCTCTTGCGGGGCTCCACACCGTCTCGATGCTCGATTCCTCGTTTTTGCGGGAGTCACGCCGGTCTGATGAATCCCCGGTGGACCGGCCTGCGCCCGTCCGGGCGTCGTCGGTGCTCGAGAGGTGGCGGGAGCTGGAGCGGAATCGGAACCGCAATGCGATTGGATTGGAGAGCGATGATGAGGATAGGAGTTCGAGCAGGGAGAATTCGCCGGAGGTTACCGAAGGTGAGAGGGAGAGAGTGAGGCAGATCGTGAGGGGGATGACTGAAGGTTCTAGGAGGTTGGAGAGGAGAGAGAGCCAGAGCCCAAGGGCGGAGTGGCTTGGGGAGACAGAGAGGGAGAGGGTGCGGTTGGTGAGGGAATGGGTGCAGATGGCGAGCCAGCAGCAGAGAGATGTTAGAAATGCTGGGAGAAGAAACGAAGAGGGACAGCAGCAACAGCAACAGGAGAGTATGAGGAGGGATTTGTTGAGGGTGAGAGGGCGGCAGGCGCGGTTGGATTTGATAATGAGGATCGCGAGGGAGAGGCAGAGGGAGCTGCAGGGCTTGTCAGAGCACCGGGTTGTCTCTGATTTCGCTCATCGGAATAGGATTCAGGTAAAGAATTGCAATGTTCAATTCTGCTTGTATATATACTTATTGAAGTTACTTTATGTTGAATCTTTGTGGTTAGTGAATAATCTTATGTTAAATAGACGTGAGAATTTGCATTTGAGCTCCTTGAAATGATTTGTCTGTGGGCTTTGAATTATCCTTGTTGGATGGATTGCTCTGAGCTCTTATGTGATGTGTAATGTTGACCGAGGAAGTGTTTTGTGATGCGCATTTTGTATTGCTTCAGGCATTAGCATACTGCTTGGATACTGTTAGTAGGATATCTTGCCGACTTTTTTCTGTTAGAGTTAACTGTCTTAAATGCTGCTAGTAATTTGATATTTTTGCAAGCAAGAAACGTGATTACATTTAAAACAACATAACTAAATATCTGAAAGTAATTGAACAGTCTGTCTATTCCTTTTGGGACGCTTTACTCAAAGAACATCCAGGACCTCACTTTCAACCTGGTTGTATTTTAAGCTGTAGCGTGTTTTGGGAGAAATGAAATTATTTTTGTTGCTTTTTGATGGATTTTTCTTCTAGATTAGACATTTGTATCATTTTAGCCTAACTATTGATTTCCAGTTTTGACTACTATGTAACATGTACTTCCACAAGTCTTTGTGTATGTCAATTTGCATGCTGGTAATGTTTCCTATTTGGACTTTCACCGATTTAACTGTAAACATCACAGGATATATTAATATTCTGATGGATGGAGGCAATTACCATTGTGAACCTTTGACATAATCCTCACTGTTCTACTGCATGCTAGAGAGATGTATTGAAATGGGTCAATATTATGTTTGTTAGTATTATTGATGATGTAAAATGCTAACAAGAATAACGTTTTATTAGATTTAATGAGTTCCATTCCTATATTCTTTTCCCATCACACCTCCAATCTCATGCCCACTGTTGCCTTTTTCCTAGGATCATTCTAGGTATTCATTTTACAATTATTGTGTCAAAATCTGATAAAAGATCATCTTGCAGTCATTTCTCAGAGGTAGATTCTTAAGAAACGGAGGACCTGTTGAGGATGAGAGACCACCTTCATTGGCAGCAAGAGAATTGGGTCAGCTAAGACAAAGACATTCTGTTTCTGGTTTGAGGTATGGTTTCTTGTGTTACCCTATTACTGGAAATGTTCTATATAGTTGTATCATAAGTAGCCTTGGGCCATCTGAGGCTTTGTCCTCTATCTCAACATTTAGTTTTATTTCATTTGTTTGCCATATTCAAATTATCATCTCACAGCTGGACTATGGAAACACTCCTTCCTAAATATGTGAAAGATGTTGTAGTATGATCCATGAAAACTGTGGAGCATCTTTATTAGATAGTGTCCAGAGTTGCACTATCTGAAACAAATATCCTCAAAGTTCAGTTTAGAATACCGTGCAACTTTTTACGAAGTTACGTGCTAATAGATTGACCAATGTAAAATTCTCCTTTTCAATTACGCAGTTTGTTTTGCACTTTCAATTCAAATGAGTGTCATTTTAAGTCATTCATTACTTGTCATAATCAACTCAATAACCCTAATCAACCTCGGATCACTCAAAACCCCGAAAAATAGATATAATGATTCACATTTTTGCCCGACGGTTCTCTTTCTTGAAGCGTTATCAAGTTGTCTAGCTAAAATAGCTACTTTAGCCTTGTTGAGAGAGACTCTGTATTAGTTTAGACTCACATTGCCTATGAGACTAACTCTTGATGTATCCACATTGTTTATTATATATAGACTAGAGTATGAGGCCAAGATCTCATCTCTTTCTCTCTCAATCTCTGATGCTATTATAATATGGTATCAGAGCCACTCAAAAATCGTCCATAATCCCAAAATCCTAATCCTAATCTTATCACCAAGACTGCCGCCTCCACTAGGCGTGCCCAGGCCGACGACGAACCATGCCCAGGCATGCCCGCGCACCAGCCTTCTATTGTGCGTTTGTGCGAGCCCAGATGCCTCACGTTCGCAACCTGCGCAAGATAATTTGCACACTTTCCTTTTTTGTTAAGACGATGGCTCAGACGAGAATTTCTGAGATAGTTTCTGGCAGGATTACAGACCGAAAGCTTGATAGAAATAATTACCTACAGTAAAAGCGGGTAATTGAGATTTATGTGACTGGTCATGGGAAAATTATTCATTTGTTGGCAAACCCTCCTACTCCAGTGACAGATGCTTGGACGCTGAAGTACAATTACCTACTATATCAGATACTGACCATGATGGAGCCTAAGATTTAGGACTTTGTCTTTCATTGCGTGACTGTGAAGTAATTATGGTGTTTTCTGTGTGAACTCTACGGAGGAAGCAACAATATCAACGAGCTTATGACGTTATCCAGGAGTTATTTCAGAAGAAGCAGAACGACAAGCCCATGGATGATCATTATAGTGAGAGTTCAATCTCCTAAGAGAGAAGCTTCGTCACATTTCCGATCACGTTTAAGGTGAAGCAGATGCTGAACTAGTGGAACTGATTGATGCTACTGACCTACTTAGGTACCCTCGACTCTATTTATTCTTCAACTAGGCCTCAAATTATGCGAAACTCTGTTGTGAGCTCTCTACTAGAGACATCACTTTCTAAAGAATGCCATTCCTGTAATGTTACCTGACACTATTATAATAACCTCAGATCGATCTATCCTAGCAGCTCAGAGGAGGCAGATCGAGGGACGAGGAAGCCACACTGGTGGCCACGAAGGAGGCTGTGCTGACATGGAGGGGTGAGGGGGTTACACTGATGGATGTTGTGGTGGCCGCAGTGGTACCAAGGGCGGGCAAGGAGATTCTCGAGGAGGACGAGGAGATGGCTCTATGATCCCTTGTTACTACTGCAAAGAACGAAGTATAAGTGCCCCCTTCTGAAGGGGAAACCAATGAGAGGTGCATATATCTCTGTCACTTTTTCAGATGACGAGCAATTGCGATATCAGTTTGAGTAGTTCCAAGTGTTCCAACAATAATCGAACACACAAGCTCAACTTTCTCTTTCTCTACCACTCTAGCTCAAATAAGTACTGTTATATCTCGTCTTACATCGTCTATATCACATACTTGGGTTATATATTCAGGAATGACCGATCACATGACTGAGAATTAAGGTATTATGTCCTCTTTTAGTCCACTCTCTAATTTTGTAGTATTAGTAGATGGCTCCCACACATCCATTCAAGGTGGCACTGCCGCTACCACCCTGCTTTTTTTTATCGTTTGTTTTCTATTTACCTTATTTTCCTTTCAACTTAGTATCAGTAAGTAAGATTACCAAGATTTTAAATTGTAAGGGACATTTTTTTGACGCATTGTGTATTTTAGGAGCTTAGGACGAGAAAAACGATTGGCACATAACATGAGCGGAACAGACTGTATGAGGTAGAGTGGGCATACGATCAGGTGGACTACATCAGCACTTCATCAACATTTGACTACCATTGTCAGTTAGATCACCTTTCTCCACCTATACTAAAACTTATTGTTCTCTCTTTAGGTCAGGTTTCATTTTTAGAGTATTAGTCTTATCAGCTAGAAAAATACCATTGTGTCTTATCCTAGTCGGGTCAATAAAAGAGTTGATAAGCCATTTGATTTAGTTCATTTGGATATATGGAGTCCATGTTCAGTAACATAAAAACTGAGTTTTAGGTATTTTGTCACCTTTGTGGATGATTATTCTCGAGTCGCATGGATGTATCTGTTAAAATCTCGTTCTGATGTGTTTTTCACATTTAAATTTTCTATTCAGAAATAAAGAATCAGTTTAATTCTAACATTAGAATTTTGAGATTTGATAATGCGAAAGAATATCTGAATAATAATTTTAGTCAGTTTTTGAAACAAAAATGGAATCTTGCATCTATCCTCTTGTGTTTACACTCTTCAGCAGAATGGGTAGCTGAATGTAAGAATAAACACCTTCTTGACTTTGTTAGGACTGTTGTGCTATTTCATAGACAGGTACCAAAATTTTTTAGGGTGAGGCTATTTTGACTGCTTGTTACTTGACAAATTGAAGTCATCCTCTATATTGCAAAATAAAATCTCATATTCCATCATGTATCTTGATATTGATTTGTTCTCTTTACCTCTAAAGATCTTTGATTGTCTCTATTTTGTTCATAATCATAGTTCTCATAAGATAAAACTTAATTCTAGGTCTCTTAAAGAAATTTTTCTTGATTATTCTAGAACTCAGAAATATTACAAATGTTTTTGTCTATCTATAAGCCGATATATCTTTTTGTAGATGTAATATTTTTCGAGTCTAAACTTGAGAATTTAAAATTTCCTTCTGGCGGCAGAGGATGGCTATGATTACCTGTTCTATCAGGAGATATTACTGAATAGTAGTGAGTCAACATCTGAAAATGTGACCGGTAAAGATCTACTTCAGTTTCAGGATCTGATTCAGATTTATAGATGATGAACATCTTTTGCTCCTGTGCTAGCGCCACTAGTCAGTACCAAGTCCTGCGTAAGAATCAAGTGAGACTGTCACTGCACAATTTTCGTACCAAGTCATGCGTAAGAAGCAAGTGAGACTGTCACTGCACAGTTATCAATTATCTGATACTTCTACTACTGATGATCTTTTCATTGCATTTTGAAAAGGCAAACGTAATTGTACTCAACATCCTCTTTTTAATTTTATTTTTATTGTCATTTATCCTCTTTTTGTTCATTTATTCTTCTTTGAAATCATGCTCGGTTTCCAAGAATGTATCAGGAGCATTGTCAGGAACACTTTCTTTCAGGTCAAACTCAAGCGATGCAGGAGAAGATGACGACCTTAGAGTAGAATGGGACTTGTGAGTTGATCACATTTTCACTAGGAAAGAAAGCCGTTGGGTGCAAGTGAGTTTACACTATCAAGTTAAACCCAGATGGGTCTTTAGCTCGTTAAAAGGTAAGATTAGTTGCCAAAGGATATTCACAAGGAATGGACTGGATTATGTGGATACCTTCTCACCGGTCGTGAAGATGATATATGTGCGGGTCTTTGTGTCATTAGCAGCAACATACCACTGGCGATTTCATCAGTTGGACATCAAGAATGCCTTTCTTAATGGTATTATTGATGAAGATGTTTATATGAAGCAACTACCAGGCTTTTCTGCTTAGGGGGAGTGTGCGAAGATTTGCAGGTTGAAGAAGTCATTGTACGATTGATTTGGGTGCTTTGCATCAGTGATTTAGGAGTTTGGTCTTTGTCGCGCACAGAAAGATCACTTTGTGTTTTGACAGATACAGGATAGGAAGAGGATTCTGCTGGTTGTGTATGTGGATGATAATATAATCACAAGAGATGACACAAATGGGATCAACAGCCTGAAGAGATACTTGCAAAAGCACTTTTAGACCAAGATTTTTGGATTCTTGAAGTACTTCTTAGGCATTGAGGTGGTCAGATCCAAGAAGGGCATTCTTCTGTCACGGAGGAAGTATATACTCGACTTGCTTTCGGAGGCTGGGATGCTAGGGTGCAGGAGTATTGATTTTCTAATGGACGTGAACACAAAGTTGCTACCAGATAAGAGGGAGCTTCTTGAGAATGTTGGGAGGTACATGAAATTAGTGGGGAGATTGAACTACCTGACAGTGACAAGAACGGATATCACATTCACAGTCAGTGTAGTGAGTCCATTTTTTGTCGCCACTGAGGACTACCACTTGGGGACAGTAATGAGGATTTTGAGTTACCTGAGGAAAGCTCCTAGGAGAGAGTTTTTTATTCAGATCATGGACACACAATAGTAGGATTCTCAGATGCAGACTGAGTAGGGTGCCCTTTTGATACGAGGTTGACCACATGATTGTCTTTCTTGGAGGAAACCTTGTGTCATGAAAAAGTAAGAAGCAGAATGCGGTCTTTTGGTCCAGCATAAAGATAGAGTACAGGGCGATGACAAATGTGACAATAGAGCTAGTCTGGCTTAGAGATTTATTGACAAAGATTGGTTTTCTCTCAGAGTATCCTATGAGACTATATGGTGACAACAATTGTAACGCCCCGATTCCACAGATACGGGGACGTCACTGCGACGTATATACGCAGGTCAAAAGGTGCCCCCACGTATACACGCTAAGCATAAAAGTACAACAAGGATCGGAGTGCACGACAAAGCGTGAATTCCATACATATGCCAACATAAAAGTACAAGTACAAGTCATCACAAGATATGATAAAATATTACACATTACATGTATCTTTTATCACAGCTAAGTCCAAAAGCAAAAGATACAACATAAACACAAAATGCTCACGAGTAGGATGAAGATCCCGTGAGTCAAAAAGAAAGATCTGGCGCAAGGACTGGAGCTAATCAGCCTGCTCGCTAAAGAAAGCTCGATCTTCTGTGGATGGCTCCACTTCGATCCAAGCTTCGGAACCTGAACATACAAATCCAAGGGAGTCAGGACCTCCCGAAAATGAACAGGTTATAGCCAAGTGGCTAAGAGATATGAATAATAAGGACGGAACAGCATAACGAATATAAACCAACAAGTAATGAAAGCATAAAGAACTATAATCAGGATGAAATGGATACATAGTTAAAGTCTATTATTATTATTACTTGTCTTACTGTGATATCTAGCTATGTGACCCAGCGTCCCAGCGCACATAGATCCATATCCTAGTAATACAAGGTTGTTATTGGAAACAGCGGGGGTATCGACGAACTATGTTTACAGTGGACCCCGTACATGCCCGGGATAACGGTCCAGGATTGTTCCGTTGCTTGGTGACGGAAGCCAGCCGCTAGGCTATTCAGGAGGGACTTATGTATGCCCTTATCATGATAGTACTCAGGAAGAGGGAGCAAGCACTCCCCTCGGTCTCCTGGAGGCCCTCAGGTTAGACCGGAATATAATTGTACAATATACCTAATGCCACTGTAAACACGAACACATATCGATATCCGCATGTTTCCCCTGACCCAATGTAAGTTGGTCCATTTATACAAAAGTTGAATGCATCATGCTTGGTTCAAGAGATGGCATGATGAGTGGTGATATTCACTATTTAACATGTCATGAAACGAGAATATGTAATAACAAGTCATGAAGTAACAAGAGATACATCCATCCAGAAATAAGTCATGTAGTACCAGTTATGGAGCATGAACAAGCATAATATAATACACATGTAACAAGGGAAATATCCAAATTCAGAAAAGAAATCAACTAAGACAAACAGTCAGAATTAGTCGACTAGGTGGAAATATTAGTCGACTAAAGTGGTCTCTAGTCGACTAACAGTCTGGATTAGTCGACTAAAACTGGGTTACAGAGAGTTGGAATTCTGTTTCAGGGAAAGTTAGTCGACTAGGGTAGAAGGGTTAGTCGACTAACAGTGAACTCAAGTCGACTAACGGATACTTAAGTCGACTAAGTCTGTGATGCAGAGAGTTGGGTTTCTGATTCAAGAAGGGTTAGTCGACTAGGGTAGAAACAGGAGTCGACTAACAGTGATTTCCCGAGAGTTGAGATTTATTCCCAGAAAAGGTTAGTCGACTAATAAACTGGGCAAGTCGACTAAAACTGTGTTTTCAGAAAAAGGTTGAGTTTCAACTAAGGGTTCTAGTCGACTAGCTCCTAGGTTAAGTCGACTAATCGTGGTCTGGGGACAGTCTACAGAACAGAATTTGGTGGTTGTTCTTGATGGTTAAAAATACAATTTTGGAGGCACCATTGCACAAGATATGGAAGCATGGACATACTAAGGATGGTATGAGTCTTGGTGAGTAAAAATACTCACTAGGATTGGTTATTTTGGAGCTTTACGAGTTTGGTAGGATCGTTGTCGACGAAAATCACCCAAGTGGTCTCCGACGGCGAAGGAAGCTACGATCCAAGCTCCAAGGTGGTTGCTTGAGGTGGAGATGAAGTCCTTGAGGTGGTTCTTGGAGCTAGGGTTGAGGTTGAGAAGGAGGAGAGATCTCTTGGTGAGGGCTAACACTTAGGTGAAATGAAGAAAAAAGGAAAAGAAATGTAAAGAGATTGTTTATATAGGTGTTAGATTTTGTAAAGGAGTTGCAAATAGTGTAATTGAGAGGGGGTTTTGTGCAAATATGGGGAGGGTGAGGTGTCCTTCACTTGGCCACTTGGCCGGCCATGGGGGAGAGAGAGAATGAGTGGGATTTAAAAAGGATTAGGTGAAAGTGAGTGGGATTATGTGGAAAATTGGAATTATTGGAAAATTGGAAAATGGAATTTTGGAAAATACCGGAATCGTCCGAAATTCAAGTATCTCGGAACGACCCGAAAATTTTACTAAAAATCAAGAATAACATTTTAAGACTCATGGTGAAATTCGTTTGAAGAAATAGTTTATAGTTTTAAAACTAAAAATCCCGGAATCAGTTATCTACCGACTCCGTTGGAATTTTCATAAATTCATAAAATTCCCAGAAAAAGTATTTAGATAGAAAATATGATTCTAAGAAATAAAGTCTAAAGGACCTTCTAGAAATTCCTAGCTGTTTGTGAATTTAAAAATCCGAGAATCGATCAGCGGTACTGGTCGACACCGGTTTTGAAAATATTTAATTAAATTCAGAAAAATTTCAGAAAATCATAGAAAATATATAATATTGGAAAATGACTTTTAAAACTGAAATCGGTCAAATACAGGAAGTAAATCGAAAAAATACGATCGAAAAACTGAATACGCAACCAAGTACGTATTCCGGGAACGGGGTATTACAATCCATCCACCTTACAAAAATTTCGTCCTCGAAATTTCATAAGGTGAAAGGTAACAGCAAAGAAGGATGACAGATAGATAAGGATGATAAGAAAGATAACAGTAGAAAGGAATTGAAGGAAGGAGTTTTACCAAATCAAGAAGTGAAGAGTTGAGGGTAACGGTCACGGACAACATCCTCTCGTTCCCATGTGGCTTCTCCAGGGGCATGTCTGTTCCAAGATACCAACACTAATGGTATGGCTTTATTCTTCAATGTCTTGACACTTTTGTCCAAAATGGCCATCGGTTGCTCTTGGTATGACAAATCCGGCTGTAGTTCCAGTTCGGAGTGATCCAGAATATGACTATCATCCTTCACATACTTCCTCAGCTGAGATACGTGGAATACATTGTGAACTCCGTCCAAAGATGGCTGTAATGCCAATCGATAAGACACATCTCCCACACGGTCTAAAATCTCGAATGGGCCGATATATCTCGGACTAAGTTTTCCACGAGTACCGAACCGGATTACTCCCTTTGTAGGTGATATCTTCAAAAACACATGATCTCCTGCCTGGAATTCCAATGGCCTTCTCAGTGTGTCTGCCCAACTCTTCTGCCGACTCTGCGCTGCCCTGAGGTGATCTCTGATAATCCTGACTTTCTCTGTTGTCTGAATCAGGATCTCCGGCCCCAAAAGTCTCCTCTCACCGACTTCATCCCAACAAATCGGTGACCTACACTTCCTTCCATACAATGCTCAAAAGGTGCCATCTTGATACTTGCCTGATAGCTGTTATTATAAGAAAATTCAGCCAAGTGAAGATGGTCTTCCCATGATCCCTGGAATTCAATCATACAAGCCCGCAACATATCTTCAAGAATCTGGATAGTCCTCTCAGATTGTCCGTCTGTCTGAGGATGATATGATGTACTGAATTTCAGACGAGTCCCAAGACTTTCTTGGAGGCTTTCCCAGAAATGAGATCTGAATCTGGTGTCTCTGTCTGATACAATACTAACTGGAACTCCATGTAGACGAACTATCTCCTTCATGTACTTGTCCGCCAGAACCTCTGTTGTCTGACCCACCCTGAATGGTATGAAGTGAGCTGATTTGGTGAGGCGATCGATGATTACCCACACCGCATTATTACCTTTAGGACTGCGAGGCAATGCCGTGACAAAATCCATGGTGATGTGCTCCCACTTCCACTCAGGTATCGGTAAAGGTTGTAGAAGTCCAGCTGTCCTCTGATGCTCAATCTTTATCTGCTGGCAAACCAGGCACTTGGCAACAAACTGGGCTATCTCCCTCTTCATAGCATTCCACCAAAAACTGCTTCTTCAAATCCTGATACATCTTGTTTCCCCTGGGTGTATGGAATATACTGAACTGTGAGCTTCTGCCAAAATCTTCTGCCGAACTTCTCCTTGGGGAACACAAATCCTGCCACCAAAATATAATGCACCATCTGGATGAATACTGATATCAGTCCTCAATCCAGCCTCTACCTGAGCTCGGAATTGCTGTAATCTGGGGTCTTCCTTCTGAGCTTTCTTGATCTCATCTATCAATGCTGACTGAACCTGCATGGTCATGAACTGTCCCGCCTTATCAGCTCCTTGCACCAACATCAAGTCCAATCTGATGATGTCTTGAATCAACTCCTTCTGCTGAGTAAGTTGGACAAGCACTCTATACTCTGGCTTCCTGCTCAGTGCATCCGGTACTGTATTGACCTTGCCTGGATGATATTGCAAGTCAATATCATAGTCCGCCATCAGCTCCAGCCACCGCCTCTGCCTCATGTTCAACTCCTTCTGTGAGAAGATATACTTGAGGCTCTTGTGATCCGTGTATATCAACACCTTATCTCCCAGAAGATAATGCCTCCAGATCTTCAAAGCAAATATGACAGCTGCTAGCTCCAAGTCATGAGTTGGGTAATTCCGCTCATGAGTCTTCAGTTGCCTAGATGCATAAGCTATAACATGATCATGTTGCATAAGTACACACCCCAGGCCTTTTCCGGATGCATCACTGAATATTACCATCCCTCCTCTACCTGAGGGAGTCCTCAAGATTGGAGCCGAAATGAGTCTCTGCTTCAACTGCTCAAATGCCATAGCACATTCTTCTGTCCATATGTACCTTTCTCCTTTCCGGGTGAGCTTGGTCAACGGGGCTGCAATCCTAGAGAAGTCTTGGACAAAGTGTCTGTAATATCCGGCTAGTCCAAGAAAGCTCTTAATCTCAGTCACTGTCTCCGGAATTGGCCAATCCTTCACTGCTTGGACTTTGCTGGGATCCACTGAAATCCCTTCTGCTGAAACTATGTGTCCAAGGAAGGCTATACTGTCCAACCAAAAGTCACACTTGCTCCTCTTCACATGAAGCTGCTCCTGCTGGAGAGTCTGCAATACAATCCTCAAGTGCTCTGCATGCTCCTTGTTGTCCTTTGAATAGATCAAGATATCATCTATAAAAACGACAACGAACTGATCCAAGTAGGGCGAGAACACTCGGTTCATCAAATCCATGAAAACTGCGGGGGCATTGGTGACTCCGAAAGGCATAACTAGAAATTCATAGTGGCCATAACGGGTCCTGAATGCCGTCTTCGGAATATCCTCTGACTTCATCCTTAGCTGATGGTAACCCGACTGCAGATCTAATTTAGAGAATACCCGGGCTCCATGAAGCTGATCAAACAAATCATCAATCCTTGGTAAGGGATACTTGTTCTTGATGGTAACCTTGTTCAATTCTCTATAATCAATACAAAGTCTCTTACCACCATCCTTCTTATTCGCCAATAGTACTGGAGCTCCCCATGGTGAAGCACTTGGTCGAATCAACCCCTTATCAGAGTACTCCTGCAGTTGCTTCTTCAGAATCTCTAACTCCGCAGGTGCCATCCTGTACGGAGCCTTGGATATAGGAGCCACTCCAGGCACAGTCTCAATAGAGAACTCAATCATCCTTTCAGGTGGCAGTCCTGAGATCTCAGCAAAGACTCCTGGAAATTCATCCCACACCGGTACTCCCTTCTGAACCTCCGAAGTAGTCAACCGAGTCTTCCTCTTAGTAGACTTCACCTCTCCACTAAATTGAAATTCCGGTTGACGGGGGATCCTGAAAATAATCTTCTTCTCCCTACAGTCAATAACTGCATAGTACTGACTGAGCCAGGTCATGCCTAAGATTACGTCGTACCCCTTGGTGTCTAGTACGAGCATATCTATGGCCAAGGTCTTATCACAAAGTTCTACTGGACAGTCAGCACAAACTCTAGAAGACATGACTACTCCATTCCCTGTACTAATCTCCCATTTGTGGTCTAAAGATCTAACAGGTATGGAATGCAATGCCACAAAATGATCTGAGATAAAACAATGTGAAGCACCTAAATCGAAGAGGGCTAAAACAGGTTTAGAATGCACCCTGATATTACCTGTTATCACCTCCTCAGAAGTCTCAGCCTCTACTTCTGTCAAATTGAAGGCTTGCCCCCTTCCACGCCCTGCTGCGGTCCTAGCTCCTCCCTGGACTGGGCGAATAGCTTGCTGTGGAGGAGGGGGAGGAACTCTCCTGATCATCAGTCCCTGATTCCTCTGCCCCGGTGGCCCTGGAAGTGCTCTCTGTCCATTCGGTCCCTGAAGTGCTGGCAAAGCTTGGCCGGCTATCCCCATCCTTCTGTGTGGACAGGCTTCTATGGAATGATCTCGGGAACCACACACCAAACATAATCCATTTGCCCTACGGCAATTCTGTCGAATGTGGCCTGGCTTCTGGCAATAACTGCAGAAGGATAATGGTTGGGCCGTCTGGTAAGGAGCCGGTCTGAATGGTTGCCTCAAAGCCTGAACCTTCGCTGCTCTGTAAGGGCCTCCTCTTCCCATTGGTGCAAATGGCCTCTTCATGGCCTGGTTCCTCATCTGGCTCTCTTGCTTCTTCTCTAGCCCACGCTCCACCTCTCGAGCTATGGTGAGAACTTCAGAATAAGTCTTCAGCTGCTGGGGCATCAAGAAGACCTGAATATCCATCTGCAAGCCCTGCTGAAATCTGCTAGCCCGCTTCTCCTCATCAGTTACCATGTACGGAGCAAAGCGGCTAAGCCTGAGAAATTCCGCGGCATACTCATCCACGGATCTATTCCCTTGCTGAAGTCTGATGAACTGCTCTTCCATGTCTCTCTGAGCAGTAGCAGGGAAGAATCTGCTGTAGAAACTCTTGGAGAACGTGTCCCAGGTGACAGGCTTCTCCAGTCTGGCCTCCTCCGCTAGCCACCAAGTCCTAGCTATATCTTTTAACTGAATCTTGGCGACCTCAACTTGGTTCTCCTTTGGTACTCTGGCTGCATTCAGCAGATCTGATGTATCCGTCAGCCATTGCTCGGCATCCAGGGGTTTCTCTTCACCCGTGAATATGGCCGGTTGCAGCCGTCTGAAATCTGAAATATTCCCCGGCCTCTGTTCCTTAGGGGCTGCCAACTCCTGCCGGAGAAGTTCGGTCTGTTGCTGCTGGTTCTCCATCATGGTTTGAATGACCCTCAGAATGTCCACATTCTCTCCCGGGGGTCCATTCGATGCTTGTCCGGAATGGTTTCATCCCGTCCTTCTCTCCATACCGAATTGGGATAAGATAACTGGAATTGGAAAAATGGAAGGAGTTTAGGACACAAGGGAAGGAATCAAGAAGGGATCAAGAAGGACTAGATAACTTTGTACATTGTAGTTGGCAAAAGCAAATTACAGTAATTTGCTGCTTAATTGTACTATAGGTGTGAGAGCCTAGGCTCTGATACCAACCTGTAACGCCCGATTCCACAGATACGGGGACGTCACTGCGACGTATATACGCAGGTCAAAAGGTGCCCCCACGTATACATGCTAAGCATAAAAGTACAACAAGGATCGGAGTGCACGACAAAGCGTGAATTCCATACATATGCCAACATAAAAGTACAAGTACAAGTCATCACAAGATATGATAAAATATTACACATTACATGTATCTTTTATCACAACTAAGTCCAAAAGCAAAAGATACAACATAAACACAAAATGCTCACGAGTAGGATGAAGATCCCGTGAGTCAAAAAGAAAGATCTGGCGCAAGGACTGGAGCTAATCAGCCTGCTCGCTAAAGAAAGCTCGATCTTCTGTGGATGGCTCCACTTCGATCCAAGCTTCGGAACCTGAACATACAAATCCAAGGGAGTCAGGACCTCCCGAAAATGAACAGGTTATAGCCAAGTGGCTAAGAGATATGAATAATAAGGACGGAACAGCATAACGAATATAAACCAACAAGTAATGAAAGCATAAAGAACTATAATCAGGATGAAATGGATACATAGTTAAAGTCTATTATTATTATTACTTGTCTTACTGTGATATCTAGCTATGTGACCCAGCGTCCCAGCGCACATAGATCCATATCCTAGTAATACAAGGTTGTTATTGGAAACAGCGGGGGTATCGACGAACTATGTTTACAGTGGACCCCGTACATGCCCGGGATAACGGTCCAGGATTGTTCCGTTGCTTGGTGACGGAAGCCAGCCGCTAGGCTATTCAGGAGGGACTTATGTATGCCCTTATCATGATAGTACTCAGGAAGAGGGAGCAAGCACTCCCCTCGGTCTCCTGGAGGCCCTCAGGTTAGACCGGAATATAATTGTACAATATACCTAATGCCACTGTAAACACGAACACATATCGATATCCGCATGTTTCCCCCTGACCCAATGTAAGTTGGTCCATTTTATACAAAAGTTGAATGCATCATGCTTGGTTCAAGAGATGGCATGATGAGTGGTGATATTCACTATTTAACATGTCATGAAACGAGAATATGTAATAACAAGTCATGAAGTAACAAGAGATACATCCATCCAGAAATAAGTCATGTAGTACCAGTTATGGAGCATGAACAAGCATAATATAATACACATGTAACAAGGGAAATATCCAAATTCAGAAAAGAAATCAACTAAGACAAACAGTCAGAATTAGTCGACTAGGTGGAAATATTAGTCGACTAACAGTGGTCTCTAGTCGACTAACAGTCTGGATTAGTCGACTAAAACTGGGTTACAGAGAGTTGGAATTCTGTTTCAGGGAAAGTTAGTCGACTAGGGTAGAAGGGTTAGTCGACTAACAGTGAACTCAAGTCGACTAACGGATACTTAAGTCGACTAAGTCTGTGATGCAGAGAGTTGGGTTTCTGATTCAAGAAGGGTTAGTCGACTAGGGTAGAAACAGGAGTCGACTAACAGTGATTTCCCGAGAGTTGAGATTTATTCCCAGAAAAGGTTAGTCGATTAATAATCTGGGCAAGTCGACTAAAACTGTGTTTTCAGAAAAAGGTTGAGTTTCAACTAAGGGTTCTAGTCGACTAGCTCCTAGGTTAAGTCGACTAATCGTGGTCTGGGGACAGTCTACAGAACAGAATTTGGTGGTTGTTCTTGATGGTTAAAAATACAATTTTGGAGGCACCATTGCACAAGATATGGAAGCATGGACATACTAAGGATGGTATGAGTCTTGGTGAGTAAAAATACTCACTAGGATTGGTTATTTTGGAGCTTTACGAGTTTGGTAGGATCGTTGTCGACGAAAATCACCCAAGTGGTCTCCGACGGCGAAGGAAGCTACGATCCAAGCTTCAAGGTGGTTGCTTGAGGTGGAGATGAAGTCCTTGAGGTGGTTCTTGGAGCTAGGGTTGAGGTTGAGAAGGAGGAGAGATCTCTTGGTGAGGGCTAACACTTAGGTGAAATGAAGAAAAAAGGAAAAGAAATGTAAAGAGATTGTTTATATAGGTGTTAGATTTTATAAAGGAGTTGCAAATAGTGTAATTGAGAGGGGGTTTTGTGCAAATATGGGGAGGGTGAGGTGTCCTTCACTTGGCCACTTGGCCGGCCATGGGGGAGAGAGAGAATGAGTGGGATTTAAAAAGGATTAGGTGAAAGTGAGTGGGATTATGTGGAAAATTGGAATTATTGGAAAATTGGAAAATGGAATTTTGGAAAATACCGGAATCGTCCGAAATTCAAGTATCTCGGAACGACCCGAAAATTTTACTAAAAATCAAGAATAACATTTTAAGACTCATGGTGAAATTCGTTTGAAGAAATAGTTTATAGTTTTAAAACTAAAAATCCCGGAATCAGTTATCTACCGACTCCGTTGGAATTTTCATAAATTCATAAAATTCCCAGAAAAAGTATTTAGATAGAAAATATGATTCTAAGAAATAAAGTCTAAAGGACCTTCTAGAAATTCCTAGCTGTTTGTGAATTTAAAAATCCGAGAATCGATCAGCGGTACTGGTCGACACCGGTTTTGAAAATATTTAATTAAATTCAGGAAAATTCCAGAAAATCATAGAAAATATATAATATTGGAAAATGACTTTTAAAACTGAAATCAGTCAAATACAGGAAGTAAATCGAAAAATACGATCGAAAAACTGAATACGCAACCAAGTACGTATTCCGGGAACGGGGTATTACAACAATGCAACAATACACATTGTTGAAAATCTTGCGTTCCATGAGAACCAAATACATTGATGTTGATTGTTATATAGTTCGTAAGAAGCTCAAGGAAAAGATTGTTGTTGCGAAGCATGTATCATCAGGATACCGGTTAGCAGATCTTCTTACTAAACTACTTGGTAGAATATGGGTAGATTTTATTTGTGACAAGCTGAGCATGTATGATATGTATGCTCCTGCTTGAGGGAGAGTGTTAAGAGAGACTCTGTATTAATTTAGTTCCACATTGCCTGTGAGACTAACTCATGATCTATCCACATTGTTAATTATATATAGACTAGAGCATGAGGCCAAGATCTCATCTCTTTCTCTTCTAATCTCTCTGATGCTATTATATCAAGCCTCTTCATATGAAACAAATTATACTACATTTACCAATCCAAAGACTGTTCTAGTTAGGGGTGTCAAACGAGCAGTGTACGAGCCCGGCGGGCCAAGGGCCGGGTCGAGCTTGCCACGCCTGCCAAAAAACAGGCGGCCCGGCCTGGGTCCCATTTCGGGATCTCGGGTCCGGCCCGCGACCCGGCCAGGCTGGGCCCGTGCCGGCCAGGATTTCTAAAAAACTTAAAATTTTATAAAAATTCTAAAAAAATCATAAAATCCTTAAAAAATTAAAAATTCCTAGGTTTAAAATTATAAAAGTTGATGCTTTACAATAAATTCTAAAAATAAAAATTTGACAAAATTGCTACAATTTGTGACAAATGTAAATTTTTTTAATTAATGATCCAATAAAATGAATAAATGGATACAAATACAATTGAGGTATAACTTAATTATTTTTTAAATTTA
This sequence comes from Agave tequilana, assembly GCA_038442645.1. Taxonomy (NCBI): domain Eukaryota; kingdom Viridiplantae; phylum Streptophyta; class Magnoliopsida; order Asparagales; family Asparagaceae; genus Agave; species Agave tequilana. Next base: position 239,585 of record JAVJIF010003114.1, on the reverse strand, counting down.
TCACATAAATAAAAATTGAAGTATAAATTAAGATTCTACCCGTTGGGGGCTATTTGCAAAAAAAATTACAAAATACCCCAATGACTAAAATAGCTGTTGAGGAAGGCGCTGGGTGGGTTTTTGCAAAAAAAATTGCATTGCAAAACCCCCCTCAACAGCCCTTTTAGCTGTTGGGCAGGCGGGCGGGCTGGCCCGCTTGCGCTCTGCCCAATGGCTCAAAGAGCCCAGGGCGGTTTGTCTGTGCCAGGCTGGGACGGTCGTCCGTGCTGCGCCCGAGCTTGGAATGTGCCCAGCTCGGGCTAGGCTCGGCCCGGGCGGGTCGTGGGCTGCCTATCGTGAACCCAGGTCCGGCCCGTGGAAGAGCCGGACCCGGCCCCGGGTCTAGTCCGGTTGTCAGTGGGCCGGGCCCCGTGCCACCGTGGGCCATGCTCGTGTGGATTGCCGGTCCGGCCCAGTTGACACCCCTAGTTCTAGTTTGGTTATCTTACGATTAATACTGACTTCTCTACTTCCCATTTCCACTTATACTTTGAAAACTTTCTTTCATTTGGCTTGTAGATCCCCAACATATGAAGCAGACGTTTAAGAACTGCATACTTTCCCATGTCTTGAACATCAATACATGCTGCCAGGCATGTATCACTCACTTCAGAGGCATGTCAGGTTGCAAGAAACCAAAATTTGCTTGTCACGACCATGTCGTGTTTTTAAAAGATTCTAATGGTCATGTTTCATACACCGTCACCGTGCAACCATGTTGCTACTTAAACATGGATAAAAACGAACCCTTTGACGTATGAGGGATATTATGTTGTTAGCATAATCAATGTACCTCACAAACTTGTGCCGGACTTCTTAGACTTGCCTTAGGTGAGGTATTGGGTTGGACCTTCAGATCTTTTATTTAATTATGTGATTACAAGCTACGATTTAAATTATAAGATTTTTGTTTTTTCTTTCTACATCTAATTAAACATGTTTTAATCATTATGTGTTTTAATCTGTTGTACTATTTATAGATGAATGCATACATGCGCGTGCACACGCGCACTCATGTTTTCGTATCCTTGTTTTCTACTTTAAATTTTACCTTGTTTCGTGTCATGTTGTATTAGCGTGCTGGATCTGTTATTGAAGTCTAAAGTTATTGAAGTTTCCAAATCATACTATATATTTTCCCTTTCCTAATCAACCAATTCCATAAATTTCTTTTTTTAAATTGAAAAAGGTGTCAACAAATATATTTTAGATGGATAATAGGAGCATCATGATCATCATGGTTAGCTATGGACTACAATGTTTCATAAAAGATTCGGTAGTATATACTGGCTATCAACATGATGTCAAACTCTCCAAAACTGGTATCAAAATTCTGGCCTATAGAAAAGCACGCTTCATTCTTTATGTAATCTTATGTCAGCTGTTTTTTTTATTATTTGCACAATTACTCTTGATTTATAGGAAATTTAATTTTGTCAGAATTATATTCAAAAGAATGAAATATTGATTGTTCGGTTACGTGGATACCCATTGCAAAAAGTGAATTCATTTGATATAATCTCATGATTCTGAAACCCAATATGTCAAACCTAACTGATGACATTCTGAAAAATCCTACAGTACAGTTTTCTCTGCAAGACAGTTGTTGATAAGGGTTCAGTAAAAGCAAATTGTTGTTGAAACCTGTATTGCTTCAATTTTTGACCTATTCTCTGACACCTTTTATTCAACCAAAACTGGCAATAAAACCCAATATGTACTTGCTTCTTTTTTTGAAAGTACTGTACGACTTCTAACTTATATTATGATAATGAAATTGGATCAAATAATTTGAATTGATAATATGATTGCTAAAGTGTTCACTGCACAATCCTTTTTATACAGTATAAATTTTGATATCATGTTTCATTGTTGAGGCTATCTTAAAGTGGCCTGAAAGTTTAATAGTATCTGTTTATCAGATGTTTGGCTGCACACATACGATTTTAAGCTAGTGTGATCATTGAAAAAAAAAAAAATTACACGAGGAAGGGACAGAATGGATCCCCATAATGAATTGGCTTTTGACTAATAGAATGAAATTGATTGATATTAAGCCCATCAGAGCAAGTACAGTCACTGTAGTTTTTATGGTGTAAACTATGTTTCCAAGAATAAAAAGGGAAAAAAAATTTTCAACCTCATGATATACAATTTGTTGGCCTTTTTATATCTCACATGCTTTCCAATGCGTGGCGTCTTGGGATTTGATATAAGCAGAAAATTTTGAATAGTCATTATTGCACATATTTCTCAAATTGCCAATTCATGTTTCTCAATCCCACACAGGTAATGGATCTGCATTCCACATTTTAAACCTGTATTTCACAATGTAATTTTATGGTACATTCTGATATCATGTGTGTCCTATCATATTACAGTGACATTTGATCCAGTGCTTGTAACAGCTGAAAATTTTTATCCAAGCTTCTTTTAATCTTTAGAATTTTACTGTTTTTTCATTTTATCCTTGCAACTCTTCTTGTCAGGTCATGTCATTTCTTCTTGCCTGTGTGCTGGTTACTGTGTCAGTAATCAGTTTTCTTGCATGTCCATGCTTATTGTATAGATAGTCTTGTCATATGCAAACTTGTTGCACATTGTTGACTTTGTCACATTAGCATGTCACATCTAACATATGCCCATAAAAAATGTTACGGAGATCAAGCTCCATTAAATCATCATCATCATCTAAGTCCTTTCTCATCAATATGGGGTTTGAGCAAGGCTTCATGAAAGATTTGATGAATTCATGGCCGAGTAATGTTAACCTTCTCATAACTAGTGCCAACTTCTTTTTTTTTTTTTTAACTCTGGAGAAGATGGGGACTTGCCATAATCCTAAGATGCCAGTTTGCATCCTCCAAATTATTCTAGAGGGAAAACATCTAGAAGAAGGTGAAAGGGATAATATATTTTCTATTGGAAAGTGCATTCAACTCAGGGACATCCATGAAGCAAAGAGTCAAACGGAACGCAGTTCCCTAAACAAGCTCCACAAATGTTCAACAAATTCTAGTCCAGCTATCAACCAACCTGACCCTTATGGGTTCTAAACTCCTGGCCATGTGTTCAACACTGTTATCTGTACTTTTTTTTCTTCTCCTTTTTCCATCTTGAGCAGATGCTTACAAACTGAATGCTCCAGTCTGTTTATTTAAGTTTACTGAATGTAAAATCAGAATTCCTCTTTTGCAGTTTTATATTGATTTTATATTAATGTAATATCCTATTAGTTAGTAGTTATGGCTAAAATTGTTAAATTACATACAAGGAGGGAGGGATCTCGCTTCAGATTAGAGAATATTGTTCGTGGTCAAGCAAACAGCAACTCTGACACTTCAGTTAGAAGTAATACTAATGGTTATAGGCATGAACAAGCTCAGTCAAATGCTGCAGTGGCGCCATCAAATGAAAGCCATGCACAGTATCCAGCAAGGAGTGAGAATACTGATACTGACCAGATGACAGTGGAAGCAATAGCTGAGGAAGAAATCAGTATGCCCACTGAGAACACATATTGGCAGGAATCTGTGACTCAAGATGAAAATTGGCAAGAAGGAAATGCAGAACATGAACAAAATGAATGGCAACAGGCAACTAGTGAAATTGGATTCAGTGAATGGCGGGATGGCACTGGAGAGGAATCTGATGGGAATTGGCAGGAGAATATTTATCATGAATGGTCCCGTGAAACACCAGAAGGTGAAGATGGAGAAGATAGCCATATATTGGAAGCAAATGAGGAATGGCATGAAGAAGATTCTCACGAGGATGTAGAAAACTGGCAAGATGGACCTTCGGATCCTCCAAGAGATCAACAATTTATTCCTGTCAGAAGAGTCAATAGATTTATTCCACCTGATGATGATAATGTGTACAGCATGGAACTCAGGGAACTCTTAAGCAGGTAATTGCTCATTTTCCGGAAGCAGAAAAGTGTAATTTGCCAAACATAATACTGCTATCTTTATATGCTAAACAAGGTTTACCTATTTTCCAGGAGAAGTGTTTCTAATCTTCTTCGCAGTGGGTTTCGAGAAAGCATGGATCAGTTGATACAGTCTTATGTTCAACGACAAGGCCATGCTCCCCTTGACTGGGATTTGCAAAGACCATTGCCTTCCCCTGCTTCACCAGAGGAAGATCAGGGCCCAGGAGGAGACGATGTTAATCAGGACCAGCCAGGTGTTCCCAGGCCTCCGCATGTGCTGCCTTCTCCCCCTGTGCCCCCTCCACAACCGCTGTTGCATTCAGAGCTGCATCATAATAATTGGACTCGTCAAAACATGCAGCGCTCAGAAATTGTGCGTTCCATCATCTTTATTTTGATTGGTACTTAAGAATGTTAGAACTTCTCTTTGTGCATTACTTTCATGCAAAATAAAGCCTGAATCTTTTAGACAGAATCCTGACAGGTTATTTAAAACAGTCTATGTGTGACTGAATCATGATTCATGACATTCCAGAACATGCCTTTCTAATTTAAGCTTTTTTGCGTAGTCTTTTGATTAATTCATAGATATGCTGTTTTTAAATTTAAATATGCGTAGCAACCTGGCTTCATTTTTCTTCTTAACCTTTGTACTTTCAATCAACATGATAATTAACTTGTCTTATTGATTATTCACAAGTTTCAACTGTCACACTTTGCAGTCAATCATTCTAAGGTTTTCATCTGTTTCCATGTGTGATGTATTTATTTATTGTTTTCATGCTGAACTTGCTACATGGTGCAGGAGTGGGACATTATCAATGATTTAAGAGCGGATATGGCAAGACTTCAGCAGGGGATGAGTCACATGCAGAGAATGCTGGAATCATGCATGGATATGCAACTTGAACTGCAGAGATCAGTTAGACAAGAAGTTTCCGCAGCATTAAACCGTTCTGTGGGAGGAAAAGGTCAGTTCAACTTTTACTGAGCTAGACACAATACGGATATAATGAAAATTAAAGTTGCCACTTTGGGGAGAAGTCTTTATATTCTTAAAAGGATTGCTATTCTCCTTCTATGTTATGTTCTATATAATGAGTGTCTTTTGCAAATGGAGTCTCGTGACCTGAGTATAAAGTTATTTCCAAGGGCAAGTGGTAGTTTAAGAAGTTATTACATAACTTCTCTTGGTACATATTGAGTAATGTACTGGGTGGTAGTTGACTTCACATGATGGGCTACCTGTCTGCTACCTACAAGAGTTACCAGAACTAAATTGACTCAAACAAGTGGTGCAGACTGTGCTTTAAATTACCAAAATCCTTTTAACAAAGTTTCATCTCCAATCTTGAAACGTGGACCAGGTGCACAGGTCAATTCAATATGAACTTCTGAAGAGATTTACAAATCTATTCCAAGATCGCCTTATTAATTAATTATGTCTGGACATGGGACATGGGTGACAACTGACAAGTGATCTAGTGTGTAGGTGTCCAATATGGGAACCTTTTAACAATCCGACACAATGACATGACTATACTTTACAAATGTGTTAGCAAATATGTATACTTACATAGCAAATCAGAACAATTTAGACCTTTTTATGATTGTCTGCAGCATCACAGGGAGGGTGATGTCTTGATATGGTGATTTGATGCGTCTTTCAAGCTATGATTTGTAGACACGTACATGAGTCATGTACTTGAAAACAGAGGTTGGATGTTGGACATTGCTATATATGTATATTTCTTTTGAATATATGTATATTCAAGTCATATAAGGGTTGCTATTCTTATGTGAAAGAATCAATATCTTATAAAATGATCTTAGAAGAATTAGCTTTAGCCAAGGCCGAATAACATACTCAATATTATACCTAACTAGAATATTGCACGTGCGAGTGATGTGTTATGAAAAACAATCAATATTTTGATGGAAAGATTTAAACGAAAAAACTCTTAAATGAAATTAATATATTATAAACTTATATATTCTCAAAATAAAATTATAGAATTCATAATTGAATAGTATTTAATTTAGTAATTTTTAATTTGAATGATATAATAAATGTGCTATGAAAATAATTGAAAGCTATTAAAGAGTTACACTCATATATAATAATAACATTCAATGATGTTTGATGTAAGTTGTAAAGTAAATTTTTAATTTTTTTATTTAACAAAATATATAGAGAAACATTTGAGCAGACCGTGAGACAATTAGTAGGGCTTAAGAGTTTGCATTAAATAGTAGAGATTTAAAAATAACGGTTTACACCTTTGCAAGTGCTAGGCATGGATGGACCACATGGATGGACACACGTGTTATGTCAAGGTGTGTCGGACACCAATTTGGCATGCATAGGGAAGTGTCCTACATATTGTAGCTTTCAAGTGTCCTAGAGAGTCATCACAGTGTGCCCGAGCATCAAAGTGTATGTTGCGGCAAAAAGATTGAGATGGCCAACATTGCTAACTATATTTTAAATCTGTCTAATTATGCTAGATGAACATTACTGATCATCTATGATTGTGCCTTATAATTCCACAGATTTCCTTGGCGCCCCACTGTTGCCTATGAGAAAACGGTTCACTTTTAGCGAAACATGACATGTTCTTGTCACTTCGGGGAGCATTGCAGATAGTAGTTTTTTTATTGTTTTTCTCATGATCTTTTGCTGTTATTAGTTTCCATCTCTGCACATTGAAAGTCTTCTAAGTAATGAAAATTGAAGAAATACTATTGTTACCCCTAAGTTTTTTGAGAACTCATGGAATGAATATTGTGAGAAGTGAAATCTGTTTCTAATCGTAGAAGGTAATGAGTTGGTATATTAATATTTGCTTAATCTGATATATTCACCCACTCTGCAGAGAGAAATTTAGGTCTTCAAAGGGTCAAACTTGAGAACAAAACCATCCTAGCATGCTTGCGTTATTAATCCCAGATTTGTCCTCTAATCATGTATTCTGACACCTGTAGTCACTATTATTCATCATACTGGTTTATTTTGTATTTTCTTTCAAAAACAACCAAATTTTACATTTCACGAGATTTCTATATTACCTTTAGCCTTACCTTTAGCCTGGCAACAGTCTTCGCCTACTTTGTATGCGTTATACTTAAGAAGTTACTCTCAAGGCTCTAAGCCGACAACTTGACAGTTAGCTTGTTCTCTTGGTTCAGGGGCGGGCGAAGAGACATCAGAGGATGGATCTAAATGGGGTAACGTGAGGAAAGGGACGTGTTGCATCTGCTGCGACAGTCAGATTGATTCCCTTCTGTACAGGTTTTTATACTTTTCACTTCTGGAGCATTGTATATAATCAATCTTACTGAATACTTAGATCCTATCTTTTTCTTTCCTTTCTCTCTCTGTGCTCAGATGCGGGCATATGTGCACATGCTCGAAATGTGCTAACGAGTTGGTTCGAGGCGGAGGCAAGTGTCCTTTGTGCCGTGCACCCATTGTTGAGGTGATCCGAGCCTATTCCATACTGTAAAAAGAATAAAAACGCTTTAGGTAGGGGAAAAAAAAAATGTAGGTGTTCATTTGTTCGGGCTTTTTAAGTTTTGTTGGCAGGAATCGCATATTAGGTCATCCGGCCATGTTGATAATTGCCCGGTGTTTCTCTTTTTGCCTCTGGCGCTCTGATTATTTTTTTTCAGACATCGAAATATTTGAGTGGACTGATAAAATGGAACTTTTCATTCCATCATTATTGCTCCAATAAAAGTTTTCTAATTTGAAATATTCCCCCGTGTGTTTTGTTTTGTGAAAGAATATTTTCTTTCATGTCCTGTATCTGGTATATAGAACTGATTCACTTGTTTTTTAAGTGAAAAATAGTTGAATTAGCTTATGTATAAATATAAGTGCTTCAGATTTTTCAAGTGACAGAGTGCCCATTTTGAGAGCTGACTTCTCTGTCATACTCTTTTCCTAAGTTCTGGCATATATTAGGTGCCTATTTTCGTACTTCATACTGTCTTGAATTTGCTCGCGTTACAAATTGATATCAAAGAACCACCAAGACACCGAGGACCTACAATGTTATTTCTTCATTATGTTTCCAGAAGTTACAAGGCAGAAGTTCTACCCCCTAGCTAACTCATTGATGCAACCAATCATCACTCAGAAGCTGCACGTGCGCCGCATGCCCATCCTCTCTTCTTCCCCATGATCATCAACTCTGTAGCACCAACTGCTACTTCTCTCCATCTCGATCACTTGCTCTTCTGATCTCATCCCCGCAGCTCCCTGTTCGACCTCTATTTCCTCTGTTTCACTCTCTTGGTTGTCTCCACTACCGAAGATCTTTGAACACCGGCACACTGGGCACGACCGGCGCGCAATGAGCCACCGATCGATGCATTGGGGTGGAAGACATGGCCGCAGGCCGGTATGACCTTGATGGCCTCCTTGTCGTCGAACTCGCTGAGGCAGACGACGCAACCCCGCGTGAGCTGCTCCGCGGCCTTGCTGTAGAACACCACGGGCAGCGGGAGGGGGCTGGTGGGCTTCCGCTTCCTGAACACGCGGCAGACCTCCTCGGTGCCGGTCTCGCTGCAATAGCAGTGGCAGTAGGCGAGCACAAGGAGGAGGCAGAGGAAGGCGGAGGCGCAGACGAAGGCGATGCACGCTGAATTGGAGAGCTCCAGCTCCACCCTCTCGTTGGGGTGGGCATTGGCACTGGGGTAGAAATTGGCATTGGTCTCCATTGAGAGAGAGAGAGAGAGAGAGAGAGAGAGAGAGAGAGAGCAGCAGTAGTTGTGGGTTCTTGGCTTGCTAGAAACTAAAACGGCTGCTGGAATGGGAAAGGAAACGGCTGAGGGTGGTTTGTTTTTTGTTTGGTGGAGTGAGAGAAGAGGTTGGGGAAAGATTGTCATGGACTGAAAACTGTGGGACCCAAGAACAGAGATGAGCTCTCAATCTCATCTCTAATGACTCATCTTATGCGAGAGAGAGGAAGAGAGAGATGGTTGCAAGATTTTTGGCTGGGCCCAAAATGCGTGAGGTGCCCAAATGGTGGTGGTGGTTGTTGTTTGGTGGATTGCCTTCAGCGAGGATGCGTTGCATTGCTTTCTGTGAACTGAGCACAGCTTCCGGCAAGATTCGCATTAATTACTAGTTGGATGGCGGGTTTTTTGGAGTTAAATGCATGTGTTTGAGTTTACAAGCTTAAACCTCGCATAAAAAAATAAAAAAATGGGAAAAATAAACAAGAATAAAGAAGAAGATTATGAAAATACTACTTGCATCACTCTCATCCTAAATGTGCTGAAACCCCTCTAAGGGTTCAAAGATTATTGTGCACGATCAAATTGTGTACAGTGCAGTAAAAAAGTGCCGATTGAAGCCTATGAGCAAGCAAGCAAGCCGCAGATAGAACCATACAATTCACCATTTTCAGATCCTTCATTTCTTAGAGAATGCACCAACGTCAGAGGCTTTAATGATTGATGATTAAGCTGTATATGGAGCAAAATATGGGTTAGCTCACTCGCATATATATATTTTTTAATTTATTTTGGAGATTCCACTGCTTTACGAAGTTTGGCTTTGTAACTATTGTTTCTTAGCTACAGTTTTATGCCATTATATCATTAACTCTCAAACACCAAACTAAGACCCATTTGGTGTTTGTTTATAGTTCGTAAATAGCTATTATCACTTAAAAACGTAAACTTTGAGGTTCAATAGATAAATACATGGCAATTAAATCATGGGCCGAGATCTTTACGAGCATACTGCAAGTAGGATGTGGGATAATACAATCGATTAAAGAGCATCAACCTCTCTCTTCTTCGAAACACATCAAAATGATATCGACCGTACTCAATAATGGAAGAATTTGGCAAAAATACGTAAAAATTGTAGGAATAAAGGGTAGAGCAATAAGCATTGGGAATTAGGTGAAAGATATGTACATTCTATTCGTAATAATCATGAATCATGGCAGCAAAATAATGCACATCAAAACAAGAAAAATACACATCACTACAGTAAGAATTGCCTCCAAATTGGCTACTTCAACGCTTGCGTGGTTATTCAACAGAAAACTAGCCACCATGCACATCTAAAACTGACCTCCATCATGTGTGTTACTAAACATAAACTGATGAACTGAAACCAAAGGAAGCAATACATTCATTAAAGATTTGCCTATCAATTTCTAAGATAGTGAAAAAAAATAACTTGATTATTATATTAAGACTAACAATAAAATGGTGAAATCATGTCAAATCAAAAGAAACAAATCATGTATGGGGTCTAAACTTAGAAGTAAAACTTTCAATGCTCGTAATGTGATCACTTAAGGTGTTTAACAATCATGTTTATCACTATAACCATCGTTCGAAGAATCGTTACGGAATTGGCCGAAGCGGGATGGAATTGGTGGTACTTATTTGGAATTGGCCAGAATCAATTAGAAATCAATTAGAATCGGTCAAAAGAACAGACCGATTCTAACAGAATTATAGGCAATCGACCTCTTAATCTGACATCACAAAATAGTGGTGTCAAATCTTATTTCGCTTTCGGTGATAATGGGTACAATGACTATTTTCAAACCAGAAAGAATATTATACTTAATCTTGCTAAAGATTATAAATAGTCCTCTTCCATGCTAATAATCCTCAAAAGAGAAATTTTGAGGAAAAAAAAAATCAAAACTGGTAATTAACAATAAGAATAATTTATTAGATTAATTGTTTTTTATTTTTTTGATTTGTTAGAAAAATGATTAGAAAATGAGCAATAATTTATTGTCTCCAATATAAGTAATTAATTTATGGGTTTTTAAGATATAAGTCCCTAATAAATTTAATATTTTGATATTAGTCCCGAACAAACTGTTGTTTGGATATTAATCCTTAACGATATGAGACTCATTTGTTAAGGGTACCTATGGTTAAAGATCATTTTAAATGCTAAGAATATTCCATTAAAGTTAGTTAAAATTAAATATAGAATATGTTAAGAAAATAACATGTGGGCTTAAAAATAAAATAAAATATGTTACCCGATTGAGCACATTGGCATAATTGTCCTCCAGAAGCCAAGGACTTATTAAATGAATTTTAAATGATTGGATGAGATATCTGTCGATATCAATCCATATATCCATCTACAATGTCCTATTGGTATCTCACCAGCATGCTCCTTTTCTCTCTGATAGTACGTGGAACTGCCATCTCTCCAAAAAACTATTGCTCCATGTGTAAAACACCTGTATTTATCTGCAGTGTATCCTCTTCTAACTTTTTCTGGACTAAGTGGTGAGGGCGAAACAATCTAAACCTATTAAATTGTCTAAGCACCCTATCTGAATGGTAGAACACCTATGCACTTAAAACATCCACTGAAACAGCAAATGGAACTCAGTAGATGACGATCTTTGAAATCCTAAAATGGATTCCATACATAGAAATAAAAATAAGTATCATTAATATAACATCGTTAAAAAAGCTTTGTAATTATACATGAAAACAACTTACCTCATTCGCCTGCAACAAATCAAGTGATTCACATATAGCTTGTAGGTTTTCAACTGAGGTACCCGCCGATCCACGCCATACCCACATGTACACCCACGGAAGATTATTGGTATAGTTCATGCTATGAGGGGACACAAGCTGGGAAAATGCTCATAAATTCATACTTATTGATCAAAATATATTGAGTATATTTATATAAAATATATAGATAACCATCTGATAGTTTTAATAATCCTCCAGAAGTGGTATATATCCAGCAATATTCTTAACTCCACCTCTTAAAACATACCCTAATTACCTATATAGGTATGCTAATGCAACAGCTCTCCAAGCAGATGGTGAAACCTGACTGAGGTCCTCGAATAATTTCAGATATTTGACATAAACTCTCATTCCACTCTTGTCACTAAATAAAGTGCAACCCACCAAGTACAACAGATTGGCTCTAGCAGCGCACTGAATACATCTCTCTGAGTCTGCATCGGTGACATCGGAGAACTTGGAACGTAGCCATTCAAATCTTACTGAGGTCCGTGGACCATTTCCAACTCATGTTGTGCATCTCGCGGCAACACACCAAGTAAACTAACAAACATTTATCTTGCATCGGTCATTCTCTAGGGGTGTGTTCACAGAACGATCCATCACCGGTAAGCCCTATGGTAGAAAATGCTTGTCAAATCTTTTAATCCAGATTGCTGAATATAGTTAGCAAACTGGCGATTCGGTATGTTATTATCTCATGCCCAATCACTCAATTTTGTTGCATGTGCAATGCATTTGAATAGATCTCTTTCCTAAAATAAATTATTTTTAGCGCGATAATATCATTAGGGTTCCGTCATATAGTCAACACAATAATTCTTCAATTCAAATCTTACATCATCATTCCAGATATCTACCGTAACATGAGTTTTAAACTCCGCAGTAGTGAAATGTTGGTTGGACCACTTGGAAATGGTGCGGTCAACTCTTTTGACTCCTCGTCCTCTTCACCCTCCTCTATTTGGGGAGCCTCCTCTGTTTTGAAAATCATAGAAGAGGAGTCACCCCGTCTAGACGTCTTTCTGAAGCCGAAGGACGGCGTCTTTCTGAAAGGCCTACAGTATCCATGCCTGGGACATATAAAATTTAGATCGCTTTATTTTGAAGGAAAATAATTTGTTTGGCAATCTATTGCCGAACTTTACTAAATATGTTCGGCTACATTCAGCCGAACATATTTACTAACGTTCGGCCATCGATTGTCAAACAAAATAGATATGTTCGATTGATGTAGGCCGAACAGAATAGGAATGTTCTATCATCTTTGATCGATCAAATGATTAAAAGTTCAGCGTCTAATCGCTGAACAAAAATCGAACACATCACCTCCAAAATCCAGTTTTTTGGATTTTATTGCAATACAAGTTCTAATTATTTAAGTTCTTGCTACTATTACAACACTAATTAACATACATGCAATCAATCAACCATCAAATTAAACAAATCTACCCAAAAAAAAAAATTCAAAATTGGATTTTTAGAATTCATGAAAAAAAATACTCAAATTCCTTCTATGACACGAGAAAGGCTGGGATCAATAGCGACGGGAACGGAGCGGCGATTGAAGGTCAGCAATCAACGATTGGGGGTCGGTGAGGGGTCGAGACTAGGGGGAGAGGGGGGGGGGGGGGTGAGAGGAGGGGGGGGGGTGGGGGGGGGAGTAGGGAGGGTATTTTGGGGATTTTCAAAAATGATAACTGATTGTGTGAGTCAAAGAATGTAATAGAAATTTTGGAGGGGTGTTTTAATCTAATTTATGGGTGTCTTGATCTTGGGGGTGCAGTTTAGGAGGTGGATTTTCTTTTGATTCTTCAGATAAAGCAGGGCAATTTTTTAAAATAATACATTTGTAAAACTAATTTGAAAAGTTGACTTCCTCAAAAAAATATTTTAAAAAATCGATCTCTAATACGCCACATCGGCAGCGGGATGTTTTCCCGCACGCTAGCGGGCAGTTGTATTCTTTATGCGGAATTGACAACCCCGAACAAAGAAAAATAATAATTCGTAAGTCAACTTCCTAATCAAAATTTAACAAATTTTCTAGAAATTAATATCAAGTTATGTTATTTTCTCCTTAGAAAATGGATTAGGAAGTTGACTTACAAAGGCACCATGTGAAAAAAGGCTCTCTCTAAACTGAAAAGTCAACTCCTGAATGTGACCGGATGTAGACCAGCAATACAAAAAGTTTAAATTTGTGTTATTAAACAAGAAAATTGCATTGTTAAGCAAAAGAAGTTTAAGCCGGCGCAGTAGACTAAGATGCTGCTCTAAAATTGCAAACAATTAGCTTTTTTTTTTTTTTTTTTTTACACGTTTTCGAAAGCTATACGGACTTAAATCAGAGCTTGATGATGCAGGATTGACTTTTTTGTTAAACTATTAAATCGATTTCTTTATTTTAGAATTGTTTTATTAGACTCTTACTAGTAAAATTCTGGGGATTATACCAACTAATTTTTGTCCATAAAAGATGTTTTGCTTTGTTCGAAGCGAGCAGGTGAGATGATGTGAGATGATGAAGACGTTACTTTTTTACGTGAATAATATTGAGTTTTAATTTTCACACTCGTAATTAACACGTTATTTTTTTTCTTTTCCTAACAATTGATGAGCATGGTAGGTATCCTAAAGTTCTACATACACTTATTAGCATGAAAAATGTCTCTCTTTTCTTTTTTAAGTCTCGAGAGAAAGAAACTTTACTTGTTAACAACAATACTAAAATGAGGAAAAAAGAAATTGGTACATATTCTCTTATTAGCATAAGGATTAGAGGACAGTTTAAGCTGATAATTTAATTGTCCTCTGTTTTGTGAACTACTGTGATTCTTAGTGCACTTCATTAAGGATAAAGATGTTAGTTACAAAAATATTAAATCTAAAGGATTTATAAAATAGTAGGCGATTAAAATTATTAATTTGAACGGCCTGCTTATTTTAGAGCACATGAGAGAGGATCTGTATTAAAAAAAAAAAAAAAAAAAAAAAAAAAAAAAAAATCTCAGTATCAATTTAAATCTCACAAATCTCCCATATTTTATAGAATTTGTTAACTGGAGAACCTTGTCCAAATTGTCATCATCCTCACGCCAATCCAAGTACTGACAAGTCACAACCACCACCTCTCATTTGACATCTGAAGACAAATTGACCCCTCCATCATCCCAAAAAGATTCACTCCCCTGCATCAGATTCTAAGTTCCTCTCTCTCTCTCCACCTCTGAATCTGAATCTCCTCTCACCATGCAATCTCACTGCCTCAATCTCCACCACCACCACAACCACCACCTCCTCCACCTCTCCTCTCCTCTCCACAAACAAGCTCCCCTCCACTCCCTCAAATTCCCCTATAAGCCCTCCTCCTTCACTCCTCTCCACATCAAACACATCAACTCCTCCCCTCTCCTCCCCAAATCATCATCAGCTCAAACGTCCAACTCCGAGCCTGAACCGTCCCTCGACGACCTCGCACCGATACCTGAAACCCGCCGCACCTTCACCGCCCTCGACATGGCCAGCCTCTGGGTTGGCCTGGTTGTCGGCGTCCCCTCCTACTACCTTGCCGGCAGCCTCGTCGACCTCGGCATGTCATGGTGGCAGGGCATCTCCACCGTCATCATCGCCAACATCATCGTCCTCGTCCCGCTCGTCCTCACCGCAGTCCCGGGAACGAAACACGGCATCTCCTTCCCTGTCCTCGCCCGCTCGGCCTTCGGCGTCCGAGGTGCCCACGTCCCCACCCTCCTCCGCGCGCTGGTGGGCTGCGGCTGGTACGGCATCGAGACTTGGATCGGGGGCCAGGCGATCTTCGTTTTGCTGCCGTCTTCGATCAAGAACTCTGCACTCGCATTACGTCGAACACCTTGGTTAGGGACTTCGCCGCTCGAGTTTGCGTGCTTCATCCTGTTCTGGTTCGCGCAGCTGGGGATCATTTTGAGAGGGATGGAAGGAATCAGGGAGCTCGAGAAGTACTCGGCCCCAATTCTCATCTTCCTCACCTCTTGCCTCGCTTGCTGGGCTTACGTTAAGGCCGGGGGGTTCGGCCGAATGCTTTCATTGCACTCTAGGCTCTCTTCGTCGGAGTTCTGGTCCGTCTTCTTCCCTTCGCTCACCGCCAACATAAGCTTCTGGGCTACTGTGGCGCTTAACATACCAGACTTCACCCGCTACGCCCGCAGCCAGAAGGATCAAGTTCTCGGCCAAGCCGGGCTACCGATCTTCATGGGCTTGTTCACCTTCGTCGGTCTTGCTGTGACTTCATCCACCGAAGCTATATTCGGCTATGTAATCTCCGATCCGATTCAGCTCCTTGGTAAAATTGGGGGTTTCTCTACTACTCTCCTTGCTATATTCGGAATCAGCCTTGCGACAATCACCACCAACATTGCCGCCAATGTCGTTGCCCCGGCGAACGCGCTAGTGAATCTAAACCCGAAGCTGTTCAGCTTCAGGAAGGGAGCTCTGGTGACTGCGCTGTTAGCCATTGCATTTCAACCGTGGAGGCTGCTCGGGTCGAGTGAGAGCTTTGTGTACACTTGGTTGCTTGGTTACTCGGCGCTCATGGGACCAATCGCAGGGATAATTCTCGCGGACTATTACCTCGTGAAGGGGACGGAGTTGGACGTCGGGGCATTGTACTCGGAGAATCGCAGTGGCCGGTACTATTACAGTGAAGGATTCAATGTTGCAGCGCTGGTGGCTCTGGTTGCAGGGATTCTGCCTATATTTCCTGGGTTTCTTCAAAAGGTGGGAATTTCGTCGAACACCATGGAACTGTTTGTTGTGGCTTACAACAATGCTTGGTTTGTTAGCTTCTTTGTGTCTGGGATTGTGTATTGGGTGCTCAGTAGATTGTCAAGAAGTGGAGAGATCTCAACTGCATCACCACTCTGATAATGATACATGATCACTTCAGAATTTTTGCATTTTTTTTCTCTTTTATGATTGAATTGATGATAACAAAGAAATACAGAGAAGAAATACTTACATGATTGTGCAACATGGCAATTGGCAGTTTGAAATTGAAAAATAATTTTTTTTCCCCCTCCAAATTGCTTAATTTGTACTCTATGCACCATATGTAATGTTGGTCCAGCTCATTAAACAAACAAGCTGAGAACAAGATTCCTTTGATGTGCAACCATTTACACAAACAGGCAGCATGTTTTTGGCACGTTGGGAGTCAACTGTACACCTGTTTGATTATCAGTTTCTCTTGCAGCTTTTACAAAAGAAAATCTTGAATGTGTGTTTCTACGACATTAATGCGGGAAAATATAGTACTTGGTTTTATTTTCCAGATGAGAAGAAATTTGAAAAGCTCTGCTTTTATTTTCGTACTTGGTTGTGTTCTGGCCCCATTAAAATTGTTAGCAGAGGATATTGGTGTGCTTTGTGCTTGGAACTGAGAAGATTACTCGAATGCAAGGCCATCCATGACACTCTTGTAATAGCGAAAATCTAGCATGGATGGCTTTGGATTCCCTTTTGCATTGAGTACTGCACTGTTATCTGTAAGTGGGCTGTAAGTGAGTGATAATTGGGTTGCACGTGAGTGGTAGTTGAGTTACGTAAGTCTTTCACGAATTACTGTCCAAATAAACACCGTAGTTGTAATTGAATTGTAAGTCATTTACGAATTACGGACTCTTACGATTTTTACGTTTTGTTTTGGTGTAATGTTGACTTTAGCTTTTTTATTTTCATTAACTATATTTTAATGAAATACCGGAGTTATTCTCAACCGCCTTGCTTGTTATTAAATAGTGAACAGAGAGAATTTATTTTGGACAATCCAAATGCAAAAGGGAAAGATAAAAAGATTGTTTCAATTCCAATTCGAGACCATTTAAATTTAAGAAATAACAGTTTACATACGGAGCTCAATTAGTTTGTCTTTCTCCCATAGACTCTTCTCCCTGAACTCACTAATTATGAAATTGGGCACTAATATTTGGCTCGTCATCCTTCGCCTCAAAGCCCAACTCCTCTGGCCTTTTAACACTATTATCTTGTCATCACCCTAATATCATCAATTATTACTAATTGAAGCCTACTCGTCTTCGTCCTAAGTCCCAACATTTATCACTCACTGGGATTACCTTCCCTTCGCCCCAATTTCAAAAATAATTCCCGAAGTCGAGACTCTGCTCGTTCCAAGTCCTAAAGGTTTTAACTACAATTTAAATTTATTATTTTTTGGGGACTTTTTAATGTGAGACTATTTCCATCAATGACCTTCTTTTATATGTGAACATATCTTAGTTACTTTTCAATATGAGAAGTATATTCATACATGAATCTTCATAAACCCACTTTCTTGAGATCCGTTACCTAGCGAGCACTCTCATTCACATGGTAAGATTTGAAAATAAACATGCTTTTAATTGAGAACACTATTAGCTAGTTATTTATTTAATTTGGAGCAAAATGATTGGAGTGTCCCACCGTTTCATTTAAAAAGATATTAACAAAACCTGCTGCAATAGCACCTAGAAAGAAAAAGCAAATGGAAGTAAATAGTGTAGGCAGTCATCTAAACTCCTCACTCCTCATTTCTCACAACAAAATATAAAAACCAGCATATCGTGTGTCGGTTTATAAAAGTAGTGTGCAAGAGTAGGTAGACTGCCGAAGACATTCGTGATCACTCCCCCAGATTGGCAGCTCCCCTCTTCCTGCCAATAGAGTCAACCAAGGAAGCCGAGTCGGAGTTCAAATCGTCATGGTCGTAGCGCCCGTTCTATGGTGGGATAGTGGTATGCATCTCTCTGGTCCTAGTTGCCTTTGGAAGTAGCCTTGTGTAGTGGCTAAAATTTGACTCCCGTCGGGATGATGGCACGTGTCCTACATACCAAATGCTTCCCCTAAGAAATCCACACCTCCTGAAGTTTATCCCAAAGCCTCCATCACCTCTCTGAGATTTTTACCATTCTGAGGTCTTCCCAACTCCGAACCTGAAGCCCCAGCAACAGATCGTCTACGATCTCCGCCGATAATGATCGCGATCGTTATAAAAAATCCGGCATGTGCAGACATGCAATAATAACAGTCCCTCAATTTCGCCTCTACGCCAGCATCCACGTCAAGTATATTTAATCATTCTTCTTTTAGGAGAAGGGGATCACTTCACTAGTCCTCAAAACACACACACATTGCATTACTGCACCAGGCAGTTCTCTTCTACAGGTTCTTTCTACCGCGCCCACAGTTGTTGATTGGTTGCTGATACTGTATATTTATTGTCACATTCCCATATTTATTATTTAATAAACTCTGTTTTTAATCTTATTATTGTCTAAATTATATGCAGACCTTTACTAAAAGAGAGAGAAGAGAAACGAGCTCAAAAGCCAATTTAAAGTCTTATTTAATTCAAAACTAAATCAAATCAAAGATCAGGGCAAATATACAGAAGATTTAAAGAGATCAGAGCAAATCATAGCAGACAATAATAAATAGAAACCGGTTAAATTCGGATTTATTTGGATTTATTCGGTTAGCTTGAGGATCAACAAAGATATCATCAAATCTGTAGAGCAAATCAAGAAACCAGTTGAAAAAATGGATGGATCGTAAAATTAAGGTGTTGCATCCCCCAGATCTGGCCATCTGGCCACAAAACTGTCGCGAAAACGCCACAAATGCCGCGTTTTTGATGCAATCTTGTTAAGATATGGGGAGCGTTTGCTCCCCCCATCTTCAGACGCTCTTCCCCTTTTGATTTTTACCTATAAATACTGAGATTTCTGAGACTACAGAGGAGAATTGGGCAGAGAAGGATTCTTAGGCTAGTTTCATTCTAGCTTAGTTTATGTTTTTATTTTTCTTTTCATGTAACCTTTATTTCTTTGTAAGCATAGGTTAGACTGTGATTCATGTAAGTTAGAGAGAGATTTATGTTGAGACTGACACCAATGTAACACATCCTCCTTTCTTTCATCGTTTCTATATAAAGGTATGAATTTTTTTTATGTTCTTCTTCTTCTTTCTACTCTTTCTCTTTTGGTTTTGATGATAATCCAAGTGAGTCAAATAGCATCGGTATTGCCTTGCCTTAGCGAGTACCATCGATAGGTCATGACGATGAATTCTTCCCTATGTTTGTATCATTTCATGCTTGTTTGAAGAAGCCTTGATGATGTAATGTGAATTAGGACTGAGTTAATCTTATGAGTTATGCGCTGATCACCTCCAGATCAAGGTAAACATGCAAAGATTTCAGGTAAGTCATCATCTGGAAGAGATAGGTAAGTTCTTTTAGTTTTCTTCCTTTCTTTTAATCCTTTAGTTTAGATCACCACCATCTTCCAACTCTTTTTTTCACTCTTTTTATTTATTTCTTTAACTTAGTTTTCTATTTTTCAAAATCATTATCTCCTTCTATCTATTACCTTCACAACATAGGTTTATTTTTTTTTTCTTTTAAAGAACAAGAGAAGAACTTTAATCATTTTTAGTGAAGTAAAGAGAACTTACAAAAAACTTCCATCGCTAGTCCCTCCTCGTGGATCATGACCTGTATAGCCACTTGATATAGCGGTGAGTACTTGCACTTCTGTTCTGTTTTGTTGAAATTTTATATTTTTCTATGTGCAGGTCAAGACACAATCAAATTTTGGCGCCATTGCCCGAAACGGTAAGTAACTCTCTTTTTAAATTTATATTTTTGGTTAACTTTCTTCTTTGTTCTTAGTGTGCAGTGATAGATATCAAGGACATTTTTGCTGCATTGGACATATAAGTGGTCCTAGACTCTACTTAAGAAAGAAGGGTCCAGAAGCCCTCAGATTTGCTGCATTTCCGCGACAATTTGAGTGAACTACTAACTTGTGTTTTCTGCAGGTTGGTTGAATTGCAAAGTAAAATTTCTGCAGCTATTTATTTTCTTATTTAACTTGTTGTACATACTTTCTATCCTCAACAGTAAATTGATGTTCGTTAAACGCTAAAAACTGTTTAGATTTTGCATTTAGGCATTTGTTTAATTTCGTTTACATTTTACATTACTGTTGAAGAGTGCTAGAGTAAAGGAATGTGTGCATAACATATAGTATAGGAACACTTTTTAATTGTTTACATTGCTTAAGTGTTACTTTACATATACATGTACACGTTGCACTAAATTGATTTAAGGGCTTGTCCTATAAACAAGATAAGGTAGAAAAGTTATTACCCTCTCTTAGCCCACAAAAAGTTATTACCCTCTCTTAACCCACAAACAATCTCCTCACTAACTAACCTAAACCTAATTAAAACTGAGTGGACGTTGGCCCTAAGAACATTCAGACTCAAATAGGAGACTGACCTAAGGGAAAAATTATTAGAAGTTGACTCTTGTCAAATCGGTGTTAAAGGTCAGGGATTGAGGGCCGAAACCCGAAGGCTAGTGGTTTGGCTTAATTAGGCCCGTCGCTTTTTACGCGGATACCTCCCACCAATCTTGCCCCGATATGGCTGATTAACTTGTAGTCAGGTTCTACAATATACTTCTCGTGGACAGATTAATGAGTTAGGAGTCGTTTAGGTCTAAGGCTACACTGACTAGTGCTAGATTTTTCTTTTATTTGTTTATTTATTTATTTTTCTTTGTTTGTTTTTTACATTTCTTGTGTGATATAACTTATAACAACAAATTTTTTAATTTTAATGGTAATCCATATTACACCACGACCTCTTTTGACTCAGATATTACCAACC
This sequence comes from Agave tequilana, assembly GCA_038442645.1. Lineage (NCBI taxonomy): Eukaryota > Viridiplantae > Streptophyta > Magnoliopsida > Asparagales > Asparagaceae > Agave > Agave tequilana. Next base: position 218,356 of record JAVJIF010003114.1, on the reverse strand, counting down.
TGACATTTTATAACTTTAACCAACTAAGTATGCCGGATTGATCTTATCCGAATCAATACATGTCTCAGTCACAATATTATGAATAAGATTGGAACAATCATCACTACTCTTCACAGCGTCAATGGGGATACAATTCCTCCGAGTCATATTGTCAACCACTATTTTAACATTCAGCTTCTAATTTTTCTAGTCATGATCAACCCATAAAAGAAAAATCTGATACAATGAAAAGTATAGAACCATAATTGAGTCCCAAGAATAAAAACTAAAAATGATGGACTCACAATGCCAATAAGTCTCTCAAATCCAAGATCCTTACTCTATGTTCCAAGTCCCACAACAAGAAGAAGAATCTATAGACTCAGATAGAAGTATGAAAAACCTGATTCAGTCCGAAAATAATTTTAACCAATCTGTCAATAGGATTGAAGTACAAATGAGTCGTTTGATCAATATAATGAAAAAAAGGAATGAGAAAACTCTACCTAACACATGTTCGACCTTTCTCGATTGCCCTAACTATATTGATAGGAACGAAGAATCTTGGTGTTTTGGAGACTTTGATCAAGACTCAATTTCATCACACAAATTTAAACTTGACCAATTCAAACCATGGACAAATTAGCAAGTTTTTCATTCAATAAGATTGACCTTGAATGTGAGTGTGACTCCGATCTCCAACCTTTTGATTCAGTTTTCATCTTTAAATCTATGTTGATTCTGGTATCATTACCCAATTTAGACCAGTTTTCGGAGTCAACTTTTTTCTATACTCATAAATCTGGAAATTGAATCACCAAATTTGGATAGTCACATTCCATTGATGGAAAAAGAATGTGAATTTTAATTCTTTGATTTAGACTTAACTATTGAACCAAAACCGACTCTCGAACCCAAATTTGATTTCCCGAGTTAGTAATGATTCCAAGCCTATCATTTTTGAATCCAATTTAATCATTCTACCAAGTCATATTCTTTTGTTGGACATAGGTATTGACCATAATAACTCAGTGATGATTTTTCAAGACTGATCATGTAAAGGGAATAATTTTCATGATAGGACTTTTATGATCCTATTCATATTGGGGATTGTAATTATATACATAGAAAATAGGTCAATAAAGGTGGGTTCCGTGAACCACCACATTATCTTGGGGATCTTCCATATATGACAAAGTTTGGGGCATGGCTCTGATATCATTTGTAAGGTATCGAGGCACCATCCCAAAAGACTAGCCTTCTAAGTGGAGTAACTTAAATCCTTATATTCTCAAGACCATCCCCTTGTCTAGCCAATGTGGATTTGTTTGCACAAATGTATCACCCTGTTCCTGGGATACGTGCCCAGATATGTATCCTGATTTTTTTGACCGCATTATTTCAATTTTCTCTCTGTATTTGTCTTTGAGTTGTGATTGGTTTTTTTTGGGTATCGGATCTGGATTCTCAGTCATGGAGTCAGCCCTGACCTGGACCGGGAACCATATACCGGCATACCGCCTGATTTGACCTTTCTGCTAATCGGATTTGACCAATTTTAGTTTCAAACACTATTTTCTAATATTTTAGATTTTTCATGATTTTCTGGAATTTTTCAGAATTATTTTGCAAAATCTCCAAAATCGGTGTTGGTCGGCATCGCTGACCGATTCTCAGATTTTTAGTTTTCAAATGGAATTGAATTTTTAGAAATGGCTGTCACGTTACTTCTTAGAATTTTATTTTATATCTAAATACATTTTTTTAGATTTTTCTAAATTTATCAAAATTTCACCGATCTGGTGTCAGCCGGTACCACTGGAATATTCTAAGATTTTAAATTTTAAAATTAGATTAAATTTCTTGAATTTAATTTCACTAAACATCTTAAAATAATATTTACTATGTTTGAGAATTTTTTGGAACGATTCTGAAATAGTCAAATTTTGCCCTATTAAAATAATAATATAATTTACCGTTCTTTTTTTCTTGCTTTTTCCTTCTCCACTCCTCTACTTTTTATTCTCAGGTTATCCTAATAATTAAAATATTAAATAATATATTTATTAAATAATTTTTCATATTTTTCTATTTTCCTTTCTTTTCTTTTCCTTCTTTTCTTTTTTTTCTTTCCTTCTCCCCATCCCCTGCAACCAAGACCATGCCCTGCACCCCCTATTTCCTGCGCCTGCACGCCAGCAACAACAGCAACATCATTAACTGCAACCCCCATCCCCTCCACCATCCCCCACCCATCCTCTCCCTCACCTTCTCCCTTCTTTAAATTCTTTTTCTTTCCTTCCTTTCTCCTCCTCCATCTTCCTCTTCACTTTATTTTTCCCACCAATAATTTCACCCAACTTCTCCAATCGTCGCCTCCACCACCAAGGCCGCCCACCACCGGCGCCCTAGCCACCGCCGCCGCACCCTCCAACCCCACACTTCCCTTCCCCACTTCCCTCATCTCCAAACACCACCTCCTTCTCTTCAATTTCACCAAAACCCATCCCACCTCCATCTTCTTCTTCTCCAAAACTCTCCACCTAAACTCTCACTTCCTCCACTCCACCACCATCTCCTTCTCCAACTCTCCACAACCTCCAACAATCACTACAACCACCATAATCACCACCACCACCACTATCTCCTCCAAACAACAACAACAACACAACAAAACTCCACCACTCCCTCTACCTCGGGCCCTAGGCCGCCGCCCCCTCCTCGCCTGCCGCCGGCCAAGCCCCACTCCCTCTTCCTTCCTTCCTTTCTTTCTTTCCCTTCTTTCTTTCTTTCTTCTTCTTTTATTTCTTTCCTTTTCTTCTTTCCACATTTACCCCCTCCTTAACCCCCTATTTATATCTCTATATTTTCCATCATACCTCTCCTGTTAATTCTTTCTTTCCTTTTTCCACTTTTCCTTTCTTTTTTTAAAAAACAATTCCTATAACTCTCTCTCTCTCCCCCTCTCTCTCTCCTCTCTCATTCTCTCTCTAATATTTATATATATAATATATATATATGTATATGTTTTAATATTTATGGGCTAGTAGCATGCTCGCACGTGTTAGCGGACTTTCTGACTTTTTCTCGGTATTTTCATTCCGGTGTTAGGCGAGTACATTTCTTACTTTATTACCATCATTTCATGTCTAATAATTATAATTTTACTTTTAATATATGATGTCTCTTTATGCAAGTTGGTATATGTTATATAAGTGATTTCTAAAATTTTCATGTTTTATAAATAGCTGCCGGCCGTTATTATACTTTGTCAGATCGGTATTATACCGGGTATGCCTAAATCTGCTCCGCTTTACTCGGCTTCGCATAACTAATTAAAAGATAAATTTATTATTATAAATATGGTTGTGAAGGGTTTGAAATGTTTATACTGTTCTCCTGTACCATGTTATGTGACCGGTTGATACCTGATATTTGATGTTGTGACTCTCACCGACATATTGGTTACCTGAACCTGACATGTATACACGGTACTTGCCATGCTATACTGGACACTTGATATATGACACCGTACTTGCCATGCTATACTTGACACTTGATATATGACACCGGTACTTGACATGCTGTACTTGATACTTGATATCTGACACCGGAACTTGTCATGCTGTACTTGACACTTGATATCTGACACCGGTACTTGCTATGTTGTACTTGACATTTGATATCTGACATCGGTACTTGCCATACTATGCTTGACATTGGATATCTGATACCGGTACTTGACATGCTATACTTGATATTTGATATCTGACACCAGTACTTGCCATGTTATATTTGACATTGGATATCTGACACCGGTACTTACCATGCTATACTTGACATTTGATATCTGACACTGGTACTTGCCATGTATACTTGACTCCTGATATCCGACACCAGTACTTGACATGCTGTCACCTGGTACTAGTACGCTTGACCTGATATTATGACACCTGACTAGTTACTACTATACCTGGCACCTGTATTACATGGCATATTTAAGATTGTCACTTTTACGGGGACTTGGCATGATTATTATACTGTTACCAAACCTCTGGTACTCCTGAACTCCTGTACTCCTGAACTCCTGTATCCTATGTACTCCTGTCCCCTGCACTGTTGCCCTACTTAATAGCACAGTCATACCGGCGTCTGATAGAGCATGCCTGGTGTCGGGATGACGAGGATGTATCCCACGATCGTGCTAGCGTCCGGCGGATCCTGAATGGAACTAAGTGTCATACAAAGCAAAGTGCCACACCACACACGTGGTGGGGGCCACCTCTAGAATCCATTCCTCACACAGAGCAAAGTGCCACACCACACACGTGGTGGGGGCTGATTGAGATTTAAGAATTTGTAAATAATAAGAATGAGTTGTAGAGTTCTTAGTCTCAATGCTATCCGCTGTAGCAAGGGCCAAAGCGGGTCGTGATCCTCAGGGAAGGATGCGATGCAAGCTTTTCGGCCGATTCCTCTGTATGCTTTGAATAAAAAGAGAAATTATTAGATTTGAAGTGTATATGAATAAAGAAGTATGGTTTTACTGATCTACTACCACAACCCATCATGCAAGTCTTGGATGTTGAATTTCATCTTGAGATATATGTTTCATCATAGGTTATTAAGAATGATTCAAGTAAGAAAAGACGATACAAGATTCTAACTAAGTTACATTATTAAAAACTAAACAATGTTTCATCCTAACATCTAAGTACAGCTTAAAAAAAGATTAATCTTAAATTTAGGCTGTCCTAATTCTTAAGTATGAAGTCATGAGTGTTGGCCCAAAGGCCTATCACCCTAGTTTTGATGATGATCAACTCATGAAGTTATATTTACTAATGATCTTGTGTTTAATTAGTGACAGATTCATTATCAAGATCTTAGTAGGTGCATAGCTCAACAAAGGATAAAATATCAAGATTTAGAGATAGCACGGTGTGATCCAAGGAGCTTTTGGATCAAGCTTGGACCAAGTCAAGAAGATGAGAAGACTTCAAGTGAAGACTTCAAGAAGATGAAGACTTGTGTCTAGGTATAAGATTTAGTTTTTTGTTTTAGATAAAATGTAAAGGATAGATAGTTGGTGGATTGCTCAAGTATACCATGCACACACACTCTTGATTTAGAATTGTAAGGTTCACCTAGAGGGGGGTGAATAGGTGATGGCTAATCTAATGGTCACTTAATGCCCAATGATGCAAATAATGCGGAAGCTAAAAGCAAATATGACCTAATTAAAACTTTTACACTAAACACTATGTATAACACAAGAGTGTTGCCGAATTCCCCGTGAAGGGCTCTGGACAAACTCCTCTAGATTCCCCTTGAATGGGTTGAGGTGCCGCGTTGGCTCTCTTGGTTAAATACAAGTGTTAGTCAACAAACCCACGCAAGTATGTATGTCAATTATGCACACAAGATATATCAAGCATGTAAATGTAAAGACAATATAAGCTATGCAAGATATAAAGGAGACAAAGAGAGAGAGAGAGTGAGCAATCGCAAACACAAGGGTATGTTTCGAGGTTCGAGCACACTTGCTCTACATCCCCGCCTTCGACACACGAAGGATTTCCACTATGCAAGATCCCAATAGATCTCTCCTCGGTGCCGCAACACCTACAAGCCCTCGGACTCCCTAGTCCCGTACACACGCAAGCTCACTAGCTCGCCGAGGCCGCACCTCGAAACAACCGAGTCCGCACCCGAACTCAAAACAACGCGGACACACACGTCCGCCTCCTCAAAGGTACAAGAAAAGATCTCTTGGTGATCTAAACACTTTAATCACCAATAAAAGCTCTCACTACAACACTCCTATAGAATGAATAGTCAATGGATGCTCAAGTGTTTGTGTGAGAAAAACTAGGAAAGAGATGGTGGAGAAAAACTCAAGAAATTCTCTTTTAACACTCTTGGTAAAACTTTCCTTTAGATAGGAAATATTTGCTCTCTATTTTGTGGAGAAAAACTTCTGAAAAGAGTGAGAAAAATTGGCTCTAAAAACTTCTCCAAATCTTCTTACAAAACAGTCCACAAACCCCAAATATATAGGCTGTCAAAAACTAGCCGTTGGGGTCAGTCAGAACTGCCGGTCGACCGCCCGGTCGACCGCCAACGGTCAAAAATCCGACCGTTGGAGCCTCCGGTCGACCGCCCGGTCGACCCAGAAGAACAGAGAGCACTGCTCTCAGTTCCGGTCGACCGCCCACAGAACTGCCAGACGTGCACGGTTCTGTGCACGTCGGTCGACCGGCCCGTCGACTGGCCCGGTCGACCGCCCTCTGTACAATAGGTTAATTTGGAGCACAGTTTTGAGGCCTAAAACGTACGAATTTGGGAATAAGTATATAGGATGAAGTTGTAGATATTGAAGTCTTCTTTCTAATGCAACTTAAATCAAATCAATATCAATTCAAAACTGAAAGTTATCAATACAATACTAAAAGGTATCAAATCAGAAACTGTAAACTGTTTTTAGAACAAGAACAGACTTCAACCCAATATTTGACATTCTTAACATTTAAATCAGAAAATGATTATTGAATATTAAATGTAGCTATAAAGGTCATCTTTAAATGCAATTTAAATCATGTTAATTGAATATAAGAATCAAAAGTTATGACTAGAAAACTAAAAGAATGTCGAGCAGATCAGCAGAACAGTCGACCGCCCGGTCGACCGAGAAAGCCCGAGAGTTCTAAAATGGTTTTGGTTAAAAACACATGTATATTTGAAACACCAAAAAAATACCAAAACGATATTTTTCTAGAACTAAAAGATTTTTTGGTTTACAAAAGATTTTTCATTTTGGAAAAATACAAGTTTGGCTTTTGGTATTTATCATATACATATCTTTAAACCAAAACCAAGTTTAGAGCTTTATGACAAAAACATAGATATTACATTATGATTGTGTAGTGGATCATATCCATACACACTATGCTTTAAAATGAAATCAAATATCTTGTTTTTATATTTTGTGAAGTTATGAAAACCAAGTTTGAAAAATACATGTTTTGATTTTTGATAAAATTTGCAAGACGCTGAAATGATATGAATATGTTGATATATGTCTTGAAAATTTTTATCACAAGTTTGTTTTCAATATAGAATGTTAAAACAAGTTTATGGAATTTTTATAAGTGTTAAAAGATTTTAAAATAAATTTTTAAACCAGTTTTCCAGACCTTGAACTGGCTGACAGGCCGGTCCGGTCGACCGAGCGGTCGACCGACGTGCACAGACTTGTGCGTGTCTGGCAGCACAGTGGTCTGGTCGACCGGACGGTCGACCGCTGCAGGGAGTTCTGCTCTCTGGATTTCTGGGTCGACCGGGCGGTCGACCGGTGGCTCCAACGGTCGGATTTTCGACCGTTGGCGGTCGACCGGTCGGTCGACCGGCAGCTCTGACAGACCCCAACGGTCACATTTTTCTGACCTCTATAAAAGGGGGTTTGGTCATTATTTTGAGATAAGATTTTTGGGAGACTTAGAGCCAGTTTTTCCTAGTCATTTTCAGAAGTTTTCTCCACAAAATAGTGAGCAAATATTTCCTATCTAAAGGGAAGATTTTATCAAGAGTGTAAAAGAGATTTCTTTGAGTTTTCCTCCACCTCTCACATCCTTGTTTTTCTCACACCACACTTGAGCTATCCATTGATTATACATCCTATAGGTGTGTTGTAGTGAGAGTTCTTTAGGTGATCAAAGTGTTGTGATCACCAAAGATCTTTTCTTTGTTCTTTGAGGAGGCGGACGTGTGTGTCCGCGTTGTTTCGAGTTCGGGTGCGGACTTGTTGTACGAGGTGCGGCCTCGGCGAGCCGGTGGGCTTGCGGTGTGTACGGGACTAGGGAGTCCGAGGGCTTGTAGGTGTTGCGACACCGAGGAGAGATCCATTGGGATCTTGCATAGTAGAAATCCTTCGTGTGTCGAAGGCGGGGATGTAGAGCAAGTGTGCTCGAACCTCGAAACATACCCTTGTGTTTGCGATTGCTTACTCTCTCTCTTTGTCTCTTTTATATCTTGCATACTTTTATTGTTCATCTTTATATGCTAGATATACATTGTGTGCTAAATTGATATACTTGCTTGGGATTGTTGACTAACACTTGTATTCAACCAAGAGAGCCAACGCGGCACCTCAACCCATTCAAGGGGAATCTAGAGGAGTTTGTCCAGAGCCCTTCACGGGGAATTCGGCAACACTCTTTGGTTATACGTGGTGTTTAGTGCAAAATTTTTAAATTGGTCATTATTGCTTTTAGCTTCCGCATCATTTACATAATTTGTCATTAAGTGACCATTAGATTAGCCATCACCTATTCACCCCCCCTCTAGGTGATTTACAATGAGAAGTCTTTTAAATGTGCAACCTAGATTAAGAAATCTAATTATCAATTTAATCTTCAAGAACAATAATCATTAAACCTAGGGTTTCTAATGAACGGCCATCAATCGATTCAAATCCTAACTTGCCCTAGGGTTGCTTAAGTGATCAGCAAACCACACAAAGAATTAGTTAGACATCATTTTTTTATAATTATTTTTTTATTTTGTTTTTTTATTTTGTTTTTTTTAATTAGACGAAAAGAAGAAGAAAGAAAACAAGAGATCGCAGATGAAAACCGAAGCAAATAAACACAGAGAAAAGAAATAAAAATTGACAAGAATTAAATATGCAACAGAAAGTAACCTTTATTCGAAAGTACGTCTCAAATACAAGCTCCTTCTTCTCCACAAAGCCTTAAAAACGAAATTACAACGTGCAGAATTTTAAAAAAAAGCTAAAGAAAACCTAATCTTCTCTGGATGCCCTCTCTGCTGCGCCTGCAGGGGTATTTATAGGTGCAGAAGGCGATAGAGTCCCGGATAAACTCCTCTACGAAAACTGGTAGATGGATAAGGCAGGATTGCCGCGGAAACGCGGCTTGGGCCGCGTTTCCGCGGCAACAGTCTGATCTTTGGCCGCGCGCTTTCGCGCGTGGCCTCCTCTGGTCCGTCCATCTGGGCGTTTCCTTCTAGAATTTGCATCCTGACTCTTCATATTGGATTTTCGAGAAACTTAGAAACCAAGTTACCCTTTATCCAATTCCTTCAAAAACAAATCTCATCCTTGCACACTTATTTATCCTCTTTCCCCAAGCATTTAGGGTTGAATAGAACTCTATCCTTTCCCTCTTTGTAGTATTTGCAATTTTTACACTTTGTAATTGCACTTTTGACTTCTTGTAATTGCACTTTTACACCTGGGCTTGGACTTGGGCTTGGATATGGGCTTTTGGGCTTCATTAAGCTTTAATTCTTTATTTAATTCAACACTCAAGGCCTGCACACATTAAATAACAAAATATTAATAAATGTGCATTATTATATGAATAAATGTGAAAATGTGATTGTAAATATGATGACAATTATGCATTTTTCACTACCAATCAGGGGCCACCCTTGAATCTGTGGGGGCCACCTCCTGTATCTGTGGGGTTACCTCCTGTATCAAATCTCAAAGCAAAGTGCCACATGGAGTAAAGTGTCACACCACACACGTGGTGGAGGCCACCTCTTGAATCTGTGGGGCCAGCTCTTGAATTTGTAGGGCTACTTCCTCCCTCCTACTTTTGTCGCCTGGTGTTAGCGTGATAAGCATTCTCAGTGCCTATTAACACCCACACTTGTACAATGATAACGCCTGGAGCATGTGTCATTTGGTCTCTCCCCTATTCGATTAATGGTACCTGCATATCAGAGTTCGGATGAGTTCCACTGGAAGTGCGGGCTTCAGTGTGAACTGTCGGTGTTGTGGAACGTCAGTGGGAAAGGGACAAGAATAACATAAGAACATAACAACCAAACAGTAATAATATTAAGAACGTATGATATTTGGTCTCTCATTTGTTCGGGTCCTGATACTCACATATCAGACCCGGATAAGTTCTACAGAGTGTGAACTCTAGTATGAACTATCGGTGATGTGAGGCGCTGGTAGGGAGGTGATTAAAATATCAAACGGTACTGATTATTATTATTGAATAAATTAAAATGCAACACCTCTATATTTCAGTTATAGTGTTATGCCTGAGTTGACACCTTACTTTATGACATATGATGATTACTCCAGACACACTATAGTTTGTTGCTCTTAGGGCACTTAAGTTGTATAAACTCAGATGATGGCGACATGAGATATGTGGTATATAGATGAGGATTTTCTTGTTTGAATTATCTCCTTGACGTATCAGTCCTGTGAATCCATAATCTGAGCTTGTACAACTAGTTTTATCCATACTTGTATTTATCGCATGTTTAACTTATTTACTGCATATTTATATGTATCTATACTCTTCATACTGTCTTCTATGCATGTTTTCAGTTTCATATTCATCGATATACATGATTTACTGTCGTTCCTTTAATTTCTCTTATGTTACTTATTATTTCTTGTACCTGCATGCCTGGACCACATCACTTGATCATGTACACGTGTGTCTATTACGCACGCTATTTGGCTTTATCATATATACTCGCGGGTTGCATCTGACAATCCTGAATTCTCATATCTAGATCCTGGAATCTAGACCTTGGTGACTTTACTGTAGTTGATCAGAGTGTGCAACGGATTTCTGTGACGATTGGAGTGCAGCAGAAGCTTGGATCTCGCCATGGTTCTTCCTCCCAGTTCCTCTCTTGTTTGGCTCCCGAGACCCCTTTTACTACTCGTGAGCACCTCTTAGCTTTTGTATCTCTTCATATGATGTACTTTTGTATCTTCTGGTGATATAATATTCCTGTAATATTGTATCACTCTCTATGATAACCATGTACTTGTACTTTTCTGTTGGAATATATATTACCACTGTGCTTCTGCACTCTGATTCTTTCCTATACTGATGCTTAGCGTATATACGCGAGGGTATTTCTGACCTGCGTATATACGTCGCAGTGACGTTTTCGTACCCGCGGGATCGGGGCGTCACAACAAATCTTAACAATCCCTCTCAAACAAAGAGTTCGGACTTGCGTCTTAATCGCTGTGCTGCGCTGCACTGCATTATACTTTTTCATTTGCATCTGTGTCTGTGCCTGCGCCTACACCTGCGCCCTTTTTTTACTGTATTGCACTGCACTGTGTCTTATATTGCACCTATTTTTGTGCACTACACTGCACTATATCTTACATTGCACCTATGCAGGTGGCAGATTAGGATGAGCGCCATCCTTACCCAAAAAGCATTACTCGGGAGGGAGAAAAAGCCTCAAGACATGAAGGAAGAAACTTGGCAGGAGTTGTATGAGAAAGTCTTGACAACTATTCAGTTTTGCTTGGCGGACGAAGTGTTGAATGTGTTTTCTATAGAGAAAACAGCGTCCTCACTGTGAGTGCGACTTCAGGATCACTATCTGAAAAAGTCGTTGGTGAATCGGTTGATTCTGAAGCAGCGTCTCTTTCTTCTTCGTATCCATGAAGGTACACCTATTAAGTCTTATATTGCAGAATTTTCCTCTATTATCAATGATCTAGATAATATAGAGGTTAAGATAGAAGATGAGAATCAAGTACTTCTATTACTGTGTTTTTTACCTTCTTTATATAAGAGCTTTAAGGAAGTTATCATCTATGGAGGCAAGTCAACAATCAAGGTCAATGAGGTCAAGGAGCATCTACTCAATAAGGACAAAATTGACACCCAGTTAACGAAAGAGTCTCATCATGATAATTTCAGTTAAGTTCATTAATCAAGGGAGAAGTGTAATAATGGAAGTTCCATGGGTAACTCAAAATACAAGAATTTAACGTGCAACTATTTTCACAAAAAAAGGGCACATTAGATTTTAGTGTTGGCTTCGAAAGAAGAAACAATCAGATGCTAATGTCACTGAACTGGTTGAAAGAGATAAAAAATAGTGTGACGTTCTATTTGTTACAGATAGACCAGTTGGTAACAAAGATAGATGGGTCATAAATTCTAGATGTTCCCAGCATATCACTTCCAATAGGAAGATATTCTCTTCATACACTTCAGTTCAAGGGGGAGAAGTCTTCATGGAGAATTTCGCTACAAGCAAGGTGATTGGCGAAGGAACAATACAGTTTCAGTCTCATAATGGATGCATCACTACTCTTCAAGGCGTTTGTCATGTTCCCGAATCAAGGTACAATCTCATCTCTCTTGGAGCCCTACATATAGAAGGGTTCTGTTTCAGTTTGAAGGTGATCTTATGGAAGTTTTCAAAGAGACCCATGTGATATTTCAAGCTGAATGTGTCGGTAATGTATATATGTTGCGGAATTCAGAGGTTACAATTTGGTGAATTGCAATTATCCTCGGCTTCAAAAGCGGTTGTTGTGGAACAATCGGAGAGTATGATGGATTTGAGCTCGGATGTTCAATTGTACCCCGAAGAGAGATTGGGACTAGGCGCGCAACAAAGTAGTTAAGATCATTACTCTTATGGTGGAGCAAATTCTCATAGATCTTGTGATCAAGGAGATCATTGGATAATAAAGTTCAGGTTGGGCATGAACTTATTTGACCTAATTAAGATGCGAACCCCATTAGGGGGTTATGGAGAAGAGGGTGTGAGATGGAGATTAAATCAAGTTTGTTCAATTGTGCGTGGATGCGAGCACATAGAATATGGTGGCTATTCTCAGACTTGAACGTGTTCAAGTCAAGGGGGAGATTGTTAGGATTATGACGTGAATAGTCGTGAAGGTTGATTAATGTCGGATTTGACAGTTTCCTTTTCTGGATCTCCGAGTTGGATTTAAGTTTCTTTATTCTGATTGAAAGTATTTTGAGTCCGAGTTGGATTCAAGTTTCATTTATTCTGATTGAAGGAGTTTATTTAGAATTAGGAGAGTTCTATGGTCTATAAATAACCCCTTAGGGGTAACCTTCAATGCATTCTAAGAGAATTCTATGAATTTGTAATTCGTAGGGGTGTAATTCATCTAGGTGAGAAATTCGTGAGAGAAGCTTAACCACAAGGGTTCGCTGTTCTTGACGGCTATCAAAGATTTGTAACTTCTCAGAGTGAGGTGTAAATAATTCTTATTATACTTCCCTAAAGTTTTAATAAAGTTTCTCCTCTCTTCTTTTGTGGACGTACACACGATCTGTTTGAGCGGTAGAACCACGTTATATTGTGTGTTGGTTTTTTATTTACTTTGAAATATCTTCTTTTTCACTTCTTCAAGTTGCCTTAGTAGATCTTGTGGTTCGTATCCGCTGCGCCGCCCCAATCGATTCGATCGTAGGGGCGTCCTCTCCTAAAATCACAACAATTAGTATCAGAACATATAAATTGTTTCCCAACAGTTTTGTCCAGTGGCAGATTCTTCGATATGCAATCCCAAACAACCAGCACCAATGATCATGGCCGTAACAATAAATCCTGAACGTGCAGATTGTGTAGTAACAATAGTCCCTCAATTTCGCCTCTACGCCAGCATCCATGTCAGGTATATATAATCTTTTTTCTCCTAGGAGAAGGAACCACTTCCCTGATCCTCAGAGTACACATATTGTATCACCACACAAGGTAGTTTTTCTCTACCGGTTCTTTCTATCACGCCCGCAGTTATCTTCTACGCGACACCTTTGTCGACTCCCCCGTTAGTTATTCTCTGTCGGTCTTTCCTTTCCAGTCCACCTACTGATTCTCACGCCTCGAGAGTCTTAGGTCGGCACCACACTGATACTCCTAACGTGAAAGGTATTTTTTTCTATGTGTGCTCTGACACGTGCCATACAGGGAGCTCCCAAATCGCTTGTGATGGGTTCGCTCCACGGTAAGCCAGTTTTTCCATCACACCTTGCCTAAATGAAAACATCAGTTAAAATACATTATATAACTGTTATTACTGCAAGCACAGTTGTGCTTATTCTAGGTGAAATTCCAGTTACAACGAAGCAATCAGTCTCAAAATAAGCCTAATTACTGTAGCTCGTAGTTGAAATTCCAGCTGCAGCAAAACAAAACTACTAGCGTTGAAACTTTTTTGCCACCCAAGGAACAAGGGTGACGATCACGCACCCTTTACATGTGACAAGATGTCTTCACATGTTTCAACCCCTCGTGTGGTCCACTTCCAGGTTCGTATATGCTATTTCGTGGGGAATGTGGTACCAATTGAGTCTGAATTCTGAAGACAGACCAGCAAATTAAGCTTTTTTGTGCTCAATGCCTGAGATGAGCACAGCAAGATGTGTTGCTTTAATCATGATAACCATGAAGAACCTTCTTCTACCTTTCTCCTTTATGCATTATATGCAGCATGTCTTGTCTCTTTAGAGCTTTCGGCATCAGCTTCCAAAGAACGCAAAGGACCCAAGGCTCTTGTGTAGCACAAGTGAAAAAAGAGTTTTCACTTTCACTTTCACTCCATTACTGCAAACATCCAAGAAAATTCTTCTAAGTTTTCGTCTAAATCTAGTAGTATATATGTTAAGATATATGTTAGGATCGTGTCTCACATCCGGTTTATGCATCCATCTTGGTTTTGTGTCAGGTTGGTTTTGTGTCACTTGTTAGTCAGGTTAGACTGTCGAGTCCATACTAGACTTGGATTATTGGACTGAATCATTTAGTAGTGTAGGCTATCATTAGGTGATAAATACTGTTAAGTTTGTTGACACTGTATCATACCTCTTGAGATGTAAAAAGTGGATTAGTTTTTGTAATCTTCTTATTGTGTGAGAATGAGAGATGGATGTGGGAGAGTGTTCTGAGAGGAAAAGAAGAGGTTAGAGAGATATAACTTCTCTCTTGTAAGCTTTGTAATTTATCTTCTATAGTGAATTTCTTGTGTTAACGTCCCATGAAGTTAGAGTTGGTGGGCCGAACCACGTAATATTATGGTGTCTTCTTCTTGTGTAGTTTTCTCTATTTTGTGTGCTTGCTTGTTGTGATCTCACGGTATGTCGAGATCAGAATTGAAGAGGCTTCTGTCCCCAACAAGTGGCATCAGAGTCTTAGTGAGAGATCTATGGGTGAGTACACGAGATGGAGGAGGTGATCATGTGGGTTATGTTTAGGTAAATTATAGTAAACCCCTTGGAATTATCAAGCTTTTAACTTCTATCAGGAAGATTAAAAAAAATCCCTTACACCATCTGAGTGGTCGAACACCTCGAGATGCTTCACAGAATTTCTAGAAAAACTAAGAATAACAATTTCTTTGGAATTTGAGACAATTCAAGAGGAATATTTTCTGGTAGTCCAATAGAAATAGAGGTGTTTTCTCGTAAGCAACGACAAAAGGGGGGTTTTCTGTAAAATTTTAATACTACAAAAAGATATTTCTATAATTTATCTTGTATGTTTCGCCGGGTTTTTTTTATTAATACTATAATATGAAGGGTTTTTTCATATTAACACTCAATATCTTTCTGTTACTCCTTTTCATCCACGAAATCTTTTTAACTCCACATAGACACCTAGGTCGTCTTAGGTTGGAACAAAATTCTATTTACCATTAGTCATAGTTAACGGACCAAATTAGTCTCAATAGATTGATGAGAGCATGTCACTAGAAGCAGTTATGAACAACTTCTAACATTACCCCCACCTCTTGCTCCGTCACTCAGCAATCGCCGAGGGGGAGGGGGTTGCCTAGGCAATGGCCTACCCAATAGTAACTGCCTACGAGCAGAGGGTCAGGCAAGATGCATCTGATGTACTAATCGGGAAGGGTTGGGCCTACCATTTTGAGCAACTTTCACCTTTTCGGGAGGTCCTTTATGCAAAAATGTAACGCCCCGATCCCGCAGGTACGGGGACGTTATGGCGACGTACATACGCAGAGCGGAAAACCCTCACGTACGTACGCTAAGCCTCAGTACAATAAATAACCGCCATATATACATGAGTTCCAGTATAAAATAAGTACAAGAATACCTGCAGAAAGAGGTGAGTGATCATAACAGATAGGAAAACTGGGAGGAATATGATAACAGAAATAAAACACAACAATACCTATGAATGATCTCGATGAAGAGTCGCCTATGTGATCCAAGACACTATCTGATGATATGGTAACTCAGATCTCCAACCTGGGCATGCAAACCCAGGGTCGTCAGAAAGCGACCTAGTGAATGATAAAATGAAGGAGGCAATAATATGTACTATAATATACAAGCACAATAATAATAGATAAGACATGTTATTGTAATAGTGATACCATATCCTAAGCATATAATAAGCATATAAGTAGCAGCAGAAGTATCTAAACATGAAAGATACAAGCATGTTATCTTTTAATACCATCACTACCTAGCCGGTTATCATCAGGTCAGGTCTATGGTCGTATCCAGTTTATATAATAAGTAATGTTGCCTAATGGTGACGTGATAGAAAGGAACATGCTAGTGGTGACGTGATAGAAGTGAACATGCAGATGGCATATGCAACCATAACCATCCTACTGTGTTGTGCATAGTCAGTAGTGCTGTCTGCAAGGTATACATAAAATAGAATAAATGCAATGCAGAGTATATGCATCCATGAATAGCAAATACGACATCGAGTGTAACAAATATAAGAACATGTAACAAGGTATACAGGTGACATGATTATGGATAACATATCAGGAATGGTAACAAATAGAAAGAGACAATAATATACATGAGTCGAGTATATCATGTGATTTATACAATAATAACAATCAGCATCACCTGGTATTTTAATCAATCTCTTCCAGTGTCCCATACCACTGGCAGTTCATACTGGAGCCCGCACTCCAGTCGAACCCATCCGGACATGGCCTACGGATACCATTATCCAAACGAGAGAGTGACCAAATAACAAGTGTTCCCGACGTCACTATTGTGTATACTATTTTATTATGTTAATTGGAAACCCGTGGTCGAGGAGCTCTTATCGGGTAGATGTATCCCGTGCATACCCGGATCACGGCCTTAAACAAACCCCTGGCTGCTGAGACCAGGGCCCTCCGCTAAGAGGGGAGCATGAAACAAGTAACGAGAGCTCATGGAGCAATTGGTAGGTAGCACTACCGTCCCCTGCAGTGGGATTAACAATATGGATCCAATACATCACCCGATAAGATCTAATCAACCGTCAAGTCTCCCCCATACCCAAGTTATCATTATGATCTGATATGTCAAGTATACAATGTATCAAGAACAAATACAGTACATGATACGGGTAACATGATAACTGGACCTGAGCTCTGTTGATAGCATAGAACAATAAAACGGGAAACGGGAATAATATAACGGGAACAATATAACGGGAAACGGGAACAATAGATGTGGGATTCCACATATTGCATATCAACAGTTCTCATGTCCAGTAACGAGAAATCCATATCAGTAACAGGAAACAATCATATAACATGAATATGGTAACATGGAACATGGATTGCACGTGTAACAGGGACATGAAAACATGACATGCACGTGTAACAGGGACATGAAAACATGACATGCACGTGTAACAGTGATATGTAAACATGACATGCACGTGTAATAGTGATACCAGTGCGTGAAGGTGTCTAGCATGCATGTCGAGTAACAGCGTAGTGTCACCGAGTATCGGTGAATCAGAATGACAATATAACGAGGAACGTGGGATCACAATATCTAGTGGTACATGTACATGTAGTACCAGTGTTTCGTGTGAGGCAGGTACCGGTAATCATACCGAATGGAGTATCAGACATCCCTATTTGTCCCAACGGTCAAATGTTATTCTAATCGAGCATGTTTACACTGTTATTCTATCAGTGATAATTTATGAATCGGTATTTACAGTTTTACAGTGATTAACCAGTAATCATGTTTTATTTACATAAAGCAACCAAGTGCAATAAATATACGAAAAAGATAATTTATAAATTAAAAACACTCACAAACTAGCCATAGGAAGGTAGCTCTCTTTCTCACGCTCGCAACGGATCCAGAATCGTCCCAATCGGAGTCCGGATGCTTCCGATATCGCCCGAATACTAAATCATAACAAATAGGGTTCAATATGTAATAAAAATATTTAAATGCAAATAAGAAATATTAGCAGGGGTTTTCTGTAAAATTACCTTTATTGGATTTCAGAGCGGGTTCGGGCTGTTAACGGGTCGGGTTTAGGGCTTATAGGGTTTTTAATTAACCCTATTGGGTTAATGGGTTTGGGAAAAACCCAAACCCACACAAAATAAAGGGGCAGCAGCAGCTTGCTGCTGCCGCCTACCACAGCCAGCCAGCCAGCTGGGCTGACCGGCGGCGCTGGCTGGCCGCCGGCGGCGGTCCCGGCCGCCGGCGGCGGTCCCGGCCGCCAGCGGCGGTCAGTCCGGCCAAGAGAGAGGATGAGAGAGAGGGTGATGAAGAGAGAAACAAAGAGAGGGAAGGAAAGAAACAGAGAAAGAAAAAGAAAAGAAAAGAAAAGAAAAGAAAAGAGGAAGAAGGAGAAGAAGAAAGGGAGGAGGAGGAGGAGGTGGCGCCGGCCGGGGGAGGCGCCTCCCCAAAGATACGGGGACGTTATGGCGACGTACATACGCAGGGCGGAAAACCCCACGTACGTATGTACGTCGCCATAATGTCCCCGTATCTTTGGGATCGGAGCGTTACAAAAAACGCGTGTGGACCCCACCCAATTGCCTGGGCAAAAAGCCCCACGCTGATAGTGCTCTAATGGATGTGAAAATTTTCCAATGAGTTCTTGACTGGGATACTAAAAACGTTGAAGAGGGTGAAGAAGATGAAGAGAAGGGTACATTGGTCGCATTCTTTTAAATGATTTCTGGTTGAAGTCAAAGAATATTTCCAACATATTTTAATATATAAACAGTGTATGATTAATGGAAGGTGTGATTTTATCTCAACTTACACAAACTAATGTGATGATATAAAAATATGAAGATTTTTGAAGTGAATAACTGTAAAGGTAAATTCCTGGGGAAATTTATCTACACTTAAATTGTAAATTAGGAGAATAAATCAATCGCAAACACCAGAGAATTACGTGAAAAACCTGAAGCAGGAAAAACCACAGTGCAAAGGGAGAGAGGATTCACTAAATTAAAGAGATTACAATGAGTTCTCAATGCTCTATTACAAGTTTAATTCTCTAGGGTTCGATCTCTTGCAAATGAGGAAGAGATCAATTTTTATACCTGAGAGTTGATGAGCTGAGTTGTGGTCTTCAAGATTTTTGCCTATGGATCAGCCCATGATCATAATTGCATGTAACACCCTAACTGTAATTGTAGAGTGGTGCATGATCTTCAAGGATCTCGCTGGTTGCTGAGGATAACGACTCAGATCTGCAGTTATCACCCACTACGTGTCAAATTGTTGTAACTGTCCTGTTAGCCAGGTGGTCGGTAAGATCAGTTGGATGAGATCGTATCTGAAACCTTCATGATCTGTGAGATTTGCCAAGTGTCGCGATCTCGCAGAGGTCAAAATCTGATCACTACAGATGCCCTCTCCGCCTTATCGGAGTCTCCGAGTGAGAAGAAGGGGAGCAGACTAATCCCATCTTTTATGTCTGACATCTTTCCTCCTGTCCGACACCTTTCCTCCTACCCAATATGTGTGTTTTGCAGAAGAGATGATGGATGATCGAGTGTGACTCCGATGCTGAGGAGCTGGAGAGGATGATGCAGTTGTGGATAGAGGCTCCAATCCTGAATGGGAGACAGAGCCGAGCATGAAGCCCCTCTCAGTGTAATGAGGCAAATGATGTCTTGTGACCCAATGTAACACCCCGATCCCGCTGGTACGGGGACGTTATGGCGACGTACATACGTGAGGTGAAAACAACCTCACGCGTACGTTAAGCCTCAGTACAGGGAATCACCTCTATAGACATAATGGTTCCAGCAGGAAATAAGTACAAGATGTTGGCCCAAAGGCCTTCCACTCTAGTTTTGATGATGATTAACTCATGTAGTTATGTTTACTAATAATCATGTGTTGTTTAAGTTTCAGATCATTAACTAAGATATTAGTTGGTGTTTAGCTTCAACAAGGTGTTTAGAAGCTTTTCATGATGATTCCAGGGCCAAAGCGTCAAGATCACACATTGCCTAGCCCATGGATGGAGTTTTGGAGCAAGTCTACTTGAAGATGAAGATCATCAAGAAGACTTAGGTATCCATAGTTTAGTTAGTATGTTTAGATCCATTTGTAAAGCTTAGTATAGTTGATATGCTCAAGTGCACACTACACACAAAAGATTTATGTTTTGAATTTTGGTTTTCATGAATAGTAGATCAAAACAAGCTCAAATAGTTTTTATGTATATTAGATATGTTCTAGATATACATACATGGTTTTAACTTCTTATACAAGCTTATTTTGATGTCCCTATTCATGTGTTGAAAAATCAAGTTTGATAAAATACAAGTTTTGTTTTGATAAAATTTGCAAGACTCAAAAATGAATTGAATATGTTGATACATGTCTTGAAACTTTTATCACTTGTTTGAGTTTTGATATAAAATGATAAAAAATATTTTTGGTGATTTTTAGAAGTATTAAAAGATTTTTATAAAATATTTTTCCCAAGTTTTCTGACCCAGTTTTCAGTTCCAGACTCAACCAGTCGACTAAGCCAGGTTATTAGTCGACTTGGCTGATGTCCGGTCGACGGGCCGGTCGACCGGACGTGCACAGATCTGTGCACGTTTGGAGTCACTGGGACGGTCGACCGAGCCGGTCGACCGGGTCTGAGAGCTCTGCTCTCGGGTTGTTTGGGTCGACCGTGCCGGTCGACCGGGATGAGAGCTCTGCTCTCTGTTTGTTTGGGTCGACAGGGCCGGTCGACCGCAGTTGCCCAACGGTCATATTTCTGACCGTTGGCGGTCGACCGGGTCGGTCGACCGGCAGCCTGTCAGGCTGCCAGCTCAGCCTAACGGCTAATTTTCTGATGGGCCTATATAAACCCCATCTCTTTGGGATTTTGGCCAAGTTTTTTAAAAGGAAAAATTTCAGTTTTCTGAGGTGTTTAAAAGAGTTTTAAAAAGAGCATGTGGGCTTTAAAACTTCTCATCTTCATTATTTTGGGTTTTTGGAAAATCAAAGAAAATTAGGTTTTGGGATTTTGATTTGATCTTGCATTTTCTATCTTTTACAAGAGACTTCCCAATTAGTTTTTCTTTGTTGCTTATTTCCAAAAACACCTAGTTTTTCACACTTGAGCTATCACCTATCCTAATCTATTTAGGATCTTGTTTCTGTGGAAAAGAAAAGAGAAAAGAAAAGAGAGATTGAGTTTGTGGTTTTTGGAACCACTTGTTGTAAACACCCTTATTCTTGTTGTATCCCTCTTAGGTAGAGGTGATCGAGTGATTGGTTTGCTCCCTCTAGTGAGAGGTGGAGATTTGGTTGTAACCCTCTTCGGTAGAGGTGCTGGTTGTTGTTGTTGTTGTATTTGGCTACGGGCCTACCCCTCGGTTGTGAGGTGGTTATTTGAGAGAGGAGTTTGGTACTCCTAAGTGTTCTAACAAATTCTCTTCGGTAGAGGTTCCCTCGGTGGGAGATAGTGGATTGGAAATCCTACACGGTGGTGTAGGTGGGGATGTAGAGCAAGGGTGCTCGAACCTCGAAACATATCTTGTGTTTGCGTTTGATCCACTTGTCTCTAAACTCTCTCTCTTTACATTTGTGCAAAGCATCATACTTCATTCATATCATATTTATTTGCTTGTGTTGTGCCTTGCATAATCCATATTGTTATATCCTTGATTGCTTGGCTTGATTGTGTGTGCACATTGCTTGGATTGCTTGTGTGTGTGTGCCCAACTTATACTCATCCAACAAGAGCTTCACATAGCGCCTCAACCCATTTCAAGGGGAATCAAGGGGAGTTAGTCCAGAGCCTCGCAAGGGGAATTCGGCTGCACTTGTTGTATATATTAGTTTGTGCATAATTTGCATTAGCTTCCATATTTAGCGCACTTAGTTTTGCATTAAGTTTTAGATTAGCACTAACACCTATTCACCCCCCTCTAGGTGTTTTTTCAATTGGTATCAGAGCTAGTGCTCCTGATACTTAGGCTTAACATCCTAGGAGTGAGATCCATTTGCTTGCTAATCTATTATTTGCATTTGCTTGTTTGCACACATATAGTTTACCATGGCCTTCATGACCCCTCCTATGTATGACTCTTCCAACATTCATGTTTGGAAGATTAGGATGACCGTTTATTTACAAACCCTAGGTCATAAAGTTTATCTTGCTATTACCAAGGAATCCTTCCTTAGTGATCGCAATCATATAGGGGCCAATGCACAAGCCCTAGAGGCCATTAGAAGCACATTACCTAAAGATTATCTTATGTGTGTTTCTAACAATGATTCCGCCTTTGCAGTGTGGAACAAATTGACAACAACAACCACCACCTCGGAGCTTCAAGTGCAAATTCAAGAAGATGAATCTAGTGGAGAATCCGATTCACAATGCTTCATGGTCCAAGGGAATGACTCCCTTGAGGTACATTCGGAACCCCACTTAGATAGTGATGATTGCTCTAGTTCTTCATGTGATAATTTTGATGCCCATGCTTTAAATGAAGAACTTTCTATTGTTTGTGAAAAATTAATTGAAAATTATAAGATTTTGAAAAAGAAAAGTCTAGAAATTGAAAAAGAAAATAAGAGTTTGCATTCTAGACTTGATTGTGTTTTGCAAGAGAAGGTTGAGGTTTATAATGAAAGGGATTCATTGAGATCTCAATTGGAACTTGCACTAAAAGAAAATGAATTTTTAAAAACTAAAAATGATTGCCATGCTATTTTGAAGAAAAATGAAAATTTATCTTCTAAAGTTGATTTTGTTGTAAAAGAAAATAATTCTTTGAAAATAAAAATTGATTCTATTTCAAAGGATTTAGAAATTTGTTTAAAAAAAAATGAAGTTTTGCAAAATAAAATTGATGCACATGTTTGCCATGCTAGTGTAGCTTCATCTAATCTACCTAATCCATGTACCTCTTCTTCTAGGATTAATGATGATATTTGTATGTTAAAGAAGAGAGTAGATTGTTTGGGCTCCACTGTGAGCCAATGTACCATGAACCACACTCGCTTGGAAACCTTGGTTCGAAAGAAACAAGTTCCATCATTTATGCATGCACACCCTCCACGGCATACACATGCTCCACACGGACACCATCACACATGTATGCTCATGTGTACACATGTACACATTGTGGCCGAAAAGGTCATCTTGCTAAATTTTGTTATGATAGATTAAATGTTTCAAATTTAGCAAAGAAATTTGTTTGGGTTAGGGAAGGGACTAACCCCCATGGACCCAACAAGATGTGGGTACCAAAGACCACCCCTCCTATTGTTTTTGATGTAGGTGTGGGCTCTCACATGACGTGAGAGTGATGACACCTTGGAGTGGATGCGTTCCGGACTTAAAGGAAATCAATTGGATGCATCACTTTCAAGGGAAGATTTGGTGGAGATGACCACCATGTTTTGGAGACAAGGAGAGTTGCCTTCCAGGTTTTGATAACAATTCTTAACTCCTTATTATTCTTTACATGCTTTCATATTAATGTTTTATAGCATGTTTTCATTGTCTATGGATTAGTATGTAAATGCCATGATTATTAGATCCTTGACATACATATATAGTATTTGAGACACACATGCTTGTATGAACCCATTCTTAGTGTTCTCACTTTTGTTTAAACTATAATGTACATCATGAATCTAATACATGTGAATTTACATAATAATCATGTTTTAGTCATGGTGATTTCTTTATTATGTTTTGATGCTTCATGTTAAGATTACTTGTTTAGATGTTAGTTTTCATTAAAACTAGGATTTATACTTGTACATATAGTGGGCCACAAATAAATTTATATATGTTTGGGCATGATTGCTTATTTGAACCCATTAGATGTGCTAGTATAGTCTAGTTTTGATGATTCATACATTTTAAACTTGTATTCCTATTTTGAATTTGTTTTATGAGTTTTTCACTTCATGTATATGGTTGTATTGCCAAACTTTAAGATATACATGTATACCCCTTGAGTCATTTGCCTTTCATGCAAATCTATATATAAGGACTCAATTGTGTTTAGGGATATGTATGTATACTTATTGTGTTGACAATTCATACATATACCATGAAATGAAATTTGTTTTGATGAAGATTTAGTTTTTCTTGATTTTGTGTTTAATTGTTTAACTTCATGTATATGTCTATCTTGTCCAAACTATTAGATATACATGTTTATCCTTTTGAGCCACGTGCCTTCATGCATATATAAATAGTGGACTCGTTGTGTTTTGGATATGTATGTATATTTTAATTTGTACTTGACATACACATTGTAACGGTCCCAGTTAAAAATTTTCCATTTAATCATAATCATCTCATATAATCCAAGCGTGGGACCCATCAGGGTATAATGCTTCCAATACAATCATCAGAAACTCTTTACTGTACATCAGAAATTCCACTAAAGATAACGTGCATGATCCAATCGAGACTTATCATACTGACACCTAAAATTCAATAATCCATAAGAACACAGTCTACATTTATCATGTCAAAATATATATATACATACAAGTAAGAGTCCACACCAGGTCCTATAAGAATTACAAGTCAAGAGCAACACTTAACTAAAAGTACGCATGTTTATACAAAAATTATATACATAACAAAAGTAGCTTCTAATACAATGGTCCTGGTGACGCTTGTCCCGCACAATTGCCCTTAAGCGGGTCCCTTGCCCTTGTCCAAACCTGTAGGTGGAGTAAGAATAGAGTGAGCTTGACGGCTCAGTGAGTAAAACAATAGCTAAATATGCCTATCAAGTAGGTATACATGGCTAAGTTATCCGGTTGGCATGAGTATCGCTATACTATTTTATAGGATCTTATGATTATCCAGGAACCA
This sequence comes from Agave tequilana, assembly GCA_038442645.1. NCBI lineage: Eukaryota > Viridiplantae > Streptophyta > Magnoliopsida > Asparagales > Asparagaceae > Agave > Agave tequilana. The sequence continues at coordinate 193,477 of JAVJIF010003114.1, read as the reverse complement.
AAACCAAACACAGTAATAAGGCCTTACTAGTCGATCTATAGTCGACTAATACTAACTGTAAGTCGACTAATTTGAAGCTATAGTCGACTAACTCCACTTCACACGTATCTGCTTCTTAACTAACAGCCAGGAATTTATGTAGTCGACTACCCTTCCTGGTATAGTCGACTAACCCAAGTACTAGTCGACTTGAATTCCCCTATAGTCGACTAAAACTGTCAAAAGTTGTGTTACTCTCTGGATGTCACCTATAGTCGACTACCCTCCTTCTATAGTCGACTAATCTACAATATTAGTCGACTAGTAGTTGACTCAAGTCGACTAATTTTGCCAAAAACAGATTGCCAACTTTCTGTTTGCTCTCTGTATCTGGGATTAGTCGACTACAGTCTATATGTAGTCGACTAATCCTGCTATCCAGCAGAATATCTGCCTAAATATCACACTTATAGTCGACTTTCCCAGGGACTCAGTCGACTAACTTACCCAAAAAGTGCCTGTTAAGAAGCCATTTCAGGTTTGATGTTAAGGATTTATGCATGAATATAACATAGGACTTATATCATAGTGATAACCATATACATACACATAATCTCCCCTTCTACGCCTCCAGTTCAACCCGGTCCCTTCCTCCGATACATAATATATAATCTCCCCTTCTACGCCTCCGGTTCAACCCGGTCCCTTCCTCCGATACATAATATATAATCTCCCCTTCTACGCCTCGGTTCAACCCGGTCCCTTCCTCCAATGCATGATGCCATCATATAATATCAATCTGCAAGACATATAATAAAATCATGGATTCATAAACAACATGAGTAAGTACTTGCGGAATTGAAACACATGAACCCAAAATATACATAAGGTCAAATACTTGTGTATCTCTTACACTTAATTCATTTCCTACTTATTTCTACTCATCGTGTTGTTAAGGTTAGCATGTTCTACTCACACTTGAAGTAGTATAATCAGATTTATGCTGCTGCCCCTTGTTGTTGCTGCTGTTGTTGCTCCTTTGCTGTTGCTGCTGCTGTTGCTTGCTGCTGCAGCTGCTGCTGCTTTGCTGTTGCTGCTGCTGTTGCCTGCTGCTGCAGCAGCTGCTGCTTTGCTGTTGCTGCTGCTGTTGCTTGCTGCTGCAGGGAAAGGAAAGAGAGGGAGAGTTTGGGAAGAGAGAGAGAGAGAGTTTAACCAAAGTGGTTTAATCCTCTACAACCCCCTCTATTTATAGCCTCTAACTCTCCATAGGATTGTGCCAAGTGTCCCCTAAACATCCCATCAAGTTTACTCTTCTCCATGCCTCTCCCCCCTCTCCATGAGGTACAAGCATGGGGGGCATGGTGGTAATAAGTCAAACACATGTGGGGTATTCTTATACCTATATACATGGATGTATAAATACTCATGTATACATACTTATTTATACATACACATATAATAATCATGACTTAGCTAAGGCATCTTGCATGCATACTAATCCCATTACCCCTTATGATTAATTAGGAAAAGAAATGCTTAAATTAGGGCAAGTGTTACATTCTACCCTCCTTATGGAAGTTTCGTCCTCGAAACTTAACGTACCTTGGAACAAATGTGGATAGGCTTTTCTTATCTCCTCTTCCAGCTCCCAAGTGGCTTCTTCTATGTTTTGATTTCTCCATAAGACCTTGACCAAGTAAATATTTTTGTTTCTCAATTGCTTCTCCTTGCGATCAAGAATTTGTACTGGTTCTTCCGCGTAAGACATATCTTCTAGTATATGCAGGGGTTCATGGGAGATGACGTGAGCAGGATCGGGCACATACTTCCTCAGCTGAGATACATGAAATACATTGTGCATCCGTTCTAAGGCAGGGGGTAAGGCCAAGCGGTAAGCAACCGGTCCAATTTTATCCAGTATCTCAAACGGACCCACATATCTAGGGGCTAATTTGTTCTTACTGCCGGTGCGTCTCACTCCCTTCATCGGAGATACCTTTAGAAAAACACTATCCCCTACTTCAAACTCCAGTGGTCTGCGATGATTGTCTGCATAAGCTTTCTGTCTGTTCTGGGCTGCTTTCATCCTTTCCTTGATTAGCTTGATCTTCTCCGTAGTCTCTTGAATTACATCGGGGCCGAACAGTCTTCTATCCCCAACTTCCTCCCAACAGATTGGTGATCTACACCTCCTGCCATACAATGCTTCAAATGGAGGCATACCAATAGTGGACTGATAACTATTATTATAAGCAAACTCCACTAAGGGTAAATAGTTGTCCCAACTTCCCCCAAAATCTAGTACACAGGTTCTCAACATATCTTCCAATATTTGAATGGTCCTTTCTGACTGTCCATCTGTTTGGGGGTGGGCTGCTGTACTGAGTTGCAATTTAGTGCCCATAGCTTTAGACAAACTCTTCCAAAATCTTGATTGAAATCTTGGGTCTCGATCTGATACTATGGATTCAGGTACTCCATGTAATCTAATTATTTCTCGGACATATACCTGAGCCAGTCTTTCCATTGAATAATTGATCCGGATAGGCAGAAAATGGGCAGATTTGGTGAGTCTGTCTACCACTACCCAGATTGTATCCAGCCCTTGGGACGTCCGAGGAAGTCCAGTGACGAAATCCATAGCAATTTGACTCCACTTTCATTCGGGAATAGATAAAGGCACTAACAAACCTGGGGGCTTCTTATGTTCCGCCTTCACTTGTTGGCAGACTAAACACTTGTGGACAAAATTTGAAATGTCTACCTTCATTCCTTCCCACCAGAAGTTATGTCGCAGATCTTGGTACATTTTTGTGCTTCCGGGATGAGCTGTATAAGGTGTACTATGAGCCTCCTTCATTATTTCTTCTTTGATCTCTGCTACATCTGGCACACATAATCTGCGTCCAAGTCGCAGTACATCACCTTCTATTTGAAACTCCTTGAGTTCTCCTTCTTGCACTTTCTTCATAATTTTCTTTATTTGAGTATCTCCTTGTTGGGCCTCTTTGATCTTGTTGTATAGATTAAATTGAGCACTTACTTGATTCAATTTACTCTCAGAATTGGAAGGATCAATGACTCGCACTTCTATTTGCATTTCTTCTAGATCTCTTAAGATTCTTGCTTGATGAGTCATCAAGGCGGCCAGGGCCCCTCCTGATTTCCGGCTCAAAGCATCAGCCACTACATTGGCCTTCCCAGGGTGGTATTGAATAGTAATATCATAATCCTTCATTAGTTCTAACCACCTCCTCTGTCTCATGTTCAGTTCCTTTTGTGTGAAGATGTATTTTAAGCTCTTATGATCAGTAAAAACTTCACAAGACACTCCATACAAATAATGTCGCCAGATCTTTAAAGCAAAGATCACAGCGGCTAATTCCAAGTCATGAGTGGGGTAATTTCTTTCATGGGTCTTCAATTGTCGGGATGCATAGGCAATGACTTTTCCATGTTGCATTAACACACATCCCAATCCCAGTTTTGATGCATCACTAAAGATGACAAATCCTTCAGTCCCCGAAGGTACAATTAAGACAGGAGCAGATGTCAGCCTAGCTTTAACCTCCAGGAAGCTCCTATCTTGATCTTCTCCCCATGCAAACTTCTTATTCTTTCTAGTTAATTGGGTCATTGGTGCCACAATCAGAGAAAATCCTTCTACAAATCTTCTGTAGTACCCAGCTAATCCCAAGAAACTTCGAACTTCAGTAACATTAGTGGGTCTAGGCCAGTTTCGGATTGCTTCGATTTTTGCCGGGTCTACTGATATTCCTTCCTTAGATATGATATGGCCAAGAAACCCTACTTGTTCTAGCCAAAATTCACATTTCTTCAACTTTGCATAAAGTTGCTTCTCTCTCAAGATTTAAAGGACAGTATTAAGATGTTTCTTGTGATCTTCTATATTCTTTGAATAGACCAAAATATCATCAATGAATACCACTACAAACTGGTCTAGATATGGTTGAAAAATCCGATTTATTAAGTCCATAAATGCTGTCGGGGCATTAGTGAGTCCAAAAGGCATGACTAGAAATTCAAAATGTCCATATCTTGTCCGGAAAGCTGATTTGGGCACATCTTCAGGTTTGATCTTCAACTGGTGATATCCTGATCTAAGGTCTATCTTAGAAAATACACAAGACCCTTGAAGTTGATCAAATAAGTTATCAATTCGAGGAAGAGGGTACTTATTCTTGATAGTTGCCTTATTCAATTCCGGTAGTCAACACATAGTCTCATACTCCCATCCTTCTTCTTTACAATAGTACAGGTGCTCCCCAGGGAGATACACTTGGCCGAATGAAACCTTTGTCTAATAAGTCCTGCAATTGAGTTTTAAGTTCTTTCATTTCTGCAGGGGCCATACGGTACGGTGCCTTAGAAATTGGGGCAGTACCGGGTATTACATCTATTATAAATTCTACTTCCCGATCTGGGGGCAGGCCTGGTAAGTCTTCCGGGAACACATCAGGGAACTCATTCACAATTGGAATAGTCTTAATATTTACATCAGTCCTGGTGGTATCCAATACCGAAGCCAGGAATCCTTGACACCCTTGCTTCATTAACTTGGTGGCCTTGATGGCTGATATGTGAGGTATATCACAACTAACTTTTTCTCCTTCAAAAATAAACTCCGGAGTCCCTTCCATTTTAAAGATAATCCTCTTCTTATTATAATCCACATGAGCACTACAAGCAGACAACCAGTCCATTCCTAGTATGGTATCGAACTCCATTTCACCTAGCTTAATCAGATAAATGGATGTTTTCATTTCTCCAATTATCACTTCACAATTCGCATATCTAGTGCTAGCTATCAAATTTTCCCCTATAGGTGTGGACACAACCAATTGAAATCCTAGGGGTTTTGAGACTTGATTTAGTTTATGAGCAAAAGCACTAGATACGAATGAATGAGTAGCTCCAGGATCAAATAATGCATGGGCAATATGTCCTGATACGGAGATCATACCTTCCACCACTGCATTCGAGGCCATTACTTCCCGGTGGGTTAATGCGAAGGTTCTGCCTTGCACCTGAGGTTGTTGAACCGATGACTGGGTTGCAGCAGGACGTGGGGCATTACTGGCTTGTCCTCTGGGAGGATTCGTCCTCATGGTCGGCCTTCCACTTCCTCTACTCGGCCCTTGGCTTCCACGCATTGTCGGACAATTCTTCCTTAGATGTCCCACCTCTCCACAATTAAAACAAGACCTGTCAAAGAGGCAGTTTCCAAAATGGTTTACTCTGCACTTCTGACACCAGGGAGCCTCCGAGATTCTGGGATGGGACGCAGAGGTAGCTTGTGTCTTCGAGGGGGTGTCTCTGTTTCTCAGCCATGTTCTCCCGCCTCTGGCCCCTCCTCCTCTATGAAAAGTGGTGTTAAACCCAGGCCCTTTGCTACTGGTGGATCCTGATGCCGTCATCATTGGAGGTCCTTGATAACGGGGGCGCTTAGAATTGGGAGTTCCTTCCACCCAGTCTCCCTGACCTTCTTGTATGTCCATTTCTACCTCCAAAGCTCTTTCTACTGCCTGGAGATAATTCCTCAGTTGTAATGGAATCAGTCGGCCACGAATATCCGATCTTAGGCCCTTTACGAACCTCTTTGTCTTTTCTGCTTCACTCCTTACCAAGGCATCAGCATACCTGGATAGCTGAGTGAATTTCTGATCATACTGGAATACATTCATAGAACCTTGACGTAGTTCCAAGAATTCTGTTGCCATTTTATCTCTGGCTGTCTCCGGAATGTATTTCTCAGTAAATTTGTTCACCAAAAATTCCCAGGTGATTGATTCCCTTGCATTCTTCATACTATGCTTCACTGCCCTCCACCAATGTTCCGCTTCCTTTTGGAACATAAAAGAAGAGAAGGACACCTTTTGTTCATCAGTGCAGCTCATAACTTCTAGGATCTTTTCTATTTGAAGGAGCCATGCTTCGGCTTGTAAGGGGTTCGCCTCTCCTTCAAATACGGGCGGTTTCATCTTCTGAAACTGCTCCAGTGCTCGGTGGGAGTTGTTACTGCTCGCTCTGGTCATTAGTTGTGCGAGCCACTCCGGCATTACCCCTGGAGTTCCCTCATTCCCTCTCATTTGAACTTCAGAGTCTCCATCATTGTTCACGGGGGGTGCACTCCCCATCTCACTGTAGTGTGTCGTATCGAGCGACAGGGACTCATCAGGGGGTAGTTGGTTCAAATCCATTTGTCTTCCCTATATAAAAATAAGGGCGTCTAATCAACATACTACACAATATAGGAAGGCATTGGGATAAAACTTTAGTCTCAGGCAATCATGTTAATAACATTATTTTTGAAAACAAGCAACTGATTATATATATATAGTTACATCCATCATGGATACAAAAGGTATTATACTGACATGCCTTCGTTCTTGGATATCCAGACTAACCCATGTGCATTCATAAGATATATGCCAGGGTACATACAACAACCCTAAGGATATCCATCACCTAACATGCTAGGCCTATACATGTATATACATCAAAAGTGCCGGCTCTAAGGTTCATCCTTCGTAGGGTAGAATATCCCCACTAGAATCTCCGTTAGTGCTGCTGCTACCATCCATATCCTCCTCGGGGTCTTCTTCCGGTGATTCGTCCCCGGCGCAGCACCAGTCGTCTAAGTTATCATAAAGGTCCATAAACTCTTCCCACGTTTCGTTCCAAAAGACGCCTCCATATATAAATCCCCTTCGGTTTCTTCTTTAATCGTGCTAGAGTGCTCCGTCACTGGTATCTCAAGTGAATCTCCCACAAAGCTTCCTGTGTCCACATTGGTTGGTTCAGGTTTATTAGATGCCTGCGACTCAACCTCCTCAAAATCTACCCAATTTAGGGGTACAATCGTTTCCGCTGGATCAGTTTCGTCCGACTCGTACCCCCAGTCCATGGAATCCGCCACCCAGCTCTCACTCGAGCTATCGGAGCTAGAGACTGGCCAGTATACATCGGAGTCCCCCATCTACATGTAAGCAAAAAGGTCGTATCAATCTTAAGTCCATGAAATAGTCTCAATCATACGGCTATCATCAAGAAGCAACACAAATAGACACACTTGCAACTATACTTATCCTTAGTCTACTCATAAGTCTCATGTCTTTAGAATAACTCAGATTCAATAGATAATTTAATGCATCCCTTGTCACCTAATGCCAACTACTTAACTATGATCTCATGTCTGTACGTATAAACCTAACAATTTCATCATCTCTTACTCCTTCTACTTCTAAACCTTTGCTCTGATACCAACTGTAACGGTCCCAGTTAAAAATTTTCCATTTAATCATAATCATCTCGTATAATCCAAGCGCGGGACCCATCAGGGTATAATGCTTCCAATACAATCATCAGAAACTCTTTATTGTACATCAGAAATTCCACTAAAGATAACGTGCATGATCCAATCGAGACTTATCATACTGACACCTAAAATTCAATAATCCATAAGAACACAGTCTACATTTATCATATCAAATATATATATATACATACAAGTAAGAGTCCACACAGGTCCTATAAGAATTACAAGTCAAGAGCTACACTTAACTAAAAGTATGCATGTTTATACAAAAATTATATACATAACAAAAGTAGCTTCTAATACAATGGTCCTGGTGACGCTTGTCCCGCACAATTGCCCTTAAGCGGGTCCCTTACCCTTGTCCAAACCTGTAGGTGGAGTAAGAATAGAGTGAGCTTGACGGCTCAGTGAGTAAAACAATAGCTAAATATGCCTATCAAGTAGGTATACATGGCTAAGTTATCCGGTTGGCATGAGTATCGCTATACTATTTTTATAGGATCTTATGATTATCCAGGAACCAAAACCAAACACAGTAATAAGGCCTTACTAGTCGATCTATAGTCGACTAATACTAACTGTAAGTCGACTAATTTGAAGCTATAGTCGACTAACTCCACTTCACACGTATCTGCTTCTTAACTAACAGCCAGGAATTTATGTAGTCGACTACCCTTCCTGGTACAGTCGACTAACCCAAGTACTAGTCGACTTGAATTCCCCTATAGTCGACTAAAACTGTCAAAAGTTGTGTTACTCTCTGGATGTCACCTATAGTCGACTACCCTCCTTCTGTAGTCGACTAATCTACAATATTAGTCGACTAGTAGTTGACTTAAGTCGACTAATTCTGCCTGTAAGATCACCTAGAGGGGGGGTGAATAGGTGATGGCTAATCTAATGGTCACTTATGAACAAATAATGCGGAATTAAAACTAAGTTGACCAAATTAAACTTCTTTTAATTGAACACTTATGTATAACACAAGAGTGTTGCCGAATTCCCCTTGCGAGGCTCTGGACAAACTCCTCTAGATTCCCCTTGAATGGGTTGAGGTGCCGCGTTGGCTCTCTTGGTTGAATACAAGTGTTAGACAATCAATCCCAAGCAATTATATAACAATTAAGCACAAGGGTATATCAAGCATGTAAAGTAAATACAATGTAAGTAATGCAAGATATAATAGAGACAAAAAGAGTAAGAGAGCAAGAGTGAGCAATCGCAAACACAAAGGGTTTGTTTCGAGGTTCGAGCACACTTGCTCTACATCCCCGCCTTCGACACACGAAGGATTTTCAATATGCACGATCCAACCGGATCTCTCCTTGGTGCCGCAACACCTACAAGCCCTCGGACTCCCAAAGTCCCTTACACACCACAAGCCCACCGGCTCGTCGAGGCCGCACCTCAAGCTACAAGAGTTCTCACCCGAACCCTAAACAACCACGAGCACACTTGCCCGTCTCCTCAAAGAACAAAGATGAAAACTTTGGTGATCTACAACACTTTGATCACCAATTACAAACTCTCACAACACAATCCTATGGATAATAGACAATGGATAGCTCAAGTGATTGTGAGAAAGCAAGGAAAAGAATTATGGTGAAAAACACAAGAAATCACTTTTACACTCTCTTGATGAATCTTCCCTTTTGATTGGAAGTATTTGCACACAATTTTGTGGAGAAAACTTTCTGAAAGGAATGGGAAAATCTGGACAAAAGCTCTCCTAAAATCTTAGCTTCAAACAATGACAAAACCCCCTTTTATAGAGGCCAGAAAAATCTGACCGTTGGGCTCTGTCAGAACTGCCGGTCGACCGGTCCGGTCGACCGCCAACGGTCAAAATCCGACCGTTGGAGCCTCCGGTCGACCGACCCGGTCGACCGAGCAACTGGAGGAGAGAGTAAACTCTCTGTCGGTCGACCGGACCGGTCGACCGAGATTTCCTGAGAGCAAAGCTCTCTGAAGCGGTCGACCGTCCCGGTCGACCGTTCTCCAGTGCACACAGGCGTGCACGTCTGTGCACGTCCGGTCGACCGGTCCGGTCGACCGGACCAGCCTGTCAGGCCAGTTCTGGGTCTGCACAGTTAAGGGATTAGGAAATAGGTCTTTTAACTTAATAAAAATCCCATAAATTCACAGTAAATCTAAAAAATAGTTTTAATCACAATAAAAACTGTTTTTCTAAAAATATGTTTTTCTAAAACTTGTTTTTCCATAACTTCACAAAATACAAAAACAAGATATTTGAGTTCATTTTAAAGCATAGTGTGTATGGATATGATCCACTACACAATCAATATGAAATATCTATGTTTTTGACATTAAAGCTCTAATCATGATTTTGGTTTAAAGATATGAACTATGAAATACCAAAATCCAAGATAAATATTTTGTCACAAAGAAAAATCTTTTTCTAAATAAAAATTCTTTTCTAAACATAAAATTCTTTTATGAAAGCAATCCTATCAAGAGTTCTATCAAGAGTGTGTGTGTGATATAGACTTGAGCAATCCACCAACTATCTATCCTTTACATTTTTTCTAAAACAAAAACAAAATCTTATACCTAGACACAAGTCTTCATCTTCTTGAAGTCTTCACTTGAAGGCTTCTCATCTTCTTGACTTGGTCCAAGCTTGATCCAAAGCTCCTTGGATCACCCCGTGCTAGCTCCAAATCTTGACATTTAATCCTTTGTTGAGCTTTGCACCTACTAAGATCTTGATAAAGAATCTGTCACTAATTAAACAAGATCATTAGTAAATATAACTACATGAGTTGATCATCATCAAAACTAGAGTGATAGGCCTTTGGGCCAACAATCTCCCCCTTTTTGATGATGACAAAACTCATGAAGTTATATATGCATGGATTAAAGTAAAGCTTCAAAGAAGCTCCCCCTTAACTCATGCATATCAAATAAGCAATAGATAAGGCAATGAGGCACGTGAATATGTATGCAAGTATGGAGATAAAACATGCAACAAGCATAAATCAAAATCTTTTTCTCCTATTTGCAATACAAATATATATATGCATAAATACAAATCTTATACAACCTTAAGTAAGGAAGACAAATACTTCTCCCCCTTAAGTAAGGAAATCATGCATATATCACAAATACATCACAAATACTTCTCCCCCTTTTTGTCAATCATCAACAAAGGGTTCAAAGTAAAAGCAAATCAAAACAAATTTTTCTCCCCCTTTTTGTCAAAAACAAAAGAATCAAGAAGGGGTAAATACAAATCAACCAATAAAGATTTATATGCGATATACATTCATGAAGAGGAAGACGTTAAGTTAGCTTCCCTACAATGTGCATTGCATGAAAGAGGGATGTGAAGCCCTAATTCACACAACACAACTATGTAATGCATAGAAGGAGATGTGAAGCACCCCCTACACACGTATATCATATAAAGAAGAGATGTTAAGCTCCTCAATTTATAATATACTCAACATGAATCTATATGTAAGAGAGATGTTAAGCTCTCCTTGCATATAGGAAATACAAAACAAAACATTTTAATTTAATTTTTTTTTATCAAAACAAAATTTTGAACTTTTCCCAATAAAACAAATTTGAACCAATCATAATTTGTAATTTTGATACCAATAGAAAATAGCACTTGAAGATGTGTGATATCAAGTTATCATTGCAAAATCTTTTAATGTTTCAAACATATTGATATCAATTGTAATCATATAACAAATTTGAAGTTGAAGCATATTGATACCAAATGAAAGATCTAAAATAAAATCTTTTTATTTTTCATAAGCTTATGCATAGTTAATATAAGGTGTTAACTTAACTTAGCATAAACTTTTTGTGCTTTTAAGAATGTAAATCAATTGTAAAGGAAGCACATGAAAATCATATATATGTATGTGAATAGATAAGACCAATTTGAAAATTAGGGCATACATATATAGGAACCAAAATGTGAGTAATATACCAATTGTAAAATTAACATTGTAAGTCATGTATATACTCATAACCAAAAATTGGTAGGTTTTAAAAATAGTTATGTCTAAGCACTACAAAATTTGAAGAATAAATAACTAGTTATAAATAATTTTTGAAAAACTAGTTAAAGATCCTTCACAAGTATGAAATCATATGTTATTCATGAATTATACTAAATACATACAAGTTTAAGCACTCATAGTCCATAAAGCTCAAAAATTATCTTTTATCATAAAAGATGAGTGTTCAAAGGTTATGTAAATGGTATTTTTATGAAAGTAGTCATTCAAGCTCATAAATCACATTTTGTTTTACACATGTTTTAATCTTTAATACAAATCAAAAACATGAAAAATCATCAATTTTTTTTATTATTTATTTAAAATACTAATCTTCATGGTATATGTATGATTTATCCAATTCTAACAATATGCATACATATCCCAAATATGAAAAGAGTCCAATATATATTGCATGAAGGCAAATGACTCAAGGGTATACATGTATATTTATTAGATTTGAATTAAACACACATATACATGAAGTAAGATCAAAGATAGACATAACAGGTATAAATGACGGAATCATCAAAACTAGCCTATACACATGCATATAGTGAATACAAATGAGCATGAAGTTCAAATATATATAAGTCAATTGTAGTTCACTATTCATATATGTATAAATACAAGTTTTGACACATTCTACATTTAAGCATGTAAATGCCACAAGAAGCACCAAAAAAAATATGAACATGCTATATGATACATGAAATTAAAAGGCATGTACATAAATGAAATAAGAGTTTAGAAATTGTTACCAACTTCAAAGCTCCTAGCATGGTGGTTGACCCACCAAAATTCCTTGATAGCGGTGCTCCAAGTATGTGTCATTTTAGTTCAATTGCACCCACCATCAAGGCACCAAATCTCTCACGTTTTGTGAGAGCCCTCACCTACATCAAAATCAAAGGGTGGGGGTTTTGGTACCCATATTTTCTTGGGTCCTTTGAGGTTAGTCTTGTTGTAAGGCACCCAAAAATTCTTATTCTTGGCAAAATTGAAATGACCTAATCTATCATAACAATATTTTCTTAAATGGCCTTTGCGGCCACAATGTGTACAAACGTACACCTTAGTATGCTTATGTGTAGGAGTGTGATCATGTTGTGCAACATAAGCATGAGCATGATGATGATGTGTATGAGTATGAGGAAGTTGTTTCTTTTGAAACAAGGATTCCAATCTAGTATGATTGAATGCACATGAGCTCAAATTAGAGCCCAAATTATCAATTTTATTTTCCAAATTTTTAATCTCATTTTGATCAATGTGTGCATGAGAAGCATGATGAGATATAGAATCACTTTTCTTTTTCTTTTGTGAAACAAAATCTTTTTCTTTTTCACAAATTTTTCTTTTCAAAGATTTATTTTCTTGAAAAACATCTTCCTTTTGTTTTTCCACCAAATCAATCTTATTTTCAAAATCATATTTCCTTCACATAAAACATTCAATTTAGACATTAAGGAAATATTCTCATTTTTCAAATCTTCATTTTCTTTTTCTAAGCATGCCATTTTATTTTCTAAAGAATCTTTATCATTAAGCATGGCATCAAAATTCTTTTTCAAAATTTTATTATCTTTTTCTAAACATGCAATGTTACCTCTAAAAGAGTCATGTTCTACATGCATGCAATCAAGTTCCTTTTTCAAATTTTTATTTTTCTTTTTAATCATGTCATATTTTTCAAGCACAAGATGACAAAAGGTAGCAAGCTCATCATATGACATGTCTACATCCTCATCAACGGATTCGGTGTTTACCTCAAGGGGGTTATCCCCTTGGACCATGTAGCATACGTTGGAGATGTCGCTTCCAATGTCCGAATCGCTCCCCGCATAGTATAGGTCCTTTTCGCCAAGGGAGGTGATGATGTTCCAAGCTACAAAAGCCGATTCAACATTAGAAACCCTAGATAAATAATCATCATTTAGGGTTGACTTGATAGCATGAAGGGCTTTTGCATTAGCCTCAATGTTCTTACCATTTAAGCAATATTCTTTATTAGTTGTGGCAAGATATACACTAAGGCCAAGTCCTTTGAGGAACAAAGACATCTTAACCTTCCAAATTTGGATGTTAAGAATGTCAAAGGTGGGTGGTGACATGAAGTCCATTGTGTGTGTACAAATCTTGTGATTAGCCTAAAAGAGGATCTTTAACTCTTAGGTTGTTAGACCCAATATCAAGAGCACTAGCTCTGATACCAATTGTAAGATCACCTAGAGGGGGGGTGAATAGGTGATGGCTAATCTAATGGTCACTTATGAACAAATAATGCGGAATTAAAACTAAGTTGACCAAATTAAACTTCTTTTAATTGAACACTTATGTATAACACAAGAGTGTTGCCGAATTCCCCTTGCGAGGCTCTGGACAAACTCCTCTAGATTCCCCTTGAATGGGTTGAGGTGCCGCGTTGGCTCTCTTGGTTGAATACAAGTGTTAGACAATCAATCCCAAGCAATTATATAACAATTAAGCACAAGGGTATATCAAGCATGTAAAGTAAATACAATGTAAGTAATGCAAGATATAATAGAGACAAAAGAGTAAGAGAGCAAGAGTGAGCAATCGCAAAGACAAAGGGTTTGTTTCGAGGTTCGAGCACACTTGTTCTACATCCCCGCCTTCGACACACGAAGGATTCCACTATGCACGATCCAACCGGATCTCTCCTTGGTGCCGCAACACCTACAAGCCCTCGGACTCCCAAAGTCCCTTACACACCACAAGCCCACCGGCTCGTCGAGGCCGCACCTCAAGTTACAAGAGTTCGCACCCGAACCCTAAACAACCACGAGCACACTTGCCCGTCTCCTCAAAAGAACAAAGATGAAAACTTTGGTGATCTACAACACTTTGATCACCAATTACAAACTCTCACAACACAATCCTATGGATAATAGACAATGGATAGCTCAAGTGATTGTGAGAAAGCAAGGAAAAGAATTATGGTGAAAAACACAAGAAATCACTTTTACACTCTCTTGATGAATCTTCCCTTTTGATTGGAAGTATTTGCACACAAATTTTGTGGAGAAAACTTTCTGAAAGGAATGGGAAAATCTGGACAAAAGCTCTCCTAAAATCTTAGCTTCAAACAATGACAAAACCCCCTTTTATAGAGGCCAGAAAAATCTGACCGTTGGGCTCTGTCAGAACTGCCGGTCGACCGGTCCGGTCGACCGCCAACGGTCAAAATCCGACCGTTGGAGCCTCCGGTCGACCGACCCGGTCGACCGAGCAACTGGAGGAGAGAGTAAACTCTCTGTCGGTCGACCGGACCGGTCGACCGAGATTTCCTGAGAGCAAAGCTCTCTGAAGCGGTCGACCGTCCCGGTCGACCGTTCTCCAGTGCACACAGGCGTGCACGTCTGTGCACGTCCGGTCGACCGGTCCGGTCGACCGGACCAGTCTGTCAGGCCAGTTCTGGGTCTGCACAGTTAAGGGATTAGGAAATAGGTCTTTTAACTTAATAAAAATCCCATAAATTCACAGTAAATCTAAAAAATAGTTTTAATCACAAAATACAAGATCATTAGCAAATATATTTTTCTAAAACTTGTTTTTCCATAACTTCACAAAATACAAAAACAAGATATTTGAGTTCATTTTAAAGCATAGTGTGTATGGATATGATCCACTACACAATCAATATGAAATATCTATGTTTTTGACATTAAAGCTCTAATCATGATTTTGGTTTAAAGATATGAACTATGAAATACCAAAATCCAAGATAAATATTTTGTCACAAAGAAAAATCTTTTTCTAAATAAAAATTCTTTTCTAAACATAAAATTCTTTTATGAAAGCAATCCTATCAAGAGTTCTATCAAGAGTGTGTGTGTGATATAGACTTGAGCAATCCACCAACTATCTATCCTTTACATTTTTTCTAAAACAAAAATAAAATCTTATACCTAGACACAAGTCTTCATCTTCTTGAAGTCTTCACTTGAAGGCTTCTCATCTTCTTGACTTGGTCCAAGCTTGATCCAAAGCTCCTTGGATCACCCCGTGCTAGCTCCAAATTTTGACATTTAATCCTTTGTTGAGCTTTGCACCTACTAAGATCTTGATAAAGAATCTGTCACTAATTAAACAAGATCATTAGCAAATATAACTACATGAGTTGATCATCATCAAAACTAGAGTGATAGGCCTTTGGGCCAACACTGCCAAAAACAGATTGCCAACTTTTTGTTTGCTCTCTGTATCTGGGATTAGTCGACTACAGTCTATATGTAGTCGACTAATCCTGCTATCCAGCAGAATATCTGCCTAAATATCACACTTATAGTCGACTATCCCAGGGACTTAGTCGACTAACTTACCCAAAAAGTGCCTGTTAAGAAGCCATTCCAGGTTTGATGTTAAGGATTTATGCATGAATATAACATAGGACTTATATCATAGTGATAACCATATACATACACATAATCTCCCCTTCTACGCCTCCGGTTCAACCCGGTCCCATCCTCCGATTCATAATATATAATCTCCCCTTCTACGCCTCCGGTTCAACCCGGTCCCTTCCTCCGATACATAATATATAATCTCCCCTTCTACGCCTCCGGTTCAACCCGGTCCCTTCCTCCAATGCATGATGCCATCATATAATATCAATATGCAAGACATATAATAAAATCATGGATTCATAAACAACATGAGTAAGTACTTGCGGAATTGAAACACATGAACCCAAAATATACATAAGGTCAAATACTTGTGTATCTCTTACACTTAATTCATTTCCTACTTATTTCTACTCATCATGTTGTTAAGGTTAGCATGTTCTACTCACACTTGAAGTAGTATAATCAGATTTATGCTGCTGCCCCTTGTTGTTACTGCTGCTGTTGCTCCTTTGCTGTTGCTGCTGCTGTTGCTTGCTGCTGCAGCTGCTGCTGCTTTGCTGTTGCTGCTGCTGTTGCCTGCTGCTGCTTTGCTGTTGCTGCTGTTGTTGCTTGCTGCTGCAGGGAAAGGAAAGAGAGGGAGAGTTTGGGAAGAGAGAGAGAGAGTTTAACCAAAGTGGTTTAATCCTCTACAACCCCCTCTATTTATAGCCTCTAACTCTCCATAGGATTGTGCCAAGTGTCTCCTAAACATCCCATCGAGTTTACTCTTCTCCATGCCTCTCCCCCCTCTCCATGAGGTACAAGCATGGGGGGCATGGTGGTAATAAGTCAAACACATGTGGGGTATTCTTATACCTATATACATGGATGTATAAATACTCATGTATACATACTTATTTATACATACACATATAATAATCATGACTTAGCTAAGGCATCTTGCATGCATACTAATCCCATTACCCCTTATGATTAATTAGGAAAAGAAATGCTTAAATTAGGGCAAGTGTTACACACATGCCATGAAGATTAAATAAGTTTAGATGATTTTCGTGTTTTCAATGTTTAAGGAATAATTGAGCTTAATTGAATATTTTCATGATTATGATATTCACACTTTATTTGTACACTCACTTTTATTGCTTGCTCATGTTTTGTTTTCATGAGTCAAAATTGTGCTTAATTAGATTAGAGTGTTGATTTTCATGTGGATTTCTTGTTTCATGAAAAACAATTTTGTTTTATTCCTTACTTGAAGGATTTCGTACTAGTTTAAAAGATTTTTCATTTAACTAGTTACGGTATTCTTCACTATGGTAGTCATTTTCAAACAAAACTACATTTTCAAATCTATTTTTGAAAACCCCTACCCATTATGGGCGGATGGATGGGAGATCATGGTCTTGCTGTTTTAAAATGAAAATCATTTAAAACTTGAACCTTGATTGGGAGGTATTGTAATATGATGTATACACTTGAACTTTTTATGTCAATTGGTATCATTGAACTCTTTCAATTGGTATCATTTTGATCTTTTTGTATACTCGTATGTTTATTGTGTATGTATATTTTCAATTGGTATCATCTATTGGTGATTGGTATTCATTCTATTTCATACACTTTTATTTGTGCCTAATATATAAATTTTTCACAAAATCTTATTTATGCTAGTGCCTGAGCTTCGATTTTGTTTTAATTGATTATTTTTAAATTGGTATCAAGCCCATGCATCCTTTTAGTTAGTATTTCATAAAGGGAGAGAAAATTTAATTTTGTATTTCAATTGGTGATTCTTCAATTGGTATTTGTTTCCCACTCCCTTACTTTATGATTGAAAAATTTCATATTGGTATCATATGTTTGATATGAAAATTATTTACATTGGTATCAAAATTTTATTTAGACATTCAAATTTTATTATTGATATCAAGATGTTTCATGTGTTTTTACTTAAAATTGGTATCTAAAATTTTTTTAGAAAAATACAAAAGTTTTGATTTGTATTGACTATATGCATATAGATTCATGATGAGTGTATCTTGTATTGAAGAGCTTAACATCTCTTCGTTATGTGGTACACGTGTGTAGGGGGAGCTTCACATCTCCTCTTATACATTACATAATGTGTGTTATGTGAATTAGGGCTTAACATCCCTCTTTCATGTAATGCATATGTGTAGAGAAGCTAACTTAGCGTCTTCCTCTTCATGAATGTATATAGCATATAACATCTATTGATCTTTATTTATTTTCAATTGATATCAAGATGCTTCATTGACATATTTATCTATTGATATCATGTTGTTTATAGTCACCCCTTATTGACCTTGTTTTTGTTTTAGACAAAAGGGGGAGAACATTGTTTTATTGTTTTGATTAACTTAAAAGGGGAGAAAGATTTTTACCCCTCATTTTATTTGGATTGTTTAACCCCTTCTTGATCTTTTTATTTGACAAAGAGGGGGAGAAAAATTTGTGTGATTTGATTTTACTTTGTTTACCCCTTTGTTGATGAGTGACAAAAAGGGGGAGAATTATTTGAGAGTTTAACATGTTTTTATATATGCATATATACTTATGTTTTTGCATATATTAAGTTTTATTGGTAAGTTTTAAGTTTTTATTGGTATCTAGAGCATCTAGTGTTTTTGTTTTTAATGCTTTATTAATTCAATTGGTAACTAGAGCTTCTAGAACAAGTTGTTTGTGTTTTATGCATATTGATGCATACATGTTTATGTACATTCATTGCATATATTTTATTTTTTTTGTTTATGCATGAGTTAAGGGGGAGCTTCTATGAAGCCTAACTTTAATCCATGCATATATAACTCCATGAGTTTTGTCATCATCAAAAAGGGGGAGATTGTTGGCCCAAAGGCCTTCCACTCTAGTTTTGATGATGATTAACTCATGTAGTTATGTTTACTAATAATCTTGTGTTGTTTAAGTTTCAGATCATTAACGAAGATATTAGTTGGTGTTTAGCTTCAACAAGGTGTTTAGAAGCTTTTCATGATGATTCCAGGGCCAAAGCGTCAAGATCACACATTGCCTAGCCCATGGATGGAGTTTTGGAGCAAGTCTACTTGAAGATGAAGATCATCAAGAAGACTTAGGTATCCATAGTTTAGTTAGTGTATTTAGATCCATTTGTAAAGCTTAGTATAGTTGATATGCTCAAGTGCACACTACACACAAAAGATTTATGTTTTGAATTTTGGTTTTCATGAATAGTAGATCAAAATAAGCTCAAATAGTTTTTATGTATATTAGATATGTTCTAGATATACATACATGGTTTTAACTTCTTATACAAGCTTATTTTGATGTCCCTATTCTTGTGTTGAAAAATCAAGTTTGATAAAATACAAGTTTTGTTTTTGATAAAATTCGCAAGACTCAAAAATGAATTGAATATGTTGATACATGTCTTGAAACTTTTATCACTTGTTTGAGTTTTGATATAAAATGATAAAAAATATTTTTGGTGATTTTTAGAAGTATTAAAAGATTTTTATAAAATATTTTTCCCAAGTTTTCTGACCCAGTTTTCAGTTCCAGACTCAACCAGTCGACTAAGCCAGGTTATTAGTCGACTTGGCTGATGTCCGGTCGACGGGCCGGTCGACCGGACGTGCACAGATCTGTGCACGTTTGGAGTCACTGGGACGGTCGACCGAGCCGGTCGACCGGGTCTGAGAGCTCTGCTCTCGGGTTGTTTGGGTCGACCGTGCCGGTCGACCGGGATGAGAGCTCTGCTCTCTGTTTGTTTGGGTCGACCGGGCCGGTCGACCGCAGTTGCCCAACGGTCATATTTCTGACCGTTGGCGGTCGACCGGGTCGGTCGACCGGCAGCCTGTCAGGCTGCCAGCTCAGCCTAACGGCTAGTTTTCTGATGGGCCTATATAAACCCCATCTCTTTGGGGATTTTGGCCAAGTTTTTTAAAAGGAAAAATTCCAGTTTTCTGAGGTGTTTAAAAGAGTTTTAAAAAGAGCTTGTGGGCTTTAAAACTTCTCATCTTCATTATTTTGGGTTTTTGGAAAATCAAAGAAAACTAGGTTTTGGGATTTTGATTTGATCTTGCATTTTCTATCTTTTACAAGAGACTTCCCAATTAGTTTTTCTTTGTTGCTTGTTTCCAAAAACACCTAGTTTTCCACACTTGAGCTATCACCTATCCTAATCTATTTAGGATCTTGTTTTTGTGGAAAAGAAAAGAGAAAAGAAAAGAGAGATTGAGTTTGTGGTTTTTGGAACCACTTGTTGTAAACACCCTTATTCTTGTTGTATCCCTCTTAGGTAGAGGTGATCGGGTGATTGGTTTGCTCCCTCTAGTGAGAGGTGGAGATTTGGTTGTAACCCTCTTCGGTAGAGGTGTTGGTTGTTGTTGTTGTATTTGGCTACGGGCCTACCCCTCGGTTGTGAGGTGGTTGTTTGAGAGAGGAGTTTGGTACTCCTAAGTGTTGTAACAAATTCTCTTCGGTAGAGGTTCCCTCGGTGGGAGATAGTGGATTGGAAATCCTACACGGTGGTGTAGGCGGGGATGTAGAGCAAGGGTGCTCGAACCTCGAAACATATCTTTGTGTTTGCGTTTGATCCACTTGTCTCTAAACTCTCTCTTTACATTTGTGCAAAGCATCATACTTCATTCATATCATATTTATTTGCTTGTGTTGTGCCTTGCATAATCCATATTGCTATATCCTTGATTGCTTGGCTTGATTGTGTGTGCACATTGCTTGGATTGCTTGTGTGTGTGCCCAACTTATACTCATCCAACAAGAGCTTCACATAGCGCCTCAACCCATTTCAAGGGGAATCAAGGGGAGTTAGTCCAGAGCCTCGCAAGGGGAATTCGGTTACACTTGTTGTATTGTATTAGTTTGTACATAATTTGCATTAGCTTCCGCATTTAGCGCACTTAGTTTTGCATTAAGTTTTAGATTAGCACTAATACCTATTCACCCCCCCTCTAGATGTTTTTTCACAAGAATACCTGCAGAAAGGGGTTAGTGATCATAACAGATATAAAAACAGGGATAAATGAGATAACAGAAATAAAACACAACGATACCTATGAATGATCTCGATGAGGAATCTCCTATGTGACTCCAAGGCACTATCTGATAATACGGTAGCTCGGATCTCCAACCTGGGCATGCAAACCCAGGGTCGTCAGAAAGCGACCTAGTGAGTGGTAAAATGAAGGAGGCAATAATATGTACTATAGTAATACAAGCACAATAATAATGGATAATACATGCTGTTGTAATAGTGATACCATATCCTAAGCATATCATAAGCATATAAGTAGCAGCAGAAGTATCTAAACATGAAAGATATAAGCATGTTATCTTTTAATACGATCACTACCTAACCGGTTATCATCAGGTCATGTCTCAAATCGTATCCAGTTTATATAATATAAAATGTTATCTAGTGGTGACGTGATAGAAGTGAACATGCTAGTGGTGACGTGATAGACGTGTACAGGCAGATGGGCCTATGCAGAGTAATCACTATACGGTGTGGTGTATATACAGTAGTGATGTCTGCTCTACAAAAAGCATCATATATGCAATGCAGAACATGCGTCGTATGCCATGCAATGCAGAACATGCGTCATATGTCATCACAGACAGTATAACATATGCCAGGTAAAGTAACAAGTATACAGGTAACATGATAGCGGATAAATCATCAGGAACAGTAACAAGATAGCATACATGTACCAGGCATGTCATGTGATTTATACAATAGTAGCAATCAGTACCACCTGGTATTACAATCACTCTCTTCCAGTGTCCCATACCACTGGCAGTTCATACTGGAGCCCGCACTCCAGTCGAACCCATCCGGACATGGCCTACGGGTACCATTATCCAAACGAGAGAGTGATCAAATAACAAGTGTTCCCGACGTCACTATTGTGTGTACTGTTTTATTATGTTAATTGGAAACCCATGGTCGAGGAGTTCTTATCGGGTAGGTGTATCCCGTGCATACCCGGGATCACGGCCTTAAACAAACCCCTGGCTGTTGAGACCAGGGCCCTCCGCTAAGAGGGGAGCATGAATCAAGTAACAAGAGCTCATGGAGCAATTGGTAGGAAGCACTACCGTCCCCTGCAGTGGGAAAACAATATGGATCCAATACATCACCCGATAAGATCTAATCAACCGTCAAGTCTCCCCCATACCCCAGTTAGCTTTATGATCTGATATGTCATGTATACAATGGAACAAGAATAAATACAGTACATGATACAGGTAACATGATAACTGGACCAGAGCTCTGTTGATAGCATAGAACAATATAACGAGAAACGGGAACAATATAACATGAACAATATAACAGGAAACGGGAACAATAGATGTGGAAGTCCACATATAGCATATCAACAACAACTCTGATGTCCAGTATCGGGAATATCCATATCAGTAACCGAAAACAATCATATAACATGGATACAGTAACAAGGAACAATAATCTAGGTAATATGCACGGTGAGTCATATGATAATAAGTGAGAAACAATACATACATGTACACCCGTGTGGTGAGCATATGTAACAGTGATGTGTGAACATGAGATAACAGTGTATCGAGCATCCATATAACGATAATAACAATAATATGAAATGCGACATGTCGTGCATTGGTATATCTGTGTACTAGTGGAAGATATATGTGTAGCCAGAATCCGTGTCATATATATATGTGATAGTGGTAATAATAGTGGTCAGTGTATCATACCATATCCAGTGAACTACAGTATCCGTGTAAGGAGGATATCAATGCATGTACTAACGGTGTCTAGCAATCATGTTTAGTGACAGTGTAGTGTCATCAAGTACCGTGAATAAGTATACATGTGACGATAGTTATCTAACTGTGAGCTACTACATGAAGTAATAGTATCCACTAATATGGTGACCTAGTGGTCCGTGGGTCAGTGGCGGTATAGGCATGATATCTGTGTCTGAGTTGTCTATGTCTGTATGTCTTGTTACTATGATTACCTCATATTAAATCAGGAAATACCTAACAATCTTCTAGGTTATTCCTAATTCAATGACCGTCCAATCATGACCAGTGAATAATGAATAATTACCGTCTTTTATCCATAATCACGATATATCAAGCAATGTCACTAAACATGATAAAATATAATTTATAAAAGAAAAACACTCACTAACTAGCCATAGGATGGTAGCTCTTTTCCCCACGATCGCAACGGATCTAGAATCGTCCAAATCGGAGTCCGGATGCTCCCGATATCGCCCGAATACTAAAAGAATAAAATAGGGTTAAATATGTAATAACTGAAAATATCCAGGGGGCTATTTGTAATTTTATAGGGGCCTGAAAGTAATTTAAAATGTTACAGGGGCTAAAATGAAATTGTACCTTTAACGGGTCGGGTTTGGGTGTAAACGGGTCGGGTTTGAGTTAAACCCAAAACCCGTTTGGGTTCCCTTCTCAAAGAAGCCACAGCAGCAGCAGCCGTGCGGCTGCTGCTGCCGCCCAGGCGCGGCCGCCGCCCGCCCGCCGCCCCGCGCGCGCCCGCGCCCGCGCGCCCCGCCGGCGCCGGCGCCTCCCCGGCGCTGTTCCGGCGCCCAAGGCCGTCGGAAACTCCCCTGTGAGAGAGAGAGAGAGAGAGAGAGAAGGAGGGGGTGGTGGTGCCAACCCTCCACCACCATCTCCTGACCGGCGCCTGGCTGGCCACCCGCGCCATCCGCCTGGCCTGGCCGGCCTCCCACGCCGCCGACTTGGAGGGCAAGAGGGAGAGAGGGGGGGAAAACAGGGGAAGAGAGAGATGGAGCAGGGGCTGGCGGTGGCCAGCCCCACCGGCGTCGCGCCACCGCCGGCGGCTCCGCCCCGCCGGCGGTGCTAACTGAGAATGAGAGAGAGGGAAAGGGAGTTATTGAGAGAGAGGGAGGGAGAGAAGAATTTAAAGGAGAGAGGAAGGCGGTTGGGTTAGGCGGTGGAAAGAGAAGGATCCAGAGAAAGAAGAAGGAAAAGAAAAAGAAAAGAAAAGATAAAGGTTTTAAATTATTAAAATAATATTATTTAATGTGGCCCAAAATTCGACTAACTCCGAACGGTGCTCAAAAATTACAAAAAATAGAGAATATTATCCTGAGACGTAATATGAAGACAGTTTATAGAAACTCGATCCGGTTTGCAAATTAAAAATCCCGAAGTGTCTTGCCGATACCGGCGACACCGGTTTGGCCGGATTTTCGATAAATTCAGAAAAATTCCCAAAAATTCCCAACCAAAACTCATGTGATTCTAAGACATCCAGTGAAAGCGGATTCTCAAAATCCAACCCTGTTTGTGAAATAAAAATTGTAAAGCCGGTTATCGGTATCGGTCGACACCGACTACGGAGATTTTCCAAAATAATCCAGAAAAATTCCAGAAAATTCTGAAAAATAAAAAATATTAGAAAATAATTTTTGAAACTGAAATCGGCTCAATCGGACTACTACGGAGGTCAAATCAATTTTTGTACGTCGTATCGCGTACCGATACGGTAATACGTACACTGGGGATCAGGGGGTTACACCCAACCTCCAAGATCGAAGTCCTCAGAGTGGCGATACTATCGGAGGGTACCTCCGATGTCGAAGTCCTTGGAGAGGCGGTTCCCCCGGAGGATACATCCAGCTTTGTTCCCCTAGCTGAGGAGTCCGTAGAGTGGAAAGAGTCAGCGAGGTTGGCGCTGTTGCTGGGTCCTCGGAGTTGGATAGGAGAGATTATGAACTTCTGTTGTTTGTTGTAGCTCAATGAGGCTGTGGAAGGTATGACTCCCGCCTCCAGAGGAATCTCCCTAGGCTTAGTAGGACCCACTCGGGCTGTTAACGAATGTGGGGCTTCGGGTGTAGAAAGTTGGATGAGAAGTAAATCCATGGGTATCAGACTTATTGAAGAGCCTGTGGCGATCTCAGACGACTCTGACTTTGACGACTTCAAAGACTCAGAGGAAGGTCCTGACCTAAGTCTCGGGGAGGAGCTCAAATCTTTGCTTGACTACTTATGTGCTCGACGTGAGAGAGTGAGAGTTAGGACACGGAGTTGATAGTTGTCAGAGTTACTTAACAGTTGTAAGAGCTTGTCCCCTCCTTTACCGAGTAGTCGAAGCGTCTTCTTATACTCTGAAGGAGTGAGAGTTAGGACGAGGAGTCAACAGTTGTCAGAGTGACCTGATAGTTATCAAAGCCTGATCACCCTTCACTGAGTAGTCGGAGCGTCTTCTTGTACTCCGTGGAGAATAAATGAAGAGCAGAGGGAGAGTAGTTAGGGCGCCAAGTGGACAGTTGACGGAGTGACTTGATAGTTGGCATGACCTTTCACCGAGTAGTCAGGGCATTTTCTTGACTGAGAGTTAGGACGTAGAGTTGACAATTGTCAAAGTGATTTGATAGTTGTCAGAGCTTTCCCCCTGGGTGATCCTTCATCGAGTAGTCAGACAATCTTCTTATACTCCGAGGGAGTGAGAATTAGGACGTGGAGTTGACAATTATCAAAGTGACCTGACAGTTGTCAGAGCCCCATCCTCTGGCATGACCTTTTACTGAGTAGTCAGAGCGTCTTCTTGTGCTACGAGGGAGTGTGAATTAGGACGCAGAGTTGTTAGTTGTTGGAGCTTGCCCCTTGGGTGATCCTTCACCGAGTAGTGGAGTGTCTTCTTGTACTCTGAGGAAGTGAGAGTTAGGGCGTGGAGTGGACAGTTGTCAGAGACTGATCCTCTGACGTGACCTTTCACCAAGTACTAGGAGCATCTTCTTGTACTCCATGGAGAACAGCTGGAAAACATAAGGGAGAGCAGTTGGAGCGCGGAGTGGACAGTTGTTAGAGTGACTTGAAAGTTGTTAGAGCTCCATCCTTCGGCGTGACCTTTCACCGAGTAGTCGGAGCGTCTTTTTGTGCTCCGAAGGAGTGAAAGTTAGGACGCAGAGTCAACAGTTGTCGGAGTGACTTGACAGTTGCCGGAGCTTGTCCCTCCAGATGATTCATTTTAATGTCTCCACACCGCCTTTTAATCGTCAGGGTGTGAGTCTGACATAAGTTATAGGAGTTAGCCATTAAGACAAGAACTGATATAGGCTGTCAGAGCCATTAGGATGGCTTTCGTCTTTCAGGAGAGTCTCCATGTAGACAGCCTTTAGGGGAGGACCCGATATAGGATGTAAGAGCGACCATCAAGAGCGTTTCTGTCATTCATGAGTTACTGTGTATAGGTCTGAGCCGTCTAGGTGAGGACCCAATATAGGCTGTAAGAGCGACCATCAGGAGAGCTTTCGTCATTCAGGAGTGACTCCATATAGGTCTGAGCGTCAGGATGAACACCCGATATAGGCTATCAGAGTGACTGCCATGAGCGCTTCTTTTTTTTTCAGGAGAGCCTCAGTATAGGTATAGTCGTCAGGGTGAGGAATCGATATAGGCTGTCAGAATGACCGCCATGAGCACTTCTATCTTTCAGGAGAGCCTCTGTGTAGGTCTAGTCGTCAGGGTGATGACCCGATATTGGCTGTCAAGTGAACATCAGGAGCGCTTTCATCTTTCAGAAGAGCCTCCCTGTAGGTCTAGCCGTTAGGGTGAGACCTGATATAGGCTGTAAGAGTGACCTTCAGGAGCGCTTTGTATTTTAGTAAAGCCTCCATGTAAATCTAGCCATCAGGGTAAGGACCCGATATAGGCTGTATGAGTGACCATCAGGAGCGCTTCTGTCTTTCAGGAGAGCCTCCGTGTAGGTCTAGCCGTCAAGGTGAAGACCCAATATAGGCTATGTGCATGACCATCAGTAGCGCTTCCGTCATTCAGGAGAGCCTTCATGTAAGTCTAGTTGTCTTGGTAAGGACCCAATATAGGCTGTTAGAGTGACTGTCACGAGCGCTTTCGTCTTTCAGGAGAGCCTCCGTGGAGGTCTAGCTGTCAGGGTGAGGACCTGATATAGGCTATATGTGTGACCATCAGGAGCGCTTCCATCATTCAGGAGAGCCTCTGTGTAGGTCTAACCGTCAGGGTGAGGACCCGATATAGGTTGTCGATTGACCGTCAGGAGCGCTTTCGTTTTTGAGGAGAGCCTCCGTGTAAGTCTAGCCGTCAGCGTGAGGACCCGATATAAGCTATTGAGACACTCGAGATGTCATTAGTGCGTGTCACGCCCCGCTTCCCAAAATACGCTGGAACAGAGACGCGACACGAGTCGGCGACGCATATATGCAAGAAAAATCCCTCACGCATACGCGTTAACCCTTAAGTAACCCGAAACAAGCTATAAATCCCAACTGTAATAAATCATGATTACTGCAATGTCACATATAAGTATCCACGCATGATATCATATAAATGAAGAAATGAAATAACAACCGAATCTGATATAACGAGAATCAGAAATAACAGGAAGGTAATAAGGATAAGAATACCGGAATCTAATAGGGAGAAGCTCCAGCTTTTCGCAAAGCATACGGTCTCAACGAACACCTGAACAACAGAAACAAAGCGTCCAATATCTGGACGTGCAAATCCAGGGTCGTCAGAAAGCGACCTGGTGAGTATGTGTAAAGAGGAGAACTCGTGCATATAAACAATGTGCACAAAATAATAACAAGATAAACTGCAGACGGAAAATAAATACATAACATGATAAACAAACAACTGAAGAATAACTGCATAACAACATAAATGAAGACAAAAGTCAACTATCACAACTGTAAACTAATAGCTGATGTCAAAATGTGTAACCTAGCATATGTCACTAGTCTGGTTGGTTATTATTAACCTAACTAATGTAGTACTTAGTTATGTCCCATACCATAGCCGTTTTCCCACATATCAAACAATGTTATCGTTATTGTAACTGCTTGCCAATATAATGCATGTGTTTTGGAAGAGTACCGTGCATGCCCGGTACCACGATCTAACACCCCTGACGCTGAACCAGGACAAGCCGCAAGGCTCTAATAAGTGGAGACCACAGCCCCACACGAAAAGACAACTAGTGTGGCACCATAATCCGGGCATAGTCCTGACAACTGACAACTGAATAGGTAGCTAGTACTACCTTGGTTCCCCATGGTTGGAACCCACAACTCGGTACCATAATAAGTCCTCCCAAAATACACGACATGCATCATCAGGCAAGCAATTATCCCTGTTCCCCGGGTTATGGTGTCTTTTATTAATAAGCAATCAATGAGTTATTATTAAAGAGTAACTATATCTCCAACAACTAGTGATGTCAATAATAGCAGATAATCTGACAACCGACAACTGACAACTGATATCTGACAACTGAGTAGCTGACAACTAATATCTGACATCTGAAATAAGATACTGGAGATATAGTCACTAACACTATAGTGTCACAAACAACTAGTAACTGATACAGATACCTGACAACTATTATAAACTCTGAATACATCATATGGTCACCAACAAATAATCTCACCAATAACTGATAAAGTGAAAACTGCCATCTGAGAACTCTGAAATACAAGATCACTGATATCGAATAGATCACTATCACAATAGCTCAATCTCTATTAATTAAAATAATCAATAACTAAACATGAAGCATATGGTATATCCTCGAGAACAACAAGTCAACGGATACCGAAATCATATTGAAGTAAAGGAATCATCCTCAAACAACATGTGGTCTAGGATATTTACTTCTTATACTCAACATCAACAAAATATCATCTAAATAAATCCCAAATGCTCACAATTACAAATTCAGCTACGTCAAGCCTATTTTAATGAGTTCAAGATCAGATATAAAGAATGTGAATTCTAGATTAACTCCAACTCAAGATCAATCCAAATCACGGTCCAACTTTCCTCACAACTAACTCCGAATCTAGAATAATCAACAACTAGTAAGAGCTAACAAGAATACTAATATCCTGGTGATAAAACATCAAGTCCAAAATGTCTAACATCAACTACATCTGATCTATTATCGTGGTATCTCTAAACTGTCTCATATCATTAGAGATGTCATATCTACTTGTCCACAATATCCAAAAGTATTCCGGTCGGAAATATTCACCAAAGAATATCAAATCTGATAACTAATACAAACTGTATCAACCTCAAGATCGAGCCGAGTCAAGTCACAGTCTAAGGTGTATCAACACTAGGCTTAACCCAACATCGACAAACTACCAACACATGAAATGACGCTGATACAAGCTCCTATCAACTAGATAAATAAAGTGAATAATCATAGATGTCTCATGAAGTAGTACAAGTAATCAAACTGATAAAATATAATAGAAAGTCACATGAAATGATAAGTGTAATATGTAAACGCATACCGACAATGGTAAATAAGGAAATGCATAAGAACGAACACTCACATGAAATGATACGGTTTCGCAACCGAATCGCCATCTGGTCTTCACAGCACGAACCGGTACTGATCTACGGATCATCCCATGGATCGGTCTTCGAATCACCATTGTATCGGATCCACAACGAGCACGAATCCAGATCGGGTCCGACTCTCCTGTAGTTGGGTTCGGATCTCACCGAACAGGTCCGAAACACTGTAACACGCAACCGAACATACAAATAATTATAAATATATACTAAACACACTCCTGAGCACACCGACACATACGTGTACACCCACGTACATGTACAAGTATACACATACATATACCTCTATACATACATATATATACATATACTATATACATACATACATATTATGTATATATACACTTATACCATGTCTACACATGAACACACACTCACACATACACTTGGAGTTAACATCTATCTACATCATATTCATTATTTAAGACCCATTTATTGATCACTAAACTATACACATACATGATTAAAGTACACATTCATGCATAAATACATGCATATACATGCATGCATCAACATCCACACTCACGCACAAACCCACAACATATTAATTGAACTTTCACAATAATTATAATTATACCCTTACACATTTAATAACTTTCATATTATTACACAAATTTTACCCTTGCACATAAAAATATAGAACTAACCTCGGGGCGATTTGCGGCGCGCCGACGGAGGCTCTGACAGAGGCGTCAGGGCCCGCGGAGGATGTCGTTGGATAGAGCATCTCGCCGTGAAGGGCGTGAGTGCGTTCGCGCTCGCCCACGGTGATCCACGGCGATCCACGGAGAGCCGAAAAATGACATCCCATGCACAATATAAACCTACATACATACATGCCTATTAAGTCCCAAGCACAGTATAATACATATTTATAAAGGTAACCACATAATAATATATACCCTTCCAATCGCATTAAATCACACTAGCAGACACACCTACACTAAAGTAAATAGAGGAGGAGAGATGCACTCACATAGGGGTGCATGGCCACGGCCAATAGGAGAGGGGCTCACGCATGGCTGCTGGTGGGTTATGCTCACGCATGAGAGATAAGCGGCCAAAGGGGAGAGGGTGTTGGCCTCGCTTTGTTGCGTGGGAGGAAGTGTGTGCCATTGGGGGAGGTCTCTGCGCAGGAGGCAGGCGGCCAGGCTACTGGTGGTGCGCGGGGAGCTTGGCTGTGGTGATGTTGCGCAAGCTAGGGGCCGTTGCTGCACGCCATTGAGGCCTGCGCCAAGAGGAGGCCCCAGGGCTGCTGGGGATGTGGGACGGCCGACCAAAGAGGGGCTAGTTGCGGGCTTGGCGGCCAAGGATCTCGCCGGAGAGTTGCAAAGATGGGGAGGCCTGGTGTTGGACCTTGGCGTGGTTGCTGCCATGCTGGTCTTGCACGCGGCAAGGGAGGGCTCTCGTGCTGCCGGAGAAGGGAGCAAGGGCCTGAAGGAGGGAGATGGGGCTCTGGTTATACAAGGAAGGAGGAAGCTCGGTTGGGGGTGCCGCGGAGTGGAGGCTCGGCTGGTATGGCAAGTCGTGGAGATGGGGATTCGTCGGAGATAATGGCGGAGGAGGTCCGGCCAAGGGGAAAATCTCATGCCGGCTGGGGGTGTTGCGGCTGGATGGGAGTAGATGGAGATTAGGGAAGAGATTAGGTTTAGGGTTAATATTATGAGAGGATTATATAATATGGGTATGGGTTTGAGGGTTTGGATTAACGGGTCTATGGGTATTGGGTTTGGATAATTGGATATGGGCAGTGTGTCGGATTAGGAATCAATGAAAAAAAAGTGGGTATGGATCAAGGAATAGACTAATGGGTATGAGATATAGGGTATAGGTTGGGTAGGAACAAGGATACAAGGGAATAAGAAATAATGCTACTCCTAATAATAAAACAAATAATAACATTAAATAATAACACTAATAACAACAACAACAATAATAATAATAATTACCACTAATAATAATAATTAGTATAATAATAATTTAGAAGCATAGTAGCAATATTAATTAATATTGATCATAAGAATAACAATTTAGAAATAATAGAATTAGTAGTTATTACTAATAATAATTATGACTTATACATGTAACAAAATAAAATTTATGAGGCACAACAATAATTTAATAAATAATAATAACCATAGTAATGACAAAAATTACTAGTTAGTAATTAAAATGCTAACAAGGCATGTTGGTAAATATAAAATGCCAAATTACCCAAAAAATAATTTGCATATTTAATGATAATAATCACAAGAAGAAGAAATAAATTAAGTTGATTAAAAAATAATCAGTAAATCAATATAAATACTTTAGGAAAATAAAAAATACGGTATTTCTAACTAGGGATCTTACAGTGCGAGAGCCCGATGTAGGCGATTTTTCGAGTAATCGTCAGGACAAGGGGCTAGTGCATGCTATTGAGACACTGGAGATGTCGTCAGGGCGATGGCCTGATGTAGGCGATTCTCTGAGTAGTCATCAGGGTGAGGGCCCCGTGCATGCTTTTGAGATGCTTTAGATGTCGTTAGGACGACGGCCCATTGTAGGTGGTTTCCCGAGTAGTCCTCAGGGCAAGGGTCCAGTGCAGAGTGAAGTTGGCTTCATCCTTGTAGGCCTTGGTGAGGTTCCGAGCAGGCTTGTTGTCAGCTCTGGCCTCACGGCTCGGGGTCTTCTTAGGTGGAACAGGTTGCGCCCTCTGTTTCTTTACTTTACCCCCTCGCTTGGGGAGTGGTTGGCAGAACTTTGGATAGTATCTTCAATTTGAATATACTTCTAGACGCGAGTGAGGATGTCCCTCATCTTGGTGACCTCGTATTTCACCAGATGCTTGTAGAAGGAATGAGTAACTTGCAGTCCACTGATGAACGCGGCGGCAGGCATTTTGTCATTGCAGTTATACATCAAGGCTACCTGGCTTTGGAAATAAATAACATAGTATTTGAGGCTCTCTTCGAGCTTCATCTTAGTTGTGAGAAGGTAGTTGTTCTTCTTGAACTCCTATAGGGAAGCGTACTGATAATAGAAAGCCTTATTCACCTCTTCAAAGCTCCAGAGAGATTGTATCGGGAGTGTATAGAACTAGTCATAGGTAGCGGTCTTAAGACTGAATGGGAACACAGGATTTAGGAGGAAGTCATCGTGAGAGTGGATTGCCATCTTGTCCTGATAATAACGAAGGTGGTGGACGGGGTCGATCGCTCACGTGCAACACTCGAAGGTCGGCATCATGAACTTCTTCGGGAAGCGGTGAGAAGTGATATCCTCAGAGAGCGGAGAGTCGAAGGTGCTCAACCCACAAGGCTCCATCTCCTTCTGGAGAAAATGGCTTACTTTCTCAATCTGCTTCCGGACGGCCTCCCCGATGTCCTCCACGCAAGGAGCCTCCGGGGCCTTATGTGACCCAGAGTTTTCGAAGTGCTAACTGTCACTCATGGAGAGTGATCTGTCATGCCTCTAATTGCTATCAATGCAGGTGCCCTGAGTAGTGCTCGGTGACGGAGACGGAGGAGTGCGAGATCCTTCTATCCTTTGATTCCTGAGGGATTGCAATTTATAAAAGATCTCTATCTTAGCAGCTAGCTAGTTGTGGATGCAGCTTGTCGCTTCTCTCTCGAGGGTAGCCTTCTTATGATCACGAGCTGCCTCCGCTCACTATTCATCCATCTGGTTTTGAAGGTCAGAAAGCATCTGGATGAGTTGGCTCTCGGGAGCATTGTCCCCTGCCCCCGGGGCAGTAGGCGGGAAAGACAGTCCTTCCCCAACATCTTAGATGTAGACATCGAAAATAGCAAGATGTTGATAATAAGGCCCTGGGCCTACCAAGGCGGTTGACAAGGCTTTTGAGGCTGTTGTGGTTATGGCGTGGAAGTGTGCCTTCTTGATGTGGTCATTGCGACTTCGGAGAGGCTTTTTGAGGAGGGAAAATGATTCAGAATTGGGAGAACTTTGAGCGTGGACTCAGAGCTCTCAATGAAAGCACTAAAATGTAGCGGTAAATTCCTAGGGGAATATATCTACTCAAATTGTAAATTAGGAGAATATCACAAACATCAGAGAAATACGTGCAAACGCGAAGGGGGAAACCATGGTGCAAAGAGAGAGAAAATTCACTAAACTAGAGATTATATTGAGTTCTCAATGCTATATTCTAAGTTCAATTCTTTAGGGTTCGATTTCCTGCAAAGGAGAAGGAGATCGGTTTTTATAGCCAAGGGTTGATGAGCTGAGTTGTGGTCTCCGAGATTTTCACCTATGGATCAGCTCACGGTCGTAACTGCACGTAATGCCCCAACTGCAATTGGCAGAGTGATGTGTGATCTTCAGGAATCGCGCTGGTTGGCGAGAACAACGGCTCAGATCCGCAGTTATTGGCCACTACGTGTCGAGTTGTTGTAATCGTTATGTTAGCCAGGTAAGACCAACTGTATGAGATCAAATCTGAAACTTCCATGATGTGTGAGATTTGCCAGGTGTCGTGATCTCGTAGAAGTCAAAATCTGACCACTACAATCAGGAATTAGGAAAATTTTAAAGTGTCGTTATGAAAACAATCCTAATGTAAATTGTTTGATAGACGAAGATGAGTGCTCAGCAGTTCAGTTTTACATAATAAAAAGAACAATCGGGTTCATCTCAACATCACTAATCCATTCTTAGACAGGCTAATGAAACTAAGTTGTCATTTGTCAGAATGTAAACGATGGGTTAAAAGAACTTATTCCCTCCAGAGCTGCTTTAATCAGGCAATGGACCATCAAATTTTAATTTGGCAGCTGAAAGACCCACACATTGTGACAACATTTCTTCACTCTTAAATTGCAACTTCCATCGAACAAACAGGATGTACTGACAATGACCTAAAGAAAGAATTTTCAGAATCTTTGCTTTATCATGGATGCATACTGGACTAGGACTTAGATCTTATTGGCTTGGATCAATCCTGACATTCACCTGACTGGCTCTGGTCTGGATTGAGTACTTACTACTGGGTTCCTTCCTCGGATTCCTCTTTTCAGTAGGATCCACATCACTGATCAGCATTGCATACCTTTGTCTTTTGTGTATGTGGGTATGTTAACCTCTCTTTTGCTTGGGGCACCAAACAACAAGCATGTATAGCTGTCAGTTTGGGTGTGGTTGTATTGTTTTCAGTTGAACCACTGCATCAAAATGCCTCGCTAGCTAGTTGTTGTTGCTAGCAAAAGAATTTAGATTGAACTACTGATATTCTACTTGATTTTATGATTATTGTTTCATTTTTATTTAATTAGTGTTGATAGCAAAACTCAAATGTACAGGTAGTATATGTTACGATTAAGTGGCAGCTAATAAAATCAAATAATATGAGCCGAATAGCAATATAAAGATGGTTGACCTTACTTTGACCTTAATTCGAGTTTAGAGTGCAACGAGTTTAATATTCTAAACTGAAGGGGGACTCTTTGACTGACTATTTATTCTTGAGATTAATTGAAAAATGAAGGTAGTTTGACCAGGTAAGATTTACAACAAGGAAATGAAAGAGAGTTGAACTAAAGAAATTAACTTTTGGAGCTAATCCAACTAAATATGTGCTTAACCTTAAATGAGAAAAGTTTAAAAAATAGTGAACTAGAATTTGGTAAACAACAACAACAACTAAGCCATTTGTCCCAAGTATTTGGGGTAGGCTGCATGAAGCAAAAGAGAATTACACCAGATCAGGCACATGGATCAACTTTCTCCACTCATTCCTATCCAGCAATATGCCTTCATTAAGATCTTTAGCCTTTATATCTTGTCGTATACCTCCATCCATGTTTTCTTCGGTCTGCCCTGCGCTCCAAGAACTAAATTTGGTAAACTTAAGTAAAAATCTACAAATTATATTTTGTAGACCTATAACTGCAATTCCAAGTGAACTACAGTTTAAAAAACTTCAAATCCAAACAAATTAACCTTGATGGAATTTCAAAGTTTTAAATCGCTTCCAAAGCATGTTTGGCTTTTGAGTTTCATAATCCGTAGTTTATTTTAAATTGTAGTTATAGAGGTTTGTCAATCTCCAATTGTCGTTTTCTAAATTGTAGCTCCAATTGCAAAAAACAGATTTCAAAGTTAGAGAAACGAGTATTAAGACCAACTTTTGAAGGCAGCTAATTATGATTTATAGTCAACTATGAACAATAACCAAAGCAGACATTAGATTAATTTTTGTAATATTTATTACTCAATTTTAGAAGACTATAATCTATAAAACTTAAGCTGAAGCAGATTGAGTTGGAAGGGACATCTACATCAACATTTTGGGCTGTTTGATTTCCTTCAGAAAGGCTCTTAAAACACATGAAAACCTGCAATAGTCTACTTTTTCCCATTATTTTCTGAAAAAATTGACCAAAAGGTATGGCTGACATCTATGATAATT
This sequence comes from Agave tequilana, assembly GCA_038442645.1. Lineage (NCBI taxonomy): Eukaryota > Viridiplantae > Streptophyta > Magnoliopsida > Asparagales > Asparagaceae > Agave > Agave tequilana. The sequence continues at coordinate 157,945 of JAVJIF010003114.1, read as the reverse complement.
GAATAAAAAATTAGAAAGAGATCTCTAAGCATGGGTTTTCATACAAACAAACAAGGAAGGTCTCACCTTTTAGGTATTCTTTTTTCCTCCAAGAAACATATATAACACATGCCACTTTTTTTTTAAAAAACCATTTCTAATGACAAATAGATCCTCATAATAAGGTGAACAATATGGATAGTCTCCTGTCCTCTTCTCTACTGGGGCCGTTTGTTTCGCGTAAAAGTCCGTAATTCGTAAATGACTTACAACCCAATTACAACTACGGCATTTGTTTGGACCGTAATTCGTAAAAGACTTACACAACCTAATTACTCCTCACTTGCAACCCAATTACCACTCACTTACAGCCCAGTTACAGTTAATTTTGTGATCATGCAAATTTGTATTATTTTTTATGTTACTATTAAATTTTTTAATATTTAGCATTTTTAATATTTATTTGCAATAATAAAACTTTTTAAATCACCAAATAGTTAATTTTGTGATCAATTTTTTCACTTACGACTTACACATTACGACAACCAAACACCGTAAAGCACAATACACTTTTCCACTTACAACTTTATATTACCAACCAAACACCATAAAGCTTACATGCATGTAACTCATTTACAAATGCAAAGACTTTATCAATTACAACTTACGAATTACGGCCAATTACGACAACCAAACAGACCTAAGGAGAAAAAGTTCCAAAATATTTTAACCAATTATAATTTATTTATAAAATGGTACAAGCAAAATTTGAATCCAGACACTTGGGTTCTGTGTACTCCAACATGATTATTCTTCATTGTACTAAAATGACACTGGCAAATATAAGAGAGTTGATCATGAATGTTATGAGAATATTCCTTTCTATATACACATGTACATCTTTTTTATGTATATATTTTTCTCTTAGCATAATTTGTTATCTAATATCTAAATTTTTGTTCAGAAACACACCTGTTATATATTAAAGGGGAAAAAAAAGAAGAGGAAGAAATAAGAAAAAGGAATTGGAAAACATGTAATATTGGAATAGGTGGATTCCACAACAGAAGATATGCCTCAAATTGTTTTCAGATCACTCTCAAATTCAATGTGAATTCTTCAAACATGGATTCTATCTAAGTACCAAAAGACTTTTGATACTCACCTAGCTTGATTAAAGGGTGACCATTACCATTATTTCTAATATATAAATACAATATATATTCACTGGTCAGCCTCAAAGAATTTCACATGAAACACGGAAACTATCATTCAAAGCAAAATCTCAGAGACGTGTGAAGAACGCAAAAACAGCAAGCAACATCCCAACGACTCGCAGCTAACCCCACCTACTCTCTCAACGGAATCTCACAATGGAAAATCTCAACACTTGGGCAACGTACAATGAATGAAACTCATTTTTTTCCCTTAGAAACAAACAAACAAACAAACAACAATTAATAAGAATCCATGAAATATCTGTACCCTTTGAAAGAATCAAAGAAAATTTTCTTTTTTATATGCTCTCAAATAGGCACAAACATATGTATCACATAAATACATTCATTATTCACTCCTTAATGATCAATCTTCTTCTTCTTTGCTGCTGGCTGCGAGGGAACAGAAGAGTCGCCTACTCTCCTCCTGAACAGGCTCTCCATCTCCTCCTGCCGGACGACGACAAACTCCAGCTCCGACAGCCTCCTCTTGCACCGGATCGCCCGCTGCGGCTTCCGCGGAGCGGGCGGGCAGCTGCGCGGGACCCCCGGCAGCTTAAACTCTTCTGAGGTCGGCGTCGTGCACTGCGGTGATTCCTCCGGCGATATCGGCCTTCCGTCGACTTCCTCCTCTTGGACCGCGGGAACGACGGCGGTGATGGGACGCAGGAGGAGCCGGAGCGGCGCCCGGGAGTAGTCCGGGGAGACAGACATAATAATGACAGTGATATTGATAATGTGGATGGTCGTTGCTCACACAAGATATAGCGTGTGAAAAGGAAGAGAAAAGGAGGGAGAGAGGAAGGAGCCGTGCTTGAGAAGGAAAATTGAACTAGTTTCCAAATTGTGTTCTTTGTTGGTTGCCCTAAATGGGGGCCCCTTTTTCTTGAGGGTGCTTTGGAAGACTTCCCTTATCTTTTCCTCGTGTCATCGTGTGAATCGGACGATCAGGATTGGAATTTAAGTGAGAACGGAGGGTCAGGATTGGTTACCTTTCTCAGACCGGGTTCATAGGATGCCCTCTAGGGGCATTGATGTGGGCCGGTGGGTCGGTTTGGGCCATTGGATTGTGGGGTGGGGCCCAGTGGGGCTGGCCTAGGATTCCATCTTGGGACCAATTGTAGGTTTTTTCTTTTTTCTTTTTTTTTTTAACGACGGTTGAATTAAGATTTTGTTGTTATTATTATTAACTGTTACCGTGGGAAGAGACCGAGAGCACACGAGGGAAAGAAAAGATTCATCCTTTGGACTGCTTGGATTTCAGCTCCCCCCACACTCTCCCCACGGTCGGTGTCGGCTAATCTCACCTGATGGTGACGAGAACGAGAAGGACTCAACCTTGGATCCTTTATAGCTGCTCGCAGTAACACTGTGGGTTGATCGTACTGCTACTGGTCCAGTTTGTGTCCTGTTGCCCTAGATTCTAGGACAGGGGAGTACTCTCAAATCTAAAATAAAGCAGGGTTGTCCTTCAAGTTTGATCTTTCGGATGCAGTCAGAGATAACTCCTTAGAATCGGGGGTAAGTAGTTCGAAATACGAAGTTTTGGGCGTGTTTGACAGTATAATTATTCATTTTTTTATCTATTTAAATATCAGAAAAGAAAAACGGGAACACTTTTTTTTATTTTTCTCTTTTACATAATCGCTTCCTCACTTTTAAGTGCTACAGTTAATTTTGTGGTCATGTAAATTTCATTTGTTATAAGTTGTAGCTTAAAACAGTTAATTATGTAATCATGTAAATCTCACTTGCCTTCTAATTACTATCTAATTTTTATTTTTTTAATTAATTTTCATTTTAATATATTTTGCGGTCAATTTTGTGGTCAACTTTTTCACTTTCACTTTCACATTACCATCCAAACACCCGAAAAAACATAACATCAATACACTTCCTAACAAAATCCAAATACCGAAAAACTCATTAACAAATTTTCAAGTTTCAAAAGAAACTATTGCTATTTCCTCACTTTCTCACTTTCACCCGTATCCAAATAGACCCTTAATTAAATAGTGAGCTGAACACAAACTTATTCGTACGCACTTTGTTTATTAGACAACAATTAAAATTGAGGCCTTGATGTTGGTATAAAAAGTTTACACTCTTTGAAGAAGGGCTTGTATGGTTTGATGAAAGTGGAAGGAAAATGTGTAAATGAGAAATGAAGATGAGAAATATAAAAGTGTAGTGAAAATTGAGATTTATATAATTTTCATTTCTGATGTTTAGTTGTAATGTGAAAGTGTAAGTGAAAAAGTATATTATGTTTTTGATGTTTGGTTAGTAATGTGGAAATGAAAGTGCAAACGTTGACCATAAAATTGATAATAAAATAATATTAAATTAAATGTTAAATCTGAAATAAAATTTTTGAGCTGTAATTGAATAACATCAAAATTAACAAAATTAACTGTTTTGAATAACAATTTATCATAAGTGAGATTTATATGACCACAAAATTAATTGTAACACTCTGAAAGTAAGAAAATAATAGCGTAAAAGAGAGATGTAAAAGGAAAAAAAGAAGAAAAAATTAATTTTCTCGTTTCTTATTTTCGATTTAAAATAAACAAGAAAAATGAGAAATGAGTTTTCTCACTTTTCATTTTCCTCTCATTTTCATGAATCCAAACAGGCCTAAAGCAGATAAGCTTTTGCTACACTTGTTGGAGATAAAACATGTTTAGTTTGAGTTCAGCTCCTTTATAAATTTGTGCACTTTGAGCGAGCTGAAATCGAGGTAAACACTCAGCGAAGAACGAACTCTCTGCAAGCATCCAGCTAGTTTGACAACCCTACTTCCAACAATATCATTCAAGAGTTAGCAGGGGCTATGATAAAACAATTTATCACCTAGACATGAAAGGCTTATATACTTGCCTATTTTGAAAAATATTATATATGCATAAAACGTCTAAACTCTGTGAGTTAAAAGGTGGGAGTAATAGTTAATGCCACTTGTTGGTTTGATCTAGTAACATTGAGGCTGTTTGTTTCGTTATAAAAGTCATAAAAATCTGTAATTCGTAAATGACTTACAAACCAATTACAATTATGGTTTGTTTGGACTGTAATTCGTAAAACACTTACGCAACTCAACTACCACTCACTTTTAATTTAATTACCACTCACTTACAATTAATTTTGTGGTCATGTAAATTTGTATTATTTTTTATGTTAATATTAATTTTTTTTAATATTTAACATTTTTAGTATTTATTTGCAATATTAAAACATTTTAAATCATCAAATAGTCAATTTTGCGGTCAATTTTTTAACTTACGTCTTACACATTACGAAAACAAAAAACCGTAAAACACAATACACTTTCCCACTTACAATTTTATTATTACCAATTAAACACTGTAAAACTTACATGCATGTAACTCATTTATAACTGTAAAAGACTTTACCAATTACGATCAATTATGACAATCAAACAGACCAACTGATGACCTGATTTGAACTCGACTTGAAGTTAACCAGAAATAGATTTGGATCCTCTTCACTGTGCCTTTGGTAATTCACATCAATTTTATAATTGTACACTAGCTAGCATTCAAAGTGGTTCTGATTCATGCTGAATGTAACTACCACTATAATTAATCTCCATGAACTACATTAGTTACCACTCTCCCTCAAGACAGACCTATAATCTCCGTTTACGATATAATAGACGAGGGAGATTAAAAATGTGAATGTCCACTGTCTAACTTTTCAGTCTTCGTTGAGAACATTTTAGAATTTTTCATATGTCACCATGTCAATCTATGTCAACCACGTTCCATCCATGAACCACAGTGTAAACGCCATTATTCTGCATTTTAAATAATAAATTATTTTATCGGTCAACCATCAACAAATAAAATGTATCACAAACAGTTTTATTATAGCAGTATCTTGGCATATTCAAAACTATTTACATTTTCCGTGGTGCAAAATAGCAAGAGAGCGTGCATGCTTGCGGTTGGAAATTCTCCGAGAATTTTTCCATATGCACCAAAATTGTAGAAAATGCACAAACAAATAACACTGCAAACGCACAAGGATTTATGTTGAAACTCGAAAGGGAAAAACCGAGAGAGATACCACTCTAATTCGAAGGAATTGTTATGCGTAGGAATCGATCTGACAACTAATCAATGTTACCGATCTAATTCGCTAGGTCGGTTAATAATAGGTGGGAGATTTTCCGTTCAGTAGAACGATCCTTAATTACAGAACAACCTTTCAATTACCTTCCTTGGTTAAACACCAAGTAGACTAGTATTAGTCAGTGTCAATATACTGTAACATTTATAAGCATAAATATTTAGTATAACCCTTATATAAAGAATGTTAGTTCACTTATATAACAATTGGAGTGAGATACGCATGTAGCGAATCTCCTTAAGACAGTTACCTTCGTCGCTTCGGTGCTAACGGGTTACTGGACGCTGGTCTCCCAAGATACAACACTCCTTCGCGGTATTTGAATAGCACTACCAAATCATCGTACGGTCGAACAGTAATCAATCAGTACCTTCACATGACTTGAATGCAGCTGGACGTAGACAAATTTCAGGGAGAATATTTGTCTTAACTTTGAAGGATTATCCACTGGAGAGAAAAGAGTGAGAGAAGAATTAATGTCTTAGGAAGACAGAGATTCAGACAACAATTCTATTTAAGAATCTGTTGAATTTTCTAGCCCTTCTTTCACAACAAATCTCTTTATATTTTTCTTACAAAAATCTAAATTTCAGACTGATTCTCAGTTCTGAATTCTGTAAGGAGGAAGAGAAGATATTTTTGCTTTCTCTGTGCTTTAATCCATAGAGAGGAGCGCTATAAATAGCATTCCTGAAAACTCGTTGGAGGGCGGAACCGTCCAGGGATAGTTGCGACGGTTCCTGTCTGAACCGTTGCAACTATTCCAGACTGGAACCACTGTAGCGGTTCCTTCCAATGGTTCCTTCCAACTGTAGCCGTTCCTTCCAACTGTCTGAACCCTAGTCTTTTTAGGCAGTGGTGTTAGAATCTTTGCAAGGCACCCCCTGTAACGCCCCGATCCGGCGGGTACGGAGACGTTACTGCAACGTATATACGCAGGTCCGAAATACCCTCACGTATATACGCTAAGCATCAGTACAGGCAAGAATCAGAGTACGGAAGCAAGTGGTGCATTATACATTCCAACACATGAGTACAATTACAAAGTTATCACCAGAGGTGATCCAATATTACATGAATATTACATCACTGATATGCGCAATTGCGAGATTACAAAGAGATGTACAAGTATGAACAGTTAATACGATAATACTCATAAAACCGAAAATCCGAAGTAAAATCCAGGACAAGCAAATATGGTAAGGCATATCACAGATTCATAGCAGTTTAAGTTGCAGGCTTCAGTATGCGTCCCATTCCACATACTTCTACTTACAACTTAAAGAGCAGGTTATTATCTTGACACTTTATTATTACTCGTCTTACCCTGATATCTAGCTATGTGAACTAGCGTCCCAGCACACATAGATCCATATCCGAGTAAAGCAAGATTGTTATTGGAAACCAGCGGGGGTATCAACGAACTATGTTTACAGTGGGTCCCGTACATACCCGGGACCACGGCCCAGGATTGTTCCGTTGCTTGGTGACAGAACCAGCCGAAAGGCTAACAGGAGGGACTTATGTATGCCTATATTTTGAGGTAATAGTAGGAAGGTGCCCTTTCATGCCATATCTCAATGGAATAAGACCAAGTTTCTTGTGGGGTATTCTTGCAGTTAAAAGAGCTTCCCCCCACAAGTTCTGTGGAGCTCCAGAACTTACGAGCATGAAATTGACCATCTCCTTCAAAGTTCTGTTCTTCCATTCATTAATCTCATTTTCTTGAGAAGTAAATGGTGTTGTAGTTTGATGAATTATACCAAAGCTAGAACTCATTAAATTCATTTGATTCATATTCTCCGTCTCGATCGGATTATAGAATCTTTATATTCTTATTGAGTTGATTCTCAACTTCGGCTTTATATGTTAGAAATATATTCATTGCCTCATTCTTACTGTTTAGAAGATACACATAACAATATCTTATACAGTCATTAATAAAAGTAATAAAATATTTTTTTCCGCCTCTTGTTGGCACAAATTTCAAGTCACATAAGTCGCTATGAATTAAACCTAAAGGTTATGTATTTCGATCAATTGAGTGAAATGAACTTTTTGCTAACTTGGCTTCAACACAAATCTCACACTTGTGAATTTCTTTTAAGTTGAGTTTAGGAATATATCCTAGACTAGTTGAGTTTTGCAAGAACTTGTAATTTACATGCCCTAATCTATCATGCTATAAAATAGGAGATTCAAGCAAATAAACAAATGATTTCCTTTATTTATGAGCATTGGGTACATATACACGGACCTTTTGTCCACTATAGCAACATTGGCCTTAAATAGGTTATCAACAAGATAACCCTTACCCACATACATCCCATCATTAGTAAGTACAAACTTATCTGATTCGAAAATCATTCTAAAGCTTTTCTTACTAAGGATTGATCTAGAGATCAAGTTCTTGCGGATATCTGGAATATGTAGTACATCATTCAGAGTGAGCTCCTTCCCAGATGTCCAGTTCAGGATGACCTTTCCTTTTCTCTCAACCTTAGAGACGACTGAGTTGCCCAGGAAGAGTTGCTCATCATGCTTTAGTTTTTGATAATCAGAGAATAATAATTTCTCAGAGCAGATGTGCCGAGTAGCCCTAGTGTCTACCCGCTAATTCTTATTGTTGGTTGTCAGATTCACTTCTGCTACCATAGCTGAAGGCTTGATGACACATGATCAGTTAGGTTTGCCTGTGAATAGTCCTTGTTCTTTTTAGGATGACTGCAATATTCATTCGCCTTATATCCCTCTTTGTTGCAGATGTAGCAAGTTTTCTTGAAGCGCTTGTTCTTGCCTTCTTTGTCCTTACCTCTGTACCCCAGGGCAGTTTTCTTCCGCTTCAGGCCTTTAGAAGTAGACGTTTTCCCCTTTGAGTCTTTGATCACATTGGCCTTGGATTCATAGGAGTTCTTGTTGCTCCTTTTCTCGAACTTACGGTTGTCCTTTTCAATTCGAAGCCTCACAATGAGATCTTCCAACTCTAGCACCTTACGCTTGTACTTCAAGTAGTTCTTGAAATCTCTCCACACAGGTGGGAGGTTCCCCATGATAGTAGCAGCTTGAAAAGTTTCAGGTAGAATCATACCTTCAGCCTCTATCTCATGCAAGATAAGTTGAAATTCTTGCACCGATTGATCACAGTTTTTCTATTCACTATTTTGTACTCTAAAAATCATCCCACGACGAACTTTTTGGTATCGACGTCCTCAAACTTGTACTTTTTATCAAGACTGTTCCATAACTTCTTTACCGTTGTGATAAGACTGTAGACATTATAAAGAGAGTCATCCAAACCATTTAGGATCTAGTTTTAGCAAAGGAACTCACCTTGCGTCCATGCATCAACTGTAATGACTGAGTCCTGATCAATTCAGGGCTCCGGTGGATCCTCTTGCAGGATTTGGCCAAATGCAGAGAGGTCCAGTAGAAGAACATCTTATATTGCCACCTCTTGAATTCATTGCCATCAAATTTTTCTGGCTTCTCTGGTTTCGGATTAAAAGTGGAGCATGCACCAATGTCTAAATTTGCATGTTTGGTGCCTTACAGGTACTGTCTTGATTAGTCTCAGACATCTTCTGTAATTCAAACAGAATAAAAGTAAGTAACTTCAAGAACGGTAATTGTCTTAAGATTGTTATGTACAGGAATCGATCTGACAACTAATCAATGTCACCGATCTAATTGTTCAGGTCGGTGAATATCAGGTGGGAGGTTTTTCGTTCAGCAGAACATTCCTTAATTATAAAATTACCTTTCAATTACCTTCCTTAGTTAAATACCAAGTAGACTGATATTAGTCAGTCTTAATATACTGTAATATTTATGAGCATAAATATTTCAGTATAACCCTTGTATAAAGAATGTTGTTTCACTTATACAACAATTGGAGTGAGGAACGCATGTAGTGAATCTATTTAAGACAATTACGTCCCCCACTTCAGCGCTAACGGGTTACTTGACGCTAATCTCCCAAAATACAACACTCTATCACGGTATTTGGATAGCACTACCAAATCATCGTACGGTCGAATCGTAGTTAATCAGTACCTTCACATGATTTCAATGCAGGAGGACGAAGATAAATTTCAGGGAGAATATTTGTCTTAACTTTGGAGGATTATCTATTGGAGAGAAAAAAGGGAGAGAAGAATTAATGTCTTAGGGAGACAGAGATTCATACAACAATTCTATTTAAGAATCTGTTGAATTTTCTAAACCTTCTTTCAGAACAAATCTCTTCAGATTTTTCTTACAAAAATCTGAATTTCAGACTGATTCTCAGTTCTGAATTCTGTAAGAAGGAAGAAAAGATGTTTTTGCTTTCGTTGTGCTTTAATTCACAAAAAGGAGCGTTATTTATAGCGCTCCTAGGAACCTGTTGAAGGGCAGAACCATTCAAAGACAGTTGCGACGGTTCCTGTCTGAACCGTTGCAACTGTTTCAGACAGGAACTGCTGTAGTGGTTCCTTCCAACTGTTGAAGCACATCACGAGGGTAGCGGAGCTGGTCGGGTCGAGACCCGCTGTAGCGCCAAACCCGTTTGGCCCGGTTCAAAAAGAACCGGGCCAGTTGCACCCACACCCACACTGTTTGAATGGAAGGAAGAGCAAAAGTTTAGACTAAACTGTATAAGTCCATGTATCAATGTTCAAGCTCTGGGTATATATGTAGAGTTAATATAATCCTTCAAACTACCGTTTGTAGTAAAAGCTATAACGGGTCGTATCCGCAGGAAGGGTTTGCGATATAAGCTTTCTTAGTTCTTGTTGTTCTTATTTTTGAAAAGGAAACGAATGTCCTTCTTTGTTTAAGAATTGAAAAAGAAAAAGAAGTAAAAAGAAGATAATGAATCCTTTTGTGTTAAGAAAAGAAGCATGAAAACGAGGAAGTTAAAATGAAAATGGTGAATGAAATGGTGTTTGAAAAAGTAGAAAAGAAAAATAGACTTTGTTTGAGAAAGAAAATTTCTTAGAAATTAGAAGAGTTTTTATAGATAGAAAGAAAATCATGACTAACTAATAACTCTACACTACTAACTTACTAATCTCTTTGATGATTTGTACCTCATGTAATCATTGACATATTGTCCATCTTAATTCATCAAGTCAAAGAGTTGGCCCAATTTATTGAGGTGTTCCTCTTTTAGCTTTGTTAGGTGGCCTCCTTGGATCATGGCTCCCAATAGGTTTAAAAGAATGAAACTTAAGAATTTGAGATTCACAATTTAGATATGCATAACAAAAATGTTAGGTTCATTAATTCATCAATGTCATGATTTAGCTACATGAAATAAAAAGTTAATGCATTAATTTGTTAGCATACTAAGGTGATCACATCATCATGTTCCATCAAGGCTCTCGTTAAGGAAACAAGGCTCTAAATGAGGTACACATGAATCATATGAAGGGAATCACAAAACCTTCATTAAGATAAAAAACATCACTCATCTTCATTAGGAATTAAGAGACTTGTTAAGCACAAGACTAGAAATTATAAACATCCAATGAATCATATGAGTCAGCATCATCCAAGAGTTAGTAGTTAGTAGTGTTAGAGGTTAGTTAGTCATGTTAGAAGGTTAGTTATCCATGGAGAAGTAAAATAAAGAAGAAAGCATAGTAGATTAAAGTGTAAGAAATTAAAAGCTTGAAAGTAAAAAAAATAAAAACTAAAAGAGCAAGAAATTAGAGGAGGAAGATCATGAGCTTTATATTTGATTGTCACTCTCAATTACAGAGATCTCACTCTCACCCTCTCTCTTTTCTGGAATCTAAAAGGATAAAATAAAATTAAAAAAGAATACTAAAGAAGAACCTAAAGAAATCCTAATCTCTCCCCTAAAATTTATGACTATCTCCTCCCTAACAACAGAGAACTTAGGGGTCTTTATATAGGCACTAGGAGCTCATCGCTTTCCATCGCAGCCACAGAATAAATCGACATCAACGGTCCAAGTTCTACCGTGGATCTGCGGCAAAAGCCGCGTTTCTGTGGCAGAATCTTGGCCGTTATGCCAGTGACCGCGTTGACAGGCTGTCTCTACCCAGGTGTACTGTGGGAGCTTCTAGAACCGCGAGGATATTCCCTGGTTCGTTATAGATATTGGCTTCTTTAGATTGGGCTCTTTTTAATCTCCTTTAAATCCTTTAAATAGCTTAAATTTGGGTCTTCTTCTTCATTAAAGAGTGGACCTGAAATTTAAGAGAAACAACCATTAAAAAGTTCATTTTTATTGATAATATGCATGAAAATATGATGCAAAATGATATAAAATTGAACACTAATAACACACCCAGTCCCAGGCCCCGACGCCTATGCAGGCGCGCGCATGAACATGGTTTCCCCCAATCGCGCATGAAAACTCTGAGTACCACACCCTTTGTTCCCATTTTTCTCTATTTATACACTTCAATTGTCCATCCTATGTCCAATATGTGACTAAATGCTTTTACCTACCTTCAATCCCTTTTAGCTTTTGAATTAGGCAAAATTTAGACTTAAATATCTCATTCATTCTAAAATGGAATTAAATAAGTAAATATACCGTGTTCATCCCCAATGGAAGGAGAATATAGTCCAACCATTATCTGGTTGATGCTATCAACGGATCTCGCCTTAATTTAGCTCAAAAATTCATGTTTTAATTTTTATTTTTTCCAACAATCCCCTGCAATGAAAGAAGATTCAAGGAATTGATACACAAAGAGACTGACTTTATAGTGAAAGATACTTTAGAAAAGAAACTGCATCCGGATAGGTGAACTAGGTCTTGAACTTTCCATAACGAAAGTTTTATCAGACTTACTAGCTAATCAGTGAACTAAGTCTTGAACTGTCAGCCGTTATTGTAAGCCAAGTCAACAAGCTTCATACAATAACTTTTCAAAATAAACTTTGGTTCTTGGTTGTGTCTATTTTGACCCTAAACATTCTTAGTTTCAGAGAGTATATTTAGGGAATAACAACATCCATAGAGATTCCAAAGAACCGATTCAGCTTTATACTCACATAGGTGATCGTCCTATTAAGAGTAGTCTACCCTACCCTATTTGTTTTAATAACAAGAATAAGCATCATTAAAAGCATTAAGCTTATCCTTAATCTACTTGTAGAAAACACTTGGGTGCACCACAAGAATAGGTTGGAGTAAAGCTTGTTGGCCCAAGGTTACAATCACCCATGATTAGTGTATTTTGATGATTACAAAACATATTAGTTATTTGTACTAATAACATTTGTTGTTTAAGTGTGTTTCAGATATCTATTCATTTTAGAAGTCTTCTCTCACAAATATAAGGATTTGGACTCAAGTCAACTCCAATTGGGCTCAAGGAATAAGTGTTGAAGAACATATGAAGAAGCCTATTGAAGATCTTGAAGTCCTTAGAAACTTTGTAAGAAATAGAATGTTAAAGTTTGAGTATATGAAATTTGGCTCTAGGATTTGCACACACACTTGTTTCATATATTTCCTATGTTTTGAAAATGGTTATTTCTAAGTTTTATGCCTTAGTTTATATATACATGTACCAAAAGCTTTATATCTTGAAAATCTTGTATAAAACATGTGTATAAACTATTTTCTGCATAATACTTAGCTATATGTATTTTTAAAATATTTCTCAAAATTTTTCTAACTCAAAAACCAGCCCAGTTTTCTGTTTCAGGCAACTCCGGCCGACCGGCCCGGTCGACCGGCGATGTGTCTGGACATGTACTGTTCGTGCATGTCTGTCGGTCGACCGGCCCGGTCGACCGACGGAGAGCAAATTGCTCACAGTTTGTTTCGGTCGACCGGAAGAAGGAAACTGTGTTTCCTCTTTTGGGACGGTCGACCGGACCGGTCGACCGAGAGCCAACGGCTCTTTGCAGCTGGCCTGACGGTCGACCGGACCGGTCGACCGCCAAGCCTGCTATAGCCTAACGGCTCTTTCCTCTTTGGGCTATTCTGAAAAACTGTTTTTGTTTTCAGCTTTAACAGATTTTTGGAGAGTTGTTGGGGAGCTTTTGCAGGTCAAATTAGGTGTAAAGAAATTGTTTTTAACCTATTTTCTAACCCTATAAATAGAGGAGAAGTCTCTCTTGCATACCACTAAGAAAAATCCTCAAGTTTGTATTATTTTCAAAAGAGAAAAGAAAAGAGTTTAAAGCTTTCATTCCAATTCTTTTTGAGCTTGTTTTTCAGTTGTGTTTGATTACTAATATCACTCTACAACTGAAGTTTTTCTCACCACACTTCATAGAGCCAAAAATCCTATACTCATTCTATAGTGAAGTTGTAATTGAAGTGAGAGTGTTTGTAAAAGAGTTTGAGAAATAGTGTAGTGATCTTGTTGTGATCACTTTGTTCTTGTAATCCTTTCCTTGTGGAGCAACCTCTTCGGTAGAGGTCCTTTGTACTCGGTGGAACTCGGTGCTCGGTCTTCGGTAGACCAAATTGTAAAGGCGTCCTCGGTGGATAGTGGAAACCCTTCACGGAGGTGAAGGCCGGGAGTAGAGCGGTGGCTCGAACCTCGAAACAAATCACTTTGTTTGTGATTGCCTTTGCGTCTAATTCTTACTTTACTTTTCAATAGCTCCTTATTGCTTTCTATTGCATACTTGTGATATTGTTTAATTCTCTTGTGCTACTATTTGCTTGCTTGTAATTCTTGCCATATATCATTGTGTTTGCATCATTCTTCATATCATCCATTTCATACTTGTGTGTGCCAATCCCGTACTCATCCAACAAGAGCTTCACATAGCGCCTCAACCCATATCAAGGGGAATCGAGAGGAGTTTAGTCCAGAGCCTCGCAAGAGGAATTCGGCTACACTTGTTGAATTGTACTAAGTTGAGCCTCACTTGTTTTAGGTTCCGCATTTAGAGAGTTAAAATTTTCAAGATTAGCAATCACACCTATTCACCCCCCCTCTAGGTGTTTTTCAATTGGTATCAGAGCTTGGACTCTAGGATTTGGTTTAACAACCTTAGAGAAGATCCTAATTTGCTAATCATTTCATTCATATTCATATAGTAAAAATGACCGATGGAATTAAGACCCCTCCTAAGTTTGATGGACTTAACTTTCCCATATGGAAAGTTAAGATGACCGTATTTTTGTAATCTCTAGGTAGCCGAGTTGCAAAAGCCGTGACTAAGTCCTTTAGTGTACCCCCCGGTTCCGAAATAGAGACTAAGGAATTCGATGCCAATGCCAAAGCTCACTATGCACTTCTACAAGCCCTTAATGATGATGACATTTCTAGGGTGATCCATTGCAAATCTGCATATGAGATTTGGTCACACTTGATAGTCACACATGAGGGGACCTCACAAGTAAAGAAGGCTAAGATTGACCTTCTTCGGTCCCAATATGAAACATTTAGCATGCAAGAAAATGAAACCATAGATGATATGGTTACAAGATTTACCAAGATTACTAATGGTCTCTCTTCTTTAGGTGAAGACATCAATAATGATCAAAGAGTAAGGAAGATCATCCGTGCTCTTCCTCCCTCATGGGAAGTTAAAGCAACAACCTTGAAGGAACTCAACGACAATGAAGAGATGGAGCTTATAGGTCTCATTGGGAATCTCAAAACCCATGAGATGGAAAGGAAAGCTAGGGAGGATATGGCTCCTTCCAAAAAGAAGACTATCGCCTTCAAGAGTCAAGCTACACACTCCGATGAAGATGATGAAGAAGAAGATGATGAGGAGCTCTCACTCCTTGTTAAGAATGTCCGGAGGATGTACAACAAGGCGAAGTACCAAGGTAGAAGAAGATGGCAAGGAGGCAAAGAAGAAAGAAGGATCACTTGTTTTAATTGCCAAAAGCCCGGACACATTGTTGCAGAGTGTCCGGACAAAGCTAAGCCCTCCACTTCAAAGAAGCCCTACAAGAAGAAGGCTATGAAGGCAACTTGGGATTCGGAGACCGAATCCGAGGAAGAAATAGACACCGCCAACATGTGCTTCATGACTAATGAAGGCACAAGTAAGGTAACCTCTTCCCCTTCTCATGATAATGAACTTTCTATGGATGTGTTAGAAGAGGCTTTTGTTGTGTTGTCACAAAACTAAGATTTCTTAAAGAAAAAGTATCTTAAAATGAAAAAGGATAATGAATCTTTAAGTCTTCAAGTTTTTACTCTTACAAAGGAAAAAGATGATTTGGTTTCCACTTTGGCCACTACCAAAAATGATTTTGAAAAATATAAGATTTCTTGCAAAGGTAAGGCCCCACTAATTGATTCAAATGAAGTTTCTATGCTTAAGGAAAGATTAGACTCATTAAGTGTTGTTTTGAAAGATTGTGAGTTTAACAAGAAGAAAATTGAGGCTATGTTTCCTAAGAAACAAGCCCCAAAGAAAAATGCTCATGCTCATGTTCATGTTCATGCTACACAACCTAAACAACATGGCAAAACCCCAAAACATGCTCACACTACACATACACATCATGCATTCATGTATGGTAGAGTGTTCTCATGTTCACATTGTGGACGGAAAGGGCACTTAGCCAATTTTTGCTATGATAGATTAAACGTATCACGTCATAATGTTTGGGTTCGAGGCACTAACTTTAAAGGACCCAAGAAAGTTTGGGTACCAAAATCAACAATTATGTTAAATGATGTAGGTACTTTCCAAATCCCAACGACGTAGAGGATTGTGGTATCTTGATAGCGGTTGCTCAAGGCACATGACTTGGGACATCAACAACTTTGCAACCCTATCAAGATATCATGAAGGTGGCACCGTCACCTTCGGAGATGACGCCAAGGGTAAAATCATCGGTATTGGTAATGTAAAACTTGGCACCTCTCCTTTAATTGAAAATGTAGTTTTAGTTGATGGCCTCAAGCATAATCTCTTAAGTGTTAGTCAACTTTGTGATAAAAGTTTTGATATTGTTTTTGATAATGTTTCTTGTAAAGTAATTGATAGAACTTCTAATGTTTGTGTATTTTTCGGTTTTCGTGAAAGTAATGTTTATATGATTGATATGTTAAATATGTCTTGTAATATTACTTGTTTGAAAGTCCTCGATGATGACTCTTGGTTGTGGCAAAGGAGATTAGGGCATATTTCTTTTGATCACATTTCTAGGTTAAACACAAAGGAAATGGTGAAAGGTATTCCTTACTTGAATTTTGAAAAGGACCGAGTTTGTGACGCATGTCAATTTGGGAAACAAACTAAGTCCTCTTTCAAGTCAATTAAGGATATCATGACATCACGTCCTTTGGAGTTAATCCATATGGATCTTTTTAGCCCTACACAAACCAAAAGTCTAAGTAGGAATAGATTTGCTTATGTTTTGGTTGATGACTTTTCAAGATTTACTTGGGTTTTCTTTCTTGAACATAAAAGCCAAGCATTTTCTTATTTTCAAATTTTTAAGAAAAGAGTTGAAAAAGAAAAAGATGTTTCGATTTTGAGAATAAGAAGTGATAGAGGAGGTGAATTCATTAACCAACCCTTTACCACTTTTTGTGATGAACATGGAATAAAGCATGAACTTTCTTGTCCTAGAACTCCACAACAAAATGGAGTAGTTGAACGGAAAAATAGAACATTACAAGAGATGGCTAGGACAATGCTAAGTGAATATGGTCTACCACATTATTTGTGGGCCGAGGCCGTTAATACATCATGCTATATATCAAATCGTGTTTTCTTGTGTAAAAATACTACTAAAACTTCTTTTGAAATGTATTTTTCTAGAAAACCTAATGTTTCTTATTTCAAAGTTTTTGGATGCAAATGTTTTGTTTTAAATACAAAAGATAATTTAGGAAAGTTTGATGCTAGATCTTATGAGGCTATTTTTGTAGGTTACTCAAACACTAGTAAGGCTTATAGAGTTTTCATTAGATCATCATTGACTATTGAAGAGTCTATTCATGTTAAGTTTGAGGAATCTAACAAGTTTGTTAAGAATGTTGTAGAAATAGATGCATTGGATGAAGGTTTGGAGAAAGTGACCTTGGAGGATGCTTCTACTATGGGAGACAAACCAAAGGATGATGAAGGAAGCGAAGCTAAAGTGAAAGAGGCACAAGGAAATGAAAATCAAACACATGAGGTGGAGCCTACTCAACCACTACCAAAGGATTGGAGATACAATCCACATCATCCCAAGGACCTCGTCATAGGTGAAGTATCAAAAGGGGTAACTACTCGCTCTAGACTTCATGACTATTGTGGTAACTATGCATTCATTTCTCATATTGAACCCAAAAATGTCCTCGAAGCCGAGGCCGATTCATATTGGTTGCTAGCCATGCAAGAGGAGCTCAATCAATTTGAGCGCAACCAAGTTTGGCACCTTGTTTCTAGGCCCCACGATAGACCAACAATTGGTACTAAGTGGATCTTTAAGAACAAGTTGGATGAATCGGGTAATGTAGTTAGAAACAAGGCTAGGTTAGTTGCCCAAGGTTACACTCAAATCGAAGGGATCGATTTTGAAGAAACCTTTGCACCCGTAGCACGGCTTGAAGCCATACGGATGACACTAGCATTTGCCTCATATAAAGATTTCAAATTATTTCAAATGGATGTTAAAAGTGCTTTTCTAAATGGTTTTATTGAAGAGGAAGTGTATGTTGAACAACCCCCCGGGTTTGTTGATCCTACACATTCGGATTTTATTTTTAAATTAGATAAAGCTCTTTATGGTTTAAAACAAGCCCCTAGGGCTTGGTATGAAAGACTTTCTTTTTTTTAATTTCAAATGGATTTAAGAAAGGTAAAATTGACACAACTTTGTTTACAAAACATGTAGAAAAGGATATTCTTATTGTGCAAATTTATGTGGATGATATTATTTTGGTTCTACTAATGAATCTCTTTGCAAAGCTTTTGAGTCATGCATGAAGGATGAATTTGAAATGTCTATGATGGGGGAGCTCAACTATTTCCTTGGACTCCAAATCAAGCAAAAGAAGGATGGGATCTTCATCAATCAAGCCAAGTACACAAAGGAACTAATCAAAAAGTTTGGGCTTGAAGGATCGAAAGTAAGCAAAACTCCCATGGCAACAACTACAAAGCTTGACAAGGATGAACAAGGTAAAAGTGTAGACATTAAATTATATCGTAGCATGATTGGTAGTTTGCTTTATTTGACGGCTAGTAGGCCGGATATTATGTTTTCCGTTTGTCTTTGTGCACGTTTTCAATCTTGTCCTAAAGAATCTCACATAATTGCGGTTAAACGCATAATTAGATACCTTAAGGGCACTATTGAAATGGGTTTGTGGTATCCTAAAACCGGATTATTTGAAATGAAGAGTTTTTCGGATGCCGACTATGCGGGTTGTAGGGTAGATAGGAAGAGCACAAGTGGAACATGTCAATTCTTAGGTAATTATCTTGTATCTTGGTCTTCCAAAAAGCAAAATTCGGTAGCCCTTTCAACCGCCGAGGCGGAGTATGTTGCAGCCGGAGCTTGTTGTGCACAAGTTCTTTGGATGAAACATACTCTCCTTGACTATGATTTACACTTTGATCATGTTAAAATATTTTGTGATAATACTAGTACTATTCACATGACAAAGAATGCAAATCAACATAGTAAAACCAAACACATTGACATTAGGTATCACTTTCTTAGAGATCATTATGAGAAAGGTGATATTGTTATTGAATATGTTTCTACCGATTTTCAACTTGCCGATATTTTTACTAAACCATTAGACTATGCTAGATTTTCATTTATTTGTGGTGAGTTGAATGTTTGCATTATGGATTCTTAAAAATAAAATTTTTCAATTGGTATTTTAACCCTTTTTGATGTATGACAAAAAGGGGGAGAATAAGTTTAAGAGTTTGATATTTTGAATTTGTTTGAGTTTGTTAAGTTTGTTTATTTAAGTTTTTGACAAAACTATTTTGCCTTGAATGCTTTATGTATTGTGCTTCCATAGTCAAATTTTTTATACATAGCATTATTTGAGGGGGAGTTTTCAAACTCCTCTTCCATGTTTATTTAAATAACCTATATGTTTTGTCATCATCAAAAAGGGGGAGATTGTTGGCCCAAGGTTACAATCACCCATGATTAGTGTATTTTGATGATTACAAAACATATTAGTTATTTGTACTAATAACATTTGTTGTTTAAGTGTGTTTCAGATTTCTATTCATTCTAGAAGTCTTCTCTCACAAATACAAGGATTTGGACTCAAGTCAACTCCAATTGGGCTCAAGGAACAAGTGTTGAAGAACATATGAAGAAGCCTATTGAAGATCTTGAAGTCCTTAGAAACTTTGTAAGAAATAGAATGTTAAAGTTTGAGTATATGAAATTTGGCTCTAGGATTTGCACACACACTTGTTTCATATATTTCCTATGTTTTGAAAATGGTTATTTCTAAGTTTTATGCCTTAGTTTATATATACATGTACCAAAAGCTTATATCTTGAAAATCTTGTATAAAACATGTCTATAAACTATTTTCTGCATAATACTTAGCTATATGTATTTTTTAAATATTTCTCAAAATTTTTCTAACTCAAAAACCAGCCCAGTTTTCTGTTTCAGGCAACTCCGGCCGACCGGCCCGGTCGACCGGCGATGTGTCTGGACATGCACTGTTCGTGCATGTCTGTCGGTCGACCGGCCCGGTCGACCGACGGAGAGCAAATTGCTCACAGTTTGTTTCGGTCGACCGGACCGGTCGACCGGAAGAAGGAAACTGTGTTTCCTCTTTTGGGACGGTCGACCGGACCGGTCGACCGAGAGCCAACGGCTCTTTGCAGCTGGCCTGACGGTCGATCGGACCGGTCGACCGCCAAGCCTGCTATAGCCTAACGGCTCTTTCCTCTTTGGGCTATTCTGAAAAACTGTTTCTGTTTTCAGCTTTAACAGATTTTTGGAGAGTTGTTGGGGAGCTTTTGCAGGTCAAATTAGGTGTAAAGAAATTGTTTTTAACCTATTTTCTAACCCTATAAATAGAGGAGAAGTCTCTCTTGCATACCACTAAGAAAAATCCTCAAGTTTGTATTGTTTTCAAAAGAGAAAGAAAAGAGTTTAAAGCTTTCATTCCAATTCTTTTTGAGCTTGTTTTTCAGTTGTGTTTGATTACTAATATCACTCTACAACTGAAGTTTTTCTCACCACACTTCATAGACCAAAAATCCTATACTCATTCTATAGTGAAGTTGTAATTGAAGTGAGAGTGTTTGTAAAAGAGTTTGAGAAATAGTGTAGTGATCTTGTTGTGATCACTTTGTTCTTGTAATCCTTTCCTTGTGGAGCAACCTCTTCGGTAGAGGTCCTTTGTACTCGGTGGAACTCGGAGCTCGGTCTTCGGTAGACCAAATTGTAAAGGCGTCCTCGGTGGATAGTGGAAACCCTTCACGAAGGTGAAGGCGGGGAGTAGAGCGGTGGCTCGAACCTCGAAACAAATCACTTTGTTTGCGATTGCCTTTGCGTCTAATTCTTGCTTTACTTTTCAATAGCTCCTTATTGCTTTCTATTGCATACTTGTGATATTGTTTAATTCTCTTGTGCTACTATTTGCTTGCTTGTAATTCTTGCCATATATTATTGTGTTTGCATCATTCTTCATATCATCCATTTCATACTTGTGTGTGCCAATCCCGTACTCATCCAACAAGAGCTTCACATAGCGCCTCAACCCATATCAAGGGGAATCGAGAGGAGTTTAGTCCAGAGCCTCGCAAGAGGAATTCGGCTACACTTGTTGAATTGTACTAAGTTGAGCCTCACTTGTTTTAGGTTCCGCATTTAGAGAGTTAAAATTTTCAAGATTAGCAATCACACCTATTCACCCCCCTCTAGGTGTTTTTCAAAGCTCCTAAGTGCTTACACATAGAGTCAATCATAACTAGTTTTTCCTCTTGAACTTAGTCTGTGGGATCTCCCAGTCGCTAAGTGAGGTTTCCATTAAGCTGATTCGGTAAGGTTAGCTTTTTACACCCATTTTCCTCGATGCGCAGTTCATACACTCTCCACTTAAACCTTTAGTAAACGGATCCGCTAAATTATTTTTTGACAATGTAAAGTCAATACAGATAATTCTATTTGAGAGCAACTGCTTAACGGTCTTATGTCTACGACGAATATGTCTAAACTTACCGTTATATATAAAATTTTGTGCCCCAGATATCGCTGCTTGATTATCGCAGTGAATGCATATGACGGATATTGGCTTTTTCTATAATGGTATATCTTCCAAAAATTGTCAAAGTCATTCTACTTCTTCTCCAGTCTTGTCTAAGGCTATGAATTCTGATTCCATTGTGGAACAGACAATACATGTTTGATTGAAAGATTTTCAAGATACCGCTGCTCCTCCAAGAGTAAATACGTATCCGCTAGTTGATTTTCAAGATTTCCTCAAAATTTACAATCCAATTAGCATCGATGTATCCTTCAAGTATAAGTGAATACTGTCCTTCAAATACAGGTGGATACTGTAATATTTATGAGCATAAATATTTCTGTATAATCTTTGTATAAAGAATGTTAGTTCACATATATAACAATTGGAGTGAGGTATGCATGTAGCGAATCTCTTTAAGATAATTACATCCCCCGCTTCGGTGCTAACGGGTTACTGGACGCTGGTCTCTCAAGATATAACAATCCTTCACGGTATTTGATAGCACTACCAAATCACCATACAGTCAAACCGTAGTTAATCAGTACCTTTACAGGATTTCAATGCAGCAGGACAATGACAAATTTCAGGGAGAATATTTGTCTTAACTTTGGAAGATTATCCATTGGAGAGAAAGAAGGGAGAGAAAAATTAATATCTTAGAAAGACAGAGATTCAGACAACAATTCTATTTAAAAATCTATTGAATTTTCTAAGCCTTCTTTCAGAACAAATCTCTTCAGATTTTTATTAACAAAATCTGAATTTCAGACCGACTCTTAGTTCTAAATTCTGTAAAGAGGAAGAGAAGATGTTTTTACTTTCGTTGTGTTGGCCCAAAGGCCTATCACCCTAGTTTTGATGATGATCAACTCATGAAGTTATATTTACTAATGATTTGTGTTTAATTAGTGACAGATTCATTATCAAGATCTTAGTAGGTGCATAGCTCAACAAAGGACAAAATATCAAGATTTGGAGCTAGCACGGTGTGATCCAAGGAGCTTTTGGATCAAGCTTGGACCAAGTCAAGAAGATGAGAAGCCTTCAAGAGAAGACTTCAAGAAGATGAAGACTTGTGTCTAGGTATAAGATTTAGTTTTTGTTTTAGTTAAAAATGTAAAGGATAGATAGTTGGTGGATTGCTCAAGTATACCATGCACACACACTCTTGATTTTATTGTCTCTTCATAAAAGATTTTTTAGTTTAGAAAAGATTTTTCTTTTTGAAAAATATAAGTTTAGTTTTTGGTATTTCTCATATACTTATCTTTTAACCAAAACCAAGTTTAGAGCTTTATGACAAAAACATAGATATTTCATTATGATTGTGTAGTGGATCATATCCATACACACTATGTCTTAAAAGTATATCTTGTTTTTGTATTTGATGAAGATTTGGAAAAACTTGTTTTGGAAAATCAGTTTTTTATCTTGAGCCAAATATTTCCAAGTTACAAAAATAGTCCAATCTTTTATAACATGCCTTGATTTTGTGCAAGCATGTTTGTATATCAAAGTATATTGGTAAAACTATTTTTGTAGATTTTTTATGTATTTTATGGGATTTTATATGAGCCAAAATGACTAACTTTTTAATCTCAGAAAAACTGTTTCAGGCTTCAGCCAAGTCGACTAGTCGAATTAACTAGTCGACTAATCCTGAAGTCGGTCGACCGGCACAAACGTGCACGCCTGTGTGTACTGATGGTCGGTCGACCGTGCCGGTCGACCGCTCCAGAGAGCAGTGCTCTCTGGAAAGTTCGGTCGACCGCACCGGTCGACCGTAGCTCCAACGGTCAGAAATCTGACTGTTGGCGGTCGACCGGGCCGGTCGACCGGCAGTACTGACAGATCCCAACGGCTATATTTTTCTGGCCTATAATTTGGGGGTCTTGTCATTGTTTTGCAAGAAGATTTTAGGAGAGCTTTGAGCCAGTTTTTCCCAGACCTTTTAAAAGGGTTTTCTCCACAAAATAGAGAGCAAATACTTCCAATCTAAAGGAAAGAATTTATCAA
This sequence comes from Agave tequilana, assembly GCA_038442645.1. Taxonomy (NCBI): domain Eukaryota; kingdom Viridiplantae; phylum Streptophyta; class Magnoliopsida; order Asparagales; family Asparagaceae; genus Agave; species Agave tequilana. The sequence goes on along the minus strand of JAVJIF010003114.1, from coordinate 134,445 downwards.
GAGTGTAAAAGAGATTTCTTGAGTTTTTCACCAAAGTTTCAATCCTTACTTTTCTCACACAAACACTTGAGCAACCATTGTCTATTCATCTTATAGGAGTGTTGTAGTGAGAGCTTTTTATTGGTGATCAAGTGTTTAGATCACCAAGAGATCATTTCTTGTACTTTGAGGAGGCGGACGTGTGTGTCCGCGTTGTTTTGAGTTCGGGTGCGGACTCGGAGGTTTGAGGTGCGGCCTCGCGAGCCGGTGGGCTTGCGGTGTGTACGGGACTAGGGAGTCCGAAGGCTTGTAGGTGTTGCGGCACCGAAGAGAGATCCATTGGGATCTTGCATAGTGGAAATCCTTCGTGTGTCGAAGGCGGGGATGTAGAGCAAGTGTGCTCGAACCTCGAAACATACCCTTGTGTTTGCGATTGCCATCTCTCTCTCTCTCTATCTCCTTTATATCTTGCATAGCTTATATTGTCTTTACATTTACATGCTTGATATATGTTGTGTGCATAATTGATATATATACTTGTGTGGGATTGTTGCTAACACTTGTATTCAACCAAGAGAGCCAACGCGGCACCTCAACCCATTCAAGGGGAATCTAGAGGAGTTTGTCCAGAGCCCTTCACGGGGAATTCGGCGACACTCTTGTGTTATACATAGTTTTTAGTGTAAAAAGTTTTATTTAGGTCATAATTATTTTTAGCTTCCGCATTATCTGCATAATTCATCATTAAGTGACCATTAGATTAACCATCACCTATTCACCCCCTCTAGGTGATTTACAATTGGTATCAGAGCTTGGTACTCTGATTTGGGTCTAACAATCTAGAGTAAAAGATCCTTATTTTTAGGCTAATCACAATATTTTGTACACACACCATGGACTTCATGTCACCACCCACCTTTGACATCCTTAACATCAACATTTGGAAGGTTAAGATGTCATTGTACCTCAAGGCCTTAGGCATTCATGTTTATCTTTCCATATCTAATGATTCATATTGTTCAAATGGTAAGAATTTTGAGGCTAATACAAAAGCCCTACATGCTTTAAGATCTACCCTAAATGATGATTACTTATCTAGGGTTGCTAACATTGATTTGGCTTTTGTAGTGTGGAACACCCTCCTCTCCCTTGGCGAAAAAGAACAATATTATGCCGGGAGCGATTCGGACGTTGGAAGCGACATCTCCAACGTATGCTATATGGTCCAAGGGGATAACCCCCTTGAGGTAAACTCCGAATCCGATGATGAGGACATGTCATATGATGAGCTCACTTTATTTTGTCAAACTATTCTTGAAAAATATGACATGCTTAAGAAAGAAAATAAAAATTTGAAAAAGAACATTGCTTGCATGCATATAGAACAAGATTCATTTAAATCTAGCATTGCATGTTTAGAAAAAGATAACAAAAATTTGAAAAAGGATTTTGATTGTATGCTTAAAGAAAATGATTCTTTCAAATCTAAGATTGCATACTTAGAAAAAGAAAATAAAGATTTGAAAAATGAAAATGTTTCCTTATTTTCAAAATTGAATGATTTGTGTGAAGGAAACAATACTTTGAAAAATAAAATTGATTTGGTGGAAAAACAAAAAGAAGTTGTTTTTCAAGAAAATATTACTTTGAAAAGAAAATTTGTTGAAAAAGAAAAAGAATTTGTTTCTAAAAAGAAAAAGAAAAATGATTCTATATCTCACCATGCTTTACATGCCACAACTAATGAGATTAAGAATTTGAAAAATAAAATGGATGGTTTGAGTTCAACTTTGAACTCTTGTGCTTTTAATCATTCTAGGTTGGAGTCAATGTTTTCAAAGAAACAAACTCCACATGTTCATGCACATCATAACCATGCATTTGCTTATGTTGCACAACATGATCACACTCCTACACATAAGCATACTAAGGTGTACGTATGTACACATTGTGGCCGCAAAGGTCATTTAGCAAAATATTGTTATGATAGATTAGATCATTTTTTTGCTAAGAATAAAAGATTTTGGGTTCCTTACAACAAAGCTAACCCCCGTGGACCCTACGAGAAAATATAGGTACCAAAACCCCCACCATTTGCTTGTGATGTAGGTGAGGGCTCTCACAAGACGTGAGAGGATTGGTGCCTTGGTAGTGGATGCAATAGACTTGATGGACATACTTTTGGATGCATCGCTATCAAGGAGCTTTGGTGGAAAGACCACCATATTTGGAGCTTTGGAGTTGGTAACAATTTCTAAACTCCTACTTTTATTTATGCACATGCTTTTAATTACATATATCATATTCATAGCAGGTTCATATTTTTTTATGTGCTTCATGTGGTATTTACATGTTTAAATGAAGATTTTATCAAAACGTGCATGTATACATATACAAATAGTGAATTACAATTGATTCATATATGATTGAACTTCATGCTCACTTGTACCCACTATTTGCATATGCATAGTCTAGTTTTGATGATTATTTCATTTATACTTGTTATGCCTATTTTTATGCTTTACTTCATGTATATGTATTTTTAATTCAAATCTAATAAATATACATGTATACCCGTGAGTCTCTTGCCTTCATGCAAACATCATTAATAGACTCTTTTAGATTTGGGATATGTATGTGTATTGTTAGGATTGGATTAATCATACATATACCATGAAGATTAGTGTTTTGATTAAAAATGATTTTTCGTGTTTTTGTTAAAAATGTGACTTATGAGCTTCATTGACTATTTTCATAAAAATGCTATTTACATGATCATTTAACACTCACATTTTTATTAAAAACATTTTGAGCCTTATAGACCATGAATGCTTAAATTTTTATGTATCTAGTTATGTTTATGAAAAACATAAGATTTGATATATTTGAAGGATCTTTAACTAGTTTTCTAAAACAATTTATACTAGTTATTTGTTCTTCAAATAATTTTTGAGATTTACACATGATTCTAGTTTTCTCAAAATTTGATGCTTCATGATTTGAATATTAGTTTATATGTTAGTTTTTGTCAACACTAGGATTTATACTTGTACATGTCATGGGCCACAAATAAATCTATTTATATTTGTGCTTGAATGCTTATTTGAACCCATGAAATGTGCTTGTATTGCTTGGTTTTGATGATACATTTTTAAACTTATATTCTCACTTTTTGGATTTGATTTATGATCATGTGTTTTTCATTTCATGTATATATGTATTTTGCCAAACTTTAAAATATACATGTATACCTCTTAAGTCATTTGCCTTTAATGCAAATCTATTTATATGGACTCAATTGTGTTTAAGAGATATGTATGTATACTTATTGTGTTGTCAAAACATACATATATCTTGAAATATAAATTTTGTTTTTAATAAAAAAATTTTGTGATGATTTTCATGTGTTCTTATTTAAAGAAATATTGAGCTTTATTGATATTTTCATGATACCATGTTCCACATAACACTAGTGCACTCACCTCTTTTGAAAACTTTATGGACTTCGTAGATATTGGAGTGTTTTTAGTGCCATGTGATTTACTTGTGTTTCATGAAAAACATTTTTACTTTATTCCTTACTTGAAGGATTTCGTACTAGTTTTTAAAACATTTTTCTAGTGCAAATTCTTCATTTGGTAGAGTTTTTCAAACTAAGCTTATTTTCAAATCTATTTTTGAAAACCCCTACCATCTATGGGAGGATGGATGGGCGATTATGCCTTATATGCTTCATTGAAAATCTTTTACCTTGTGCATATGAAGGGTGGTAGGTTATGAGATATATACTTGATTTATTGTTATGTCAATTGATATCATTAAATCGTTTCAATTGGTATCAATATGAACTTATTTTGTATATACTCATATTTTGTTTTCTTATATAATGTATGTATCAATTTCAATTGGTATACTCATTTCTCATACATATATATGATTTCCATGTGCTTAACTCACAATTGGCTCACATTTTTTAAAAGCACAAAGTTTATGATGAAAAATTAAAAAAAAATTTTATGTTTACTATTGATATTAAAAAAATATGTTAATTTGATATCTCAAAATGTGTTTTATTAAGTAAGTTCAAAATTTTAAAGAAAAAATTTAAAATGTTTGATGTGTATTTCCTATATGCAATGAGAGCTTAACATCTCTCTTACATATGGATTCATGTTGAGTATATTATAAATTGAGCTTGACAACTCTTCTTTATATGATATACGTGTGTAGGGGGAGCTTCACATCTCCTCTTATGCATTACACAATATGTGTTATGTGAGTTAGGGCTTATCATCCCTTCTTCATGTAATGCATATGTGTAGGGAAGCTAACTTAGCGTCTTCCTCTTCATGAATGTATATCGCATATAAATCTTTATTGATTGATTTGTATTACCCCTTCTTGATCTTTTTATTTTTGACAAAAAGGGGAGAAAAATTTGTTTGATTTGACTTTACTTTGAACCCTTTGTTGATGATTGACAAAAAGGGGGAGAAGTATTTGAGTTTATATGCATGTTTTCATTGCTTAAGGGGGAGAAGTATTTGTCTTTCTTGTTATTTATGCATATATAGTTTTTGTATTGCAAATAGGAGAAAAAGATTTTGATTTATGCTTGTTGCATGTTTTATCTCCATACTTGCATACATATTCATGTGCCTAATTGCCATATCTATTATTTATTTTGTATGCATGAGTTAAGGGGGAGCTTCTTTGAAGCTTTACTTTAATCCATGCATATATAACCTCATGAGTTTTGTCATCATCAAAAAGGGGGAGATTGTTGGCCCAAAGGCCTATCACCCTAGTTTTGATGATGATCAACTCATGAAGTTATATTACTAATGATCTTGTGTTTAATTAGTGACAGATTTATTATCAAGATCTTAGTAGATGCATAGCTCAACAAAGGACAAAATATCAAGATTTGGAGCTAGCACGGTGTGATCCAAGGAGCTTTTGGATCAAGCTTGAATCAAGTCAAGAAGATGAGAAGCCTTCAAGAGAAGACTTTAAGAAGATGAAGACTTGTGTCTAGGTATAAGATTTAGTTTTTGTTTTAGTTAAAAATGTAAAGGATAGATAGTTGGTGGATTGCTCAAGTATACCATGCACACACACTCTTGATTTTATTGTCTCTTCATAAAAGATTTTTTAGTTTAGAAAAGATTTTTCTTTTTGAAAAATATAAGTTTGGTTTTTAGTATTTCTCATATACTTATCTTTTAACCAAAACCAAGTTTAGAGCTTTATGACAAAAACATAGATATTTCATTATGATTGTGTAGTGGATCATATCCATACACACTATGCCTTAAAAGTATATTTTGTTTTTGTATTTGATGAAGATTTGGAAAAACATGTTTTGAAAAATCAGTTTTTTATCTTGAGCCAAATATTTTCAAGTTACAAAAATAGTCCAATCTTTTATAACATGCCTTGATTTTGTGCAAGCATGTTTGTATATCAAAGTATATTGGTAAAACTATTTTTGTAGATTTTTTATGTATTTTATGGGATTTTATATGAGCCAAAATGACTAACTTTTTAATCCTAGAAAAACTGTTTAAGGCTTCAGTCAAGTCGACTAGTCGAATTAACTAGTCGACTAATCCTGAAGTCGGTCGACCGGGCCGGTCGACCGACGTGCACAAACGTGCACGCCTGTGTGTACTGATGGTCGGTCGACCGTGCCGGTCGACCGCTCCAGAGAGCAGTGCTCTCTAGAAAGTTCGGTCGACCGCACCGGTCGACCGTGGCTCCAACGGTCAGAAATCCGACCGTTGGCGGTCGACCGGGCCAGTCGACCGGCAGTACTGACAGATCCCAACGGCTATATTTTTCTGGCCTATAAATTTGGGGGTCTTGTCATTGTTTTGCAAGAAGATTTTAGGAGAGCTTTGAGCCAGTTTTTCCCAGACCTTTTAAAAGGGTTTTCTCCACAAAATAGAGAGCAAATACTTCCAATCTAAAGGGAAGAATTTATCAAGAGTGTAAAAGAGATTTCTTGAGTTTTTCACCAAAGTTTCAATCCTTACTTTTCTCACACAAACACTTGAGCAACCATTGTCTATTCATCTTATAGGAGTGTTGTAGTGAGAGCTTTTTATTGGTGATCAAGTGTTTAGATCACCAAGAGATCATTTCTTGTACTTTGAGGAGGCGGACGTGTGTGTCCGCGTTGTTTTGAGTTCGGGTGCGGACTCGGAGGTTTGAGGTGCGGCCTCGGCGAGCCGGTGGGCTTGCGGTGTGTACGGGACTAGGGAGTCCGAAGGCTTGTAGGTGTTGCGGCACCGAGGAGAGATCCATTGGGATCTTGCATAGTGGAAATCCTTCGTGTGTCGAAGGCGGGGATGTAGAGCAAGTGTGCTCGAACCTCGAAACATACCCTTTTGTTTGCGATTGCCATCTCTCTCTCTCTCTCTATCTCCTTTATATCTTGCATAGCTTATATTGTCTTTACATTTACATGCTTGATATATGTTGTGTGCATAATTGATATATATACTTGCGTGGATTGTTGCTAACACTTGTATTCAACCAAGAGAGCCAACGCGGCACCTCAACCCATTCAAGGGGAATCTAGAGGAGTTTGTCCAGAGCCCTTCACGGGAAATTCGGCAACACTCTTGTGTTATACATAGTGTTTAGTGTAAAAAGTTTCATTTAGGTCATAATTGTTTTTAGCTTCCGCATTATCTGCATAATTCATCATTAAGTGACCATTAGATTAGCCATCACCTATTCACCCCCCTCTAGGTGATTTACACGTTGTGCTTTAATCTACGAGAGGAGTGCTATTTATAGCGCTCTTGGGAACCCGTTAGAGGGCAGAACCATCATCCAGGGACAGATGCGACAGTTCCTGTCTGAACCGTTGCAACTGTTCCAAACAGGAACAGCTGCAGCGGCTCCTTCCAACTGTTGCAGCGCACCGCGAGGGTAACAGAGTGAGTCGAGTTGAGACCCGCTGTAGTAGCAAACCCATGTGACCCGGTTCAAAAAGAACCGGGCCAGGTTGCACTCGTACCCACGCCCAGACCCGGACCTGTGACCTGAGCCCCGGCGGAGGCGGTGCGCGCGCGTGTGGGCATAGTTTTCCCCCAATCGCGCACGAAAACTCTAACTACCCAAAGGGCACGCCCTTTATTCCCATTTTCCTTTATTTATACACTTCAGTTGTCCATCCCCTATTCAATGTGAGACTAAATTCTTTTAGCTCCCTTAGTCCCCTTTAGCTTTTAAATTAGGCAAACTTTAGACTTGAATATCTCATTCATTCTAAAACGAAATTAAACATGTGAATATACCACGTTCATCCCCAATGGAAAGAGAACACACTCCAACCATTATCCGGTTGATTTTATTAACGGATCTCGCCTTAATTCAGCTCAAAGATTCATGTTTTAATTCTTCGTTTTCCCAACAGGAATTACAAGTAGAGTTGAGTACTATGTAATTACAAGACTCTTTTACCCTCACACTACACCTTGGACTCTCCCTTGGTGGGGTTGTACCTTGTGAAGCAGCCCTAGGTACCTAGAGGAGTATGAACCACCTATCTGGGCTTATTAACAATGACTCAAGACCGATAAACAATTGCTTGCACACTAAAAGCATGGATAATTCTCACTTGGGTTACCATGCCTAAATTCTCAATCTTTATTTTGTCTCAAAGTTTGTAACACCCCATCCTCGGTATACGTACCCAGTTATATATCCTGATTTTTGGAGCGTATTTTTTTTTTATTATTATTATTATTTTCTGTTATTTAAAATCTTACTCATATAGCAGTACTGCATGGTTTGACCTTTGTAGTATTTAGATTTGACCGATTTCAGTTTTAAATATTATTTTTTAATATTCTAGATTTTTCATGATTTTCTGGAATTTTTCAGAATTTAATTGTAAATCTTCAAAACCGGTGTCGGCCAGTTTCGCTGACCGACTTTCGGATTTTTAATTTACAAATGGAGTTGAAAATATTAAAACGGCTTTCACAGTATTTCTTAAAATCATGTTTTCTATCTAAACGAATTTTTTAGAATTTTTAGAATTTATCAAAATTTCACTGGATTTGGTGTCGGCCGGCATCACTGGTTGATTCCAAGAATTTTAATTCACAATTGGAATCAAATTTCTAAATTCCGTTTTCACATTCCATCTTAAAATTATATTTTCTTCCTTCAGGCATTTTCTGGGATTTTTCAGATTTTATCAAAAAATCCGGCCTACCCGGTGTAGACACCGTTCATAGTGGATTCCAGGATTTTTATTTTGAAAATGAAATTGAATTTTTGAAAACCGATTTCACTAAAAATCTTAAAATAATATTTCTTATTTTTGAGAATTTTTGGGAGACTTTTCGAGATATTTATTTTTTGGGCTTTTCTTGAGTTTCCGGTGTTTTCCCAGATACCGGAATTCTGTCCGTATATTTTATTATTTTCTCTCTCATTGCCTAACGCGAGATCTACCAACTCTGAACTCAGCAATTAATGCGGAGACTCTCTCCATCCCGCATTTAATGTTCCGTCCTTCAAAAGAAATCAACTCAGATCATGACACCCATGCTTTTCGTCTTATTCTACCAACGCAACCTCGTATTTCTTGAACGCAAAGTTTTCTACTGCGTCCAGCAATTGCTAGACGCAGGTTTGCAATGAGACGCAGCCTTTATGAGGAGCCGCAACTTTGAATGAAGGCTTGTTTCATTCAATAGAATATTATATAATTTCTCTCTCTTATATATATATAACCACCCCCCTTTATATCTTCTCCTCTCCTTTTCATTTCTTCCTTCCTCCTCCAACAGCAAACGCACCACCCAAAAACAGCAGCCAAGCCCTTCTTGGCTGGCCACTTTCTCCATTTTTTCCAACACCAAACTCCACCATTCTCCTCTCCATCTACTCCTCCATTCCAACTACAACAACAAACCAAAACATCATCTCCATCACCATCTTCTTCCTCTTCTTTTCCACCAAACAACCCATCATCTCTACCAACTTCACCACCATTTCCACCACCACCTACACCACCTAAACCACCACCAAGCACACCATCTTCTTCTCCTCGTCATTCTCTTTCCAACGAACTATAGGTTCGTCCTCCGAAACATCGTTTGCAAAACTCCATTTCTCCATATTGAACTACACTTGCACCACTATCAACCCTCTCTTTTGGGGCCTTGTCCACCCACTCCGGCCAACTCCGGCCAACTCCGGTCGCCGCCGGCGAACACCGGCCAAGACACGATCGTCATATCTCCCCCTTCTCTTCTTTCTTTCTCTCTTTCTTTCCCTTGCAAATCTTTCATTCCTTCCTCCTTTCTTTTCTTCCACTTTCTTTTCCTTTCTTTTCTTTTCAAAAAGAACCTGCGTCTACCCCTCTCCCTTTCCTGCGTCTTCTCCTCTCTCTCTTTCCTGCGTCTCTCACTTTCCCTGTCACTCACTTTCTCTTGTTAATTACTAGACGCGGATTATATCCTTGCGTCCGAGTAATTATTCAACGCGATCCTCGCGTTCTTTGTCAACGCGACGCGGAGTTTACGCTCGCGTCTACGATTTCTTCGTGTCCTTGCTGAAACGCAGGTCTCGAACCCTGCGTTTGTGACATCTTCGCAACGCGACTCTCGCGTCTGCGTTTTCCTGTATTATAAAACGCGGGTCTCAGACCCCGCGTTTGTAGCATCAACGCGGCGCTATCCCCGCGTCTACGACCCCTGCGTCTTCATTCTCACTTTTCTGATTCATCCTTCTCCTTCTCTCTTTTTATATATATATAATATTGGTTACTTGGACTCCGGAGCTTGAAATTTCCCGGTGTATTTCTTAAAGCTTTAGGCGAGTGTTCTCGCCATCCTTCAGATTTTCATGCCTTGCCATGATTGACTAATAGTACATTATTTTCCCGGCACATTTGCATGCATCATGCTACAACTTGATACTTGCCCCGCAATAACATATTGATACCTGATTTTAGATTGTCATATTTTCGGGAATCTTATACTTGCCACCCTGTATTATATACAGTAACTGGAAATGGCAATACTCATGTACTTTTGGACTCCTGATCTTGTCATGCGTTTGCTTACCCGTAAATTGATAATTAAATAATAAATCATAAAAAGGAATAACTTGCATCGGGTCGGGGGAAACTTGCGGCTATCAATATATGTTCGTGTTTACAGTGGCACTAGGCATGTTGTGCAACTAAAATTTCCAGTCTGACCTGTGGGCCTCCAGGCGACTGAGGGGAGTGCTGGCTCCCTCCTTCTTGGTACCATCTTGATAAGGGCATTCTATAAGACCCTCCTGTAGGCCTTGCGGCCGGTTCCATGCACCAGCAATGGAACGTCCTGGACCGTGGTCCCGGGCATGTACGGGACCCACTGTAAACATTGTTCATTGATACCCCCGTTGGTTTCCAATAACAGCCTCGATTTACTCATATGTGGATGTATGTGTACTGGGACGCTATTACACATACCTAGACATACGGGTAGAACGAGTAATAAGTATAAATATTAAAAATGGCAGAGATAGATTTATTCAGGCCTTATTACTTTCACTTTATGCCTCCATTTCATACTCACTGTACATGTACACTCAACACAGTTTCTGATGCTTAATACTGTTTGATTATATTAACACATGCATGTACTTATCTTTACATGACACTTGGCTTTCACCTACATATTCGTTAGGGAGTTTCTGACTCCCCTGAACTTGCATGTTCAGGTTCTGAAGCCTGGATTGAAGAGGAGCCCTCCACTGAAGACCAAGCCTATCTCTCGGAGCAGGCTGACTTGTCCTATCTCCTTCTGTTCCCGAACCTTCCTGCTAGCTCGGGGATCTTCTTCTCAGCCTGTGAGCACCTTTTGCTGTACAGATTGTAATTTTTACTTTTGTACCTGACTGTGATATAATGTACATGTACCTATATATCACGCTCTGTGATAACTTTGTAATCCTTATGTTGGAATGTATATTGCCACGTGTTTCCGTACTCTGATTCTTGTCTGTACTGATGCTTAGCGTATATACGTGAGGGTATTTCTGACCTGCGTATGTACGTCGCAGTAACGTCTCCGTATCCCTCGGATCGGGGCGTTACAGGTTGGTATCAGAGCCTAGGCTCTCACACCTACAGTACAACCTAATTGCAAATTAATAGGATCTTAATTTGCAGTTGGAATACATGAGTTTCGGTTATACATTCTAACTACAAAGTTATCCATTTCTTCTTGATATTCCTTCCCTCGATTCCTAAAGTCCATCTATCTTCTGCTTTCACTCCTCTTTTCAGACATCTTTTTCCAACATAGATATGGAAAGGAGGGCAGGACGTAACAATTCTGGGCAGCCACAGAATGGACCCACAGGGGGAAATGCTGATATTCTTAGGGTTATCCAGAATATGGTGGAGAATCAACAAAGGCAGACAGAACTCCTCCGGCAAGGATTGATAGCAGCTCCTCAAGAACGGAGGCCAGGCAACGTGTCAGACTTCAGGCGATTGCAGCCGGCAATATTTACGGGGGAAGAAAGACCGCTAGATGCCGAGCAGTGGCTAATTGACACAACAGATCTCTTGAAGGCAGCACGGGTCCCAGAGAAAGATAAGGTGGAAGTCGCCAAGATCCAATTAAAGGATGTGGCTAGAAACTGGTGGCTAGCTGAAGAAGCGAGACTGGAAAACCCCATCACTTGGGACCAGTTCTCTAAGAGCTTTTATGATAGATTCTTCCCTACCACAGCTCAGAAGGAGATGGAAGAATAATTCATCCGGCTTCAACAATGGAATCGATCTGTTGATGAATATGCTGCTGAGTTCTTAAGGCTGAGTCGTTTTGCTCCGTATATGATAGCTGATGAGGAGAAACGGGCAAGCAGATTTCAGCAGGGCTTACAAATGGATATCCAAGTCCTTTTGATTCCCCAACAGCTGAAAACATATTCCCAGGTCCTCACTGTAGCTCGAGAAGTGGAGCGAGGACTGGAGAAAAAGAATCTTGATCAGAGGAGGAAACAGGCCATGAAGAGGCCATTCCAGCAATTGGGCGGAGGAGGTCCAGGCAGAGCTGCAAAAGCCCCAATGTTTAGAAGACCATTTCGACCAGCCCCTCTTCAGATAACTCAACCACTTCCTATATGTGCTTATTGCAAGAGGTCAGGCCACACTCAGCAAGAGTGTCGTAGGGCTAACGGATTATGCCTGGCATGTGGATCTGGTGATCACACAATAGAAGGCTGTCCCCATAAGAGAACTGGGATGGTGAACCGAACCCTACCGGCACTTCCTGCACCTATTGGACAGAGGAATCCAGGGCCGATGGTCGGAAGGGCCCCTCTCCCTCCACAACAACGGGTTTTTCGCCCAGCTCCAAGGGGAGGAAGAACAACAGCAGGTCGTGGAAGAGGACGGGCTTACAACTTGACGGCAGAAGAGGCCCAAACTTCTGGAGAGGTGGTAACAGGTAAGATTATGGTGTACTCTAAACCTGTTTTAGCCCTCTTTGATTCTGGCGCTTCTCATTGTTACATATCAGATAGTTTCACTGCTTTGCACTCTATACCTGTTGAGTATTTAGACCACCAGTGGGAGATTAGTACCGGTAATGGGGTGGTCATCTCTAATAAAATTTGTGTAGATTGTCCGGTGGAACTATGTAACAGGACATTAACAGTGGATATGCTCGTACTAGATACTAAAGGGTACGACATAATCTTAGGCATGACTTGGCTCAGCAAATACCATGTGGTTATTGATTGTCGAAACAAGAAAGTCATTTTCAGAATACCGCTTCAGCCTGAGTTCCAATTTGAAGGAGAACATAAGCCTGCAAAGGGTAAAACACAGATGACTGCTGCTGAGATCCAGGAAAAGAGAGTACCAGTTTGGAATGAGTTTCCAGAAGTATTTAAAGAGATCTCAGGACTTCCACCTGACAGAGTAATTGAGTTCTCCATTGATATCATTCCGGGTACAGTCCCAATATCTAAAGCTCCATACAGAATGGCGCCCACCGAATTAGAAGTTCTAAAGAAGCAGTTACAGGAATATTCTGACAAGAGATTGATAAGACCAAGTACTTCACCATGGGGAGCTCCAGTGCTATTGGCCAACAAGAAAGATGGTGGTAAGAGGTTGTGTATAGACTACAGAGAATTAAACAAGGTTACCATCAAGAATAAGTATCCTTTACCAAGAATTGATGACCTTTTTGATCAACTTCATGGGGCCCGGGTGTTTTCAAAGTTGGATTTACAATCGGGTTACCACCAACTAAAGGTGAAGAAAGAAGATATTCCGAAGACAGCATTCCGAACTCGCTATGGTCGTTACGAATTTCTAGTCATGCCCTTCGGAGTAACCAATGCCCCATCTGTCTTTATGGATTTAATGAACCGAGTTTTCTCGCCATATTTGGACCAGTTTGTCGTGGTGTTCATCGATGATATCTTGATATATTCAAAAACGACAGAGAACATGGAGAACACTTGAGAATAGTGCTACAGACTCTCCGGCAGGAACAACTTTATGCAAAGCAAAGCAAGTGTGAGTTCTGGTTAGACCGTATAGCTTTCTTGGGTCATGTAGTTTCAGAAGAAGGAATTTCAGTCGACCCTAACAAGATCCAGGAAATAAAAGATTGGCCAATCCCAAGGACAGTAACAGAAATTAAAAGCTTTATTAGATTAGCCGGGTATTACAGGAGATTTGTCCAAGACTTTTCCAAAATCGCAGCCCCATTAACAAAGCTCACCAGAATAGGAGAAAGGTATCAATGGTCAGAGGAATGTACTGCAGCATTTGAACAATTAAAGGAAAGACTAATTTCAGCTCCAATCTTGAAGACTCCCTCGGGAACAGGAGGGATGGTTATATATAGTGATGCATCCGGAAAGGGCCTAGGATGTGTATTAATGCGGCATGGTCATGTCATAGCTTATGCATCTAGGCAATTGAAACCACATGAGAGAAATTACCCAACCCATGACTTAGAACTGGCGGCGGTAATATTTGCATTGAAGATCTGGAGACACTACCTTCTGGGGGACAAAGTATTGATCTATACTGATCATAAGAGTCTTAAGTATATCTTCACACAGAAAGAATTAAACATGAGGCAAAGGCGGTGGCTTGAACTGATGGCCGACTATGACATAGACTTACAGTACCATCCTGGTAAGGACAATACAGTCCCAGATGCGTTAAGCAGGAGACCAGAGAATAAAGTATTATTACAACTTACTCAACAGAAGGAATTGCTTCAGGAAATCATGAAGTTGGACTTAATGCTTATACAAGGAGCTGATGAGTCAGGTCAACTAATGACCTTCCAGATTCAACCAACCCTGATAAGTGAAATTAAGGAAGCCCAAAAGGGAGACCCCAGATTACAGAAATTCAAGACTCAAGTAGAAGCTGGATTAAGAACAGACATCCGTATTCGTTCAGATGGTGCACTTTATTTTGGTGACAGAATCTGTGTACCACAAGGGGAGGTTCGGCAGAAAGTTTTGGCAGAGGCACACAGTTCGGCGTATTCCATACACCCAGGAGGAAATAAAATGTATCAAGACTTTAAAAAGAAGTTTTGGTGGAATGCCATGAAGAGGGAGATAGCCCAGTATGTGACAAAATGCTTGGTTTGTCAGCAAATAAAGGCAGAACATCAGAGAACAGCTGGACTTCTACAACCATTGCCGATACCCGAATGGAAGTGGGAACATATCACCATGGATTTTGTTACAGCTCTACCCCGCAGTCCTAAGGGTAACAATGCAGTATGGGTGATCGTTGACCGCCTCACAAAAACAGCTCACTTCCTACCTTTCAGAGTAGGTCAGTCAACAGAAGTTCTTGCAGAAAAATATATGAAAGAAATTGTTCGTCTACATGGAATTCCAGTTAGCATTGTGTCAGATAGAGACACGAGATTCCGATCACATTTCTGGGAAAGTCTCCAAGAAAATTTGGGAACTCGTCTGAAATTCAGTACCTCATATCATCCCCAGACAGATGGACAATCTGAACGGACTATCCAAATCCTTGAAGACATGTTACGAGCCTGCATGATAGAATTTAAAGGGTCATGGGAAGACTACATTCATCTGGTAGAATTCTCTTATAATAACAGCTATCAGGCCAGTATCAAGATGGCTCCATTTGAAGCACTATATGGCAGGAAATGCAGGTCGCCAATATGTTGGGATGAAGTCGCGAAAGAAGACTTATGGGACCAGATATTCTAGTTCAGACAACAGATAAAGTCAGAATTATCAGAGATCATCTCGGGCAGCACAGAGCCGGCAGAAGAGTTGGGCAGATACTAATAGAAGACCGTTGGAATTCAAAACAGGTGATCATGTGTTTTTAAGGATATCACCAACCAAAGGGGTAATCCGATTCGGTACTCGCGGGAAACTTAGCCCAAGATACATCGGCCCATTTGAAATTTTGGATCGCGTGGGAGATGTGGCTTACCGATTGGCATTGCCCCCATCTTTAGAGGGAGTACATAATGTATTCCATGTGTCACAGTTGAGGAAGTATGTCAAGGATGAAAATCACATTCTAGATCACTCAGAATTGGAACTACAACCAGATTTATCTTACAAGGAGCAGCCGATGGCCATTCTGGATAGGAGTGTCAAAACATTGAAAAATCGGGAAATACCATTGGTACTAGTTTCCTGAAATAGGCATGCCCCAGGAGAAGCTACATGGGAACGAGAGGATATTATTCGTGAACGTTACCCCCAACTCTTTCTATCTTAGTTGGTAAAATTCCTTACCCCTATTCTTTCCTGCCTTCACATCCCCATTATCGAAATTTCGAGGACGAAATTTTTGATAAGGTGGATGGATTGTAACACCCCATCCTCGGTATACGTACCCAGTTATATATCCTGATTTTTGGAGCGTATTTTATTATTATTATTATTATTTTCTGTTATTTAAAATCTTACTCATATAGCAGTACTGCATGGTTTGACCTTTGCAGTATTTAGATTTGATCGATTTCAGTTTTAAATATTATTTTTTAATATTCTAGATTTTTCATGATTTTCTGGAATTTTTCAGAATTTAATTGTAAATCTTCAAAACCGGTGTCGGCCAGTTTCGCTGACCGACTTTCGGATTTTTAATTTACAAATGGAGTTGAAAATATTAAAACGGCTTTCACAGTATTTCTTAAAATCATGTTTCTATCTAAATGAATTTTTTTAGAATTTTTAGAATTTATCAAAATTTCACTGGATTTGGTGTCGGCCAGCATCACTGGTTGATTCCAAGAATTTTAATTCACAATTGGAATCAAATTTCTAAATTCCGCTTTGACATTCCTTCTTAAAATTATATTTTCTTCCTTCAGGCATTTTCTGGGATTTTTCAGATTTTATCAAAAAATCCGGCCTACCCGGTGTAGACACCGTTCATAGTGGATTCCAGGATTTTTATTTTGAAAATGAAATTGAATTTCTGAAAATCGATTTCACTAAAAATCTTAAAATAATATTTCTTATTTTTGAGAATTTTTGGGAGACTTTTCGAGATATTTATTTTTTGGGCTTTTCTTGAGTTTCCGGGTTTTCCCAGATACCGGAATTCTGTCCTATATTTTATTATTTTCTCTCTCATTGCCTAACGCGAGATCTATCAACTCTGAACTCAGCAATTAATGCGGAGACTCTCTCCATCCCGCATTTAATGTTCCGTCCTTCAAAAGAAATCAACTCAGATCATGACACCCATGCTTTTTCGTCTTATTCTACCAACGCAACCTCGTATTTCTTGAACGCAAAGTTTTCTACTGCGTCCAGCAATTGCTAGACGCAGGTTTGCAATGAGACGCAGCCTTTATGAGGAGCCGCAACTTTGAATGAAGGCTTGTTTCATTCAATAGAATATTATATAATTTCTCTCTCTTATATATATAACCACCCCCCTTTATATCTTCTCCTCTCCTTTTCATTTCTTCCTTCCTCCTCCAACAGCAAACGCACCACCCATAAAAACAGCAGCCAAGCCCTTCTTGGCTGGCCACTTTCTCCATTTTTTCCAACACCAAACTCCACCATTCTCCTCTCCATCTACTCCTCCATTCCAACTACAACAACAAACCAAAACATCATCTCCATCACCATCTTCTTCCTCTTCTTTTCCACCAAACAACCCATCATCTCTACCAACTTCACCACCATTTCCACCACCACCTACACCACCTAAACCACCACCAAGCACACCATCTTCTTCTCCTCGTCATTTTCTTTCCAACGAACTATAGGTTCGTCCTCCGAAACATCGTTTGCAAAACTCCATTTCTCCATATTGAACTACACTTGCACCACTATCAACCCTCTCTTTTGGGGCCTTGTCCACCCACTCCGGCCAACTCCGGCAACTCCGGTCGCCGCCGGCGAACACCGGCCAAGACACGATCGTCATATCTCCCCCCTTCTCTTCTTTCTTTCTCTCTTTCTTTCCCTTGCAAATCTTTCATTCCTTCCTCCTTTCTTTTCTTCCACTTTCTTTCCTTTCTTTTCTTTTCAAAAAGAACCTGCGTCTACCCCTCTCCCTTTCCTGCGTCTTCTCCTCTCTCTCTTTCCTGCGTCTCTCACTTTCCCTGTCACTCACTTTCTCTTGTTAATTACTAGACGCGGATTATATCCTTGCGTCCGAGTAATTATTCAACGCGATCCTCGCGTTCTTTTGTCAACGCGACGCGGAGTTTACGCTCGCGTCTACGATCTCTTCGTGTCCTTGCTGAAACGCAGGTCTCGAACCCTGCGTTTGTGACATCTTCGCAACGCGACTCTCGCGTCTGCGTTTTCCTGTATTATAAAACGCGGGTCTCAGACCCCGCGTTTGTAGCATCAACGCGGCGCTATCCCCGCGTCTACGACCCCTGCGTCTTCATTCTCACTTTCTGATTCATTCTTCTCCTTCTCTCTTTTTATATATATATAATATTGGTTACTTGGACTCCGGAGCTTGGAATTTCCCGGTGTATTTCTTAAAGCTTTAGGCGAGTGTTCTCGCCATCCTTCAGATTTTCATGCCTTGCCATGATTGACTAATAGTACATTATTTTCCCGGCACATTTGCATGCATCATGCTACAACTTGATACTTGCCCCGCAATAACATATTGATACCTGATTTTAGATTGTCATATTTTCGGGAATCTTGTACTTGCCACCCTGTATTATATACAGTAACTGGAAATGGCAATACTCATGTACTTTTGGACTCCTGATCTTGTCATGCGTTTGCTTACCCGTAAATTGATAATTAAATAATAAATCATAAAAAGGAATAACTTGCATCGGGTCGGGGGAAACTTGCGGCTATCAATATATGTTCGTGTTTACAGTGGCACTAGGCATGTTGTGCAACTAAAATTTCCAATCTGACCTGTGGGCCTCCAGGCGACTGAGGGGAGTGCTGGCTCCTTCCTTCTTGGTACCATCTTGATAAGGGCATTCTATAAGACCCTCCTGTAGGCCTTGCGGCCGGTTCCATGCACCAGCAATGGAACGTCCTGGACCGTGGTCCCGGGCATGTACGGGACCCACTGTAAACATTGTTCATTGATACCCCCGTTGGTTTCCAATAACAGCCTCGATTTACTCATATGTGGATGTATGTGTACTGGGACGCTATTACACATACCTAGACATACGGGTAGAACGAGTAATAAGTATAAATATTAAAAATGGCAGAGATAGATTTATTCAGGCCTTATTACTTTCACTTTATGCCTCCATTTCATGCTCACTGTACATGTACACTCAACACAGTTTCTGATGCTTAATACTGTTTGATTATATTAACACATGCATGTACTTATCTTTACATGACACTTGGCTTTCACCTACATATTCGTTAGGGAGTTTCTGACTCCCTGAACTTGCATGTTCAGGTTCTGAAGCCTGGATTGAAGAGGAGCCCTCCACTGAAGACCAAGCTTATCTCTCGGAGCAGGCTGACTTGTCCTAGCTCCTTCTGTTCCCGAACCTTCCTGCTAGCTCGGGGATCTTCTTCTCAGCCCGTGAGCACCTTTTGCTGTACAGATTGTAATTTTTACTTTTGTACCTGACTGTGATATAATGTACATGTACCTATATATCACGCTCTGTGATAACTTTGTAATCTTTATGTTGGAATGTATATTGCCACGTGTTTCCGTACTCTGATTCTTGTCTGTACTGATGCTTAGCGTATATACGTGAGGGTATTTCTGACCTGCGTATGTACGTCGCAGTAACGTCTCCGTATCCCTCGGATCGGGGCGTTACAAAGTTTTTGAAAAATCAAGAAAATCATATCTTTGAGAATTATAGTTTTGTTCTTCATTTCTTTATCAATTCAAGAGTTTTTTTTCAAGAAATTTTCTTTTTATTTCTTTTCAAAACCTTTGTTTTCTCACATACTTGAGCTATCATCTTAAATCTATCTTTATGATTTTTTTGTGAGGAAAATTGTTTGCGATCCTTTGAGATTGTAACGCCCCGATTCCACGGATACGGGGACGTCACTGCGACGTATATACGTAGGCCAGAAATTGCCCCACACGTATATACGCTAAGCAAAAAGTACAACAAGAAACAGAGTACACGACAAAGCGTGGTATCTATACATATGCCAACACAAGAAGTACACATACAAAGTTATCACAGGATATTATAAAGTATTACACAATACATGTGTATTACATCATAACCAGTCCAAAAGAAATATATACAAATATGTATACAAAAAGCTCACAAGTAGAAAGAGGATCTCGTGAGTCAAAAGGTAAGTCTGGCACGAAGGGACTGGAACTAGTCCGCTTGCTCGCTAAAGTAAGCTTGGTCCTCTGTGGATGGCTCCACTTCGTTCCAAGCTTCGGAATCTGAATGTGCAAATCCAAGGAGTCAAGACATATAATAATGAACAAACTATAGCCAAGTGGCTAAGGGACATGAATAAGGAAAGAGGAAACAATTATAAAGAATATCAACTAATAAGTATGAAAAGCATGAAGAAATAAAATCCTAATACAATGAATCTACAGTTAACGTCTTATTATTATTACTTGTCTTACTGTGATATCTAGCTATGTGACCCAGCGTCCCAGGGCACATAGATCCATATCCTAGTAAGCAAGGTTGTTATTGGAAACAGCGGTTGTATCGACGAACTATGTTTACAGTGGACCCCGTACATGCCCGGGATAACGGTCCAGGATTGTTCCGTTGCTTGGTGACGGAAGCCAGCCGCTAGGCTAAACAGGAGGGACTTATGTATGCCCTTATCATGATGGTACCAGTAATAAAGGGAGCAAGCACTCCCCTCAGTCCCCTGGAGGCCCGCAGGTCAGACCGGAACATGAGTTGCACAACATTCCTAAAAGCCACTGTAAACACGAACACATATCGATATCCGCATGTTTTCCCCCGACCCATGTGTAAGTTGGTCCATTTTATGGAAAAGTCAAGTGTATCATGCTTGGTTAAAGTGATGGCATGATAAGTGGTGATATTCACATTTTAACAAGTTATGGAGCTATGATATGTAATAACAAGTCATGAAGTAATATGAGATAATGTCTATCAATTAATATGTCATGTAGTACCAGTTAAGAAGCAAGAACAAGAATAATATGTCACACGTGTATCAACAATAAGATCCAAATTCAGAACAGAAACAACCAAGTCAAACAGTCAGAATTAGTCGACTAGGTGGAAGGGTTAGTCGACTAATAGGGGTCTTAAGTCGACTACTAGTCTGGATGAGTCGACTAAAACTGGGAAACAGAGAGTTGGGTTCTGTTTCAGGGAAAGTTAGTCGACTAGGGTTGTAAGGGTAGTCGACTAACAGGGAACTATTAGTCGACTAATGGATACTTAAGTCGACTAAGTTTGAGATACAGAGAGTTGAGTTTATTTCAGGAGTCGACTAGGGGAATTCTAGTAGTCGACTAGGGATATCTAGTCGACTGGAAATCTGGCCTAGTCGACTAAAACTGTGAAATCAGAAAAGGTTAAGTTTCAACTACAGTGGATTAGTCGACTAGTCCCTAGGTCTAGTCGACTAATCGTGGGAAAACAGCAAACAGGACAGATTTCTAGGGTTTTGTTTGAGGGTCTAAAAATGTGATTTTTATGGCTCAAGTGAACATGAATTGTCAACACATGTATACAAAGGAGTTCTCAAGTCTTGGTGAGTAGATATACTCACTTGGAAAGGTTCGATTGAAGCTTTACGAGTCCGGGAAGAGTGTGGTCGTCAAATGGCACCTATGTGATCCTTGGCGACGAAAAGAGCTACGATCCAAGCTCCAAATCAGTTGCTAGAGGTGGGGATGAAGTTCTTGAGGTGGTTCTTGGAGCTAGGGTTGAGGTTGAGAAGGAGGAGAGATCTCTTGGTGAGGGCTAACACTTAGGTGAAAATGAAGAAAAAGGGAAAAGAATGTAAAGGGATTGTTTATATAGGTGTTAGATTTTTGTAAAGGAGATGCAATTAAAGGGAATGAGAGGGGGTTTTGTGTAATAGGGGGTGAGATGAGTGTCCTTCTCCTTAGCCACTTGGCCGGCCATGGGGAGAGAGAATGAGTGGGATTTTAATGAGGAAGTAGGTGAGAAAATTGTGTGGGGTTGAAATTTTTGGAAGAGATTTGTATTTTGGAAAAAATGGGAAAAATTTGTGGTCGTGGAGAAAGAGGAATAAAGGAAAGGAAAAAATGGAAAGAAATTCATAAGGAAGATATCTACTCTCACTTGGAATTTGAAAATATTGAAAACATGGATTCCTAGGTTTAAATCAAGTATGCGGAAAACATTTCGGAAAATACCGAAATCGTCCGAAATTCAAGTATCTCGGAACGACTCGTAAATTTTACCAAAAATCAATAATAATATATGAAGATTAATAGTGAAATCCTTTTTAAGAAATACTTTATAGTTTTAAAACTAAAAATCCCGGAATCAGTTATCTACCGACTCCGTTGGAGTTTTCATAAATTTATAAAATTCTCAGAAAAAGTATTTAAGTAGGGAATATGATTCTAAGAAATAAAGTCTAAAGGACCATCTAGAAATTCCTAACTGTTTGAGAATTAAAATTTCAGGAATCGATCAGCGACACTGGTCGACACGGTTTGAAGAAATTTATTTTAATTCAGGAAAAATCCAAAAAATCATAGAAAATCTAATATATTGGAAAATGATATTTGAAAGTGAAATCGGTCAAATACAGGAAGTAAATCGAAAAATACGATCGAAAAGCTGAATACGCAACTAAGTACGTATTCTGGAAACGGGGTATTACAATCCACCCACCTTACAAAAATTTCGTCCTCGAAATTTCATAAGGTGAAAGGTAACAGGAAAGGTAACAGATAGATAAGGATAAGAGGAAAGATAACAGTAGAAAAGAATAGAAGGAAAGAGTTTTTACCAAATCAAGATGTGAAGAGTTGAGGGTAACGCTCTCGGATAACATCCTCTCGTTCCCATATGGCTTCTCCCGGTGCATGTCTGTTCCAAGACACCAACACTAATGGTATAGCCTTGTTCTTCAGTGTCTTCACACTCTCATCCAAAATGGCCATCGGCTCCTCCTGATATGATAAATCTGGCTGCAGTTCCAGTTCTGAATGGTCCAAAATATGACTATCATCCTTTACATACTTCCTCAACTGTGATACGTGGAAAACATTGTGCACTCCCTCCAAAGATGGAGGTAAAGCCAATCTGTACGATACATCTCCCACACGGTCCAAGATCTCGAATGGGCCGATGTACCTCGGACTAAGCTTTCCACGAGTACCGAACCGGATAACTCCCTTGGTAGGTGATATCTTTAAAAACACATGATCTCCTGCCTGGAACTCCAATGGCCTTCTCTGTGAATCTGCCCAACTCTTCTGACGGCTTTGAGCTGTCCTGAGGTGATCTCTGATGACTCTGACTTTCTCTGTTGTCTGAATCAGAATCTCTGGCCCCAAAAGTCTCCTCTCACCGACTTCATCCCAACAAATCGGTGACCGACACTTCCTTCCATACAATGCCTCAAAAGGTGCCATCTTGATACTTGCCTGGTAACTGTTGTTATAAGAAAACTCGGCCAAGTGAAGATGATCTTCCCAAGATCCCTTAAACTCAATCATGCAGGCCCTTAGCATATCTTCTAGGATCTGGATAGTCCTCTCAGATTGCCCGTCTGTCTGAGGATGATATGATGTACTGAATTTCAGACGGGTTCCCAAACTTTCTTGGAGACTCTCCCAGAAATGGGATCTGAATCTGGTGTCTCTATCTGAAACAATACTGACTGGAACTCCATGCAGACGAACTATCTCCTTCATGTACTTGTCTGCAAGACCTCCGTTGACTGTCCCACCCTGAATGGTATAAAGTGAGCTGACTTGGTGAGACGGTCAATGATTACCCACACAGCATTATTACCTTTAGGACTACGAGGTAATGCCGTGACAAAATTCATAGTGATGTGCTCCCACTTCCACTCAGGTATCGGCAAAGGATGTAGAAGTCCAGCTGACCTCTGATGCTCTATCTTTATCTGCTGGCACACCAGGCACTTGGCTACAAACTGAGCTATCTCCCTCTTCATAGCATTCCACCAAAACTGCTTCTTCAAGTCCTGATACATCTTGTTTCCCCTGGGTGGATGGAATATGCTGAACTGTGTGCTTCTGCCAAAATCTTCTGTCTAACTTCCCCTTGGGGAACACAAATCCTGCTACCGAAATATAAGGCACCATCTGGATGAATACAGATATCAGTCCTCAATCCAGCCTCTACCTGAGCTCGGAATGTCTGTAACCTGGGATCTTCCTTCTGAGCTTCCCTGATCTCATCAATCAATGCTGACTGAATCTGCAAAGTCATGAACTGTCCTGCCTTCTCAGTCCTTCGAACTAACATCAAGTCCAATCTGATGAAGTCTCGAATCAACTCCTTCTGCTGAGTGAGCTGGACAAGCACTCTATTCTCTGGCATCCTGCTCAGTGCATCTGGAACCGTATTGACCTTGCCTGGATGATATTGCAAGTCAATATCATAGTCCGCCATCAGTTCAAGCCATCTCCTCTGCCTCATATTCAACTCTTTCTGTGAGAAAATATAGTTGAGGCTCTTGTGATCAGTGTATATCAACACTTTATCTCCCAGAAGATAATGCCTCCAGATCTTCAATGCAAATATCACAGCTGCTAGCTCCAAGTCATGAGTTGGGTAATTACGCTCATGAGTCTTCAGTTGCCTTGATGCATATGCTATAACATGACCATGTTGCATAAGCACACACCCCAGGCCTTTACCTGATGCATCACTGTAGATGACCATCCCTCCTCTACCTGAGGGAGTCCTCAAGATTGGAGCTGAAATGAGCCTCTGCTTCAATTGCTCAAATGCTGCAGTACACTCCTCTGTCCATATGTACTTTTCCCCTTTCCTGGTGAGCCTGGTCAATGGAGCTGCAATCCTAGAGAAATCCTGGACAAAGCGTCTGTAATATCCGGCTAGTCCAAGAAAACTCTTAATCTCAGTCACTGTCCTCGGAATCTGCAATCCCTCACTGCCTGGACTTTGCTGGGGTCAACTGAAATCCCTTCTGCTGAAACTATGTGTCCAAGGAAAGCTATGCTGTCCAACCAGAAATCACACTTGCTCCTCTTAGCATGAAGCTGCTCCTGTTGGAGAGTCTGCAATACAATCCTCAAGTGTTCCGCATGCTCCCTGTAGCTCTTTGAATAGATCAGGATGTCATCTATGAAAACAACAACAAACTGATCCAGATAGGGCGAGAACACTCGGTTCATCAAATCCATGAAAACTGAAGGGGCATTGGTGACTCCGAAAGGCATAACTAGAAACTCATAGTGGCCATAACGGGTCCTGAATGCCGTCTTCGGGATATCCTCTTTCTTCACCCTCAGCTGATGGTAACCCGACTGCAAATCTAATTTAGAGAATACACGGGCTCCATGAAGCTGATCAAACAAATCATCAATCCTGGGTAAAGGATACTTGTTCTTGATGGTTACCTTGTTCAATTCCCTATAATCAATACAAAGTCTCTTACCACCATCCTTCTTATTGGCCAACAGTACTGGAGCTCCCCATGGTGAAGTACTCGGCCTAATCAATCCCTGTCCGAATATTCCTGCAGCTGCTTCTTCAAAATCTCTAACTCCGTCGGTGCCATCCTGTACGGAGCCTTGGATATAGGAGCTGCTCCTGGAACTGTGTCAATGGAGAACTCAATCATCCTTTCCGGTGGCAGTCCTGAAATCTCAGCAAACACCTCTGGGAATTCATCCCACACCGGTACCTTCTGCTTCTGAACCTCCGAAGTAGTCATCCGTGTCTTTCCCTTGGTAGACTTCACCTCTCCACTAAATTGGAACTCCGGTTGAAGAGGGATCCTGAAATTAATCTTCCTCTCCCTACAATCAATCACTGCATAGTACTGACTGAGCCAGGTCATGCCTAAGATCACGTCGTACCTTTGGTGTCTAGTACGATCATATCTATGGCCAAGATCTTATCACAAAGTTCTACTGGACACTCAGCACAAACTCTAGAAGATATGACTACCCCATTCCCTGTACTAATCTCCCATTTGTGGTCTAAAGATTTAACAGGTATAGAATGCAAAGCCACAAAATGGTCGGAGATATAACAATGGGATGCACCTGAATCGAAGAGAGCGAGAACAGGTTTTGAAAAACTCTGATGTTACCTGTTATCACTTCCTCTGAAGCCTCAGCCTCTTCTGCCGTAAGAGTGTAAGCCTGCCCTACCACGCCCTGCTGCAGTCCTGGCTCCTCTCTGGACTGGGCGAGCAACATGCTGTGGCGGAAGGGGAAGAGCTCTCCTCATCACTGGTCCCTGATTCCTCTGCCCAAGTGGCCCTGGTAGCCCTCTCTGTCCATTGGGTCCTGGAAGTGCTGGCAAAGTCTGGTTGGCTATCCCCAATCTCCTGTGTGGACAAGCCTCTATAGAATGATCCCGTGATCCACACACCAAACACAACCCATTTGCCCTCCGGCAATTCTGTCGGATATGCCCTGGCTTCTGACAATAAATGCAGAAAGAAACTGGTTGGGCCGTCTGGTAAGGAGCTGGCCTGAAAGGTTGCCTCTGAACTTTCGCTGCTCTATATGGGCCTCCTCTTCCCATTGGTACAAATGGCCTCTTCATGGCCTGGTTCCCCATCTGGTCAACTTTCTTCTTCTCAAGCCCACGCTCCACCTCTCGAGCTATGGTGAGAACCTCCGAATAAGTCTTCAACTGCTGGGGCATCAGGAAAACTTGTATGTCCATGCAGACCCTGCTGGAACCTGCTTGCCCGCTTCTCCTCATCCGTCACCATGTACGGAGCAAAGCGGCTCAATCTAAGAAACTCTGCAGCATACTCGTCACGACTTGCTCCCTTGCTGAAGCCTGATAAACTGCTCTTCATGTCTTTCTGAGCAGAGTAGCAGGGAAGAATCTGTTGTAGAAACTCTTGGAGAACGTGTCCCAGGTGACAGGCTTCTCCAGTCTGGCCTCTTCAGCGAGCCACCAAGTTCTGGCTACATCTTTCAACTGAATCTTGGCGACCTCAACTGGTTCTCCTTTGGTACCCTGGCTGCATTCAGAGATCTGTGGTATCTGTCAACCATTGTTCAGCATCCAATGGTTTCTCGCCTCCCGTGAAGATGGCTGGTTGCAGCCTCCTGAAGTCCGATACATTTCCCGGCCTCTGTTCCTTCGGTGCTGCCAATTCTTGCCTGAGGAGTTCAGTCTGCTGCTGCTGGTTTTCCATCATGGTCTGAATGACCCTCAAAATATCCACATTCTCCCCCTGTGGGTCCATTCGAAGCTTGCCCCGAGTGGTTACGGCTGTCCTTCGCTCCATACCGAGTTAGGAATAGAAAACTGGAATTTGAAAACATTGGAAGGAGTTTAGGATACAAGGAATGAATCAAGGAAGGAATCAAGAAGGACTCAATAACTTTGTATATTGTAGTTGGCATCAGCAAATTATTAAAATTTGCCGCTCGATTGTACTTTAGGTGTGAGAGCCTAGGCTCTGATACCAACCTGTAACGCCCCGATTCCACGGATACGGGGGACGTCACTGCGACGTATATACGTAGGCCAGAAATTGCCCCACACGTATATACGCTAAGCAAAAAGTACAACAAGAAACAGAGTACACGACAAAGCGTGGTATCTATACATATGCCAACACAAGAAGTACACATACAAAGTTATCACAGGATATTATAAAGTATTACACAATACATGTGTATTACATCATAACCAGTCCAAAAGAAATATATACAATTGTATACAAAAAGCTCACAAGTAGAAAGAGGATCTCGTGAGTCAAAAGGTAAGTCTGGCACGAAGGGACTGGAACTAGTCCTCGCTGCTCGCTAAAGTAAGCTTGGTCCTCTGTGGATGGCTCCACTTCGTTCCAAGCTTCGGAATCTGAATGTGCAAATCCAAGGAGTCAAGACATATAATAATGAACAAACTATAGCCAAGTGGCTAAGGGACATGAATAAGGAAAGAGGAAACAATTATAAAGAATATCAACTAATAAGTATGAAAAGCATGAAGAAATAAAATCCTAATACAATGAATCTACAGTTAACGTCTTATTATTATTACTTGTCTTACTGTGATATCTAGCTATGTGACCCAGCGTCCCAGGGCACATAGATCCATATCCTAGTAAAGCAAGGTTGTTATTGGAAACAGCGGTTGTATCGACGAACTATGTTTACAGTGGACCCCGTACATGCCCGGGATAACGGTCCAGGATTGTTCCGTTGCTTGGTGACGGAAGCCAGCCGCTAGGCTAAACAGGAGGGCTTATGTATGCCCTTAACATGATGGTACCAGTAATAGAGGGAGCAAGCACTCCCCTCGGTCCCTGGAGGCCCGCAGGTCAGACCGGAACATGAGTTGCACAACATTCCTAAAACCACTGTAAACACGAACACATATCGATATCCGCATGTTTTCCCCGACCATGTGTAAGTTGTCCATTTTATGCAAAAGTCAAGTGTATCATGCTTGGTTCAAGTGATGGCATGATAAGTGGTGATATTCACATTTTAACAAGTTATGGAGCTATGATATGTCATAACAAGTCATGAAGTAATATGATATAAATGTCTATCAAGTAACATGTCGTGTAGTACCGTTAAGAAGCAAGAACAAGAATAATATGTCACACGTGTTTCAACAATAAGATCCAAATTCAGAACAGAATCAACCAAGTCAAACAGTCAGAATTAGTCGACTAGGTGGAAGGGTTAGTCGACTAATAGGGGTTTTAAGTCGACTACTAGTCTGGATGAGTCGACTAAAACTGGGGAAACAGAGAGTTGGGTTCTGTTTCAGGGAAAGTTAGTCGACTAGGGTTGTAAGGGTAGTCGACTAACAGGGGAACTATTAGTCGACTAATTGATACTTAAGTCGACTAAGTTTGAGATACAGAGAGTTGAGTTTATTTCAGGAGTCGACTAGGGAATTCTAGTAGTCGACTAGGGATATCTAGTCGACTGGAAATCTGGCCTAGTCGACTAAAACTGTGAAATCAGAAAAGGTTAAGTTTCAACTACAGTGGATTAGTCGACTAGTCCCTAGGTCTAGTCGACTAAT
The DNA here is from genome assembly GCA_038442645.1 of Agave tequilana. Taxonomy (NCBI): domain Eukaryota; kingdom Viridiplantae; phylum Streptophyta; class Magnoliopsida; order Asparagales; family Asparagaceae; genus Agave; species Agave tequilana. Next base: position 105,781 of record JAVJIF010003114.1, on the reverse strand, counting down.
CGTGGGAAAACAGCAAACAGGACAGATTTCTAGGGTTTTGTTTGAGGGTCTAAAATGTGATTTTTATGGCTCAAGTGAACATGAATGTCAACACATGTATACAAAGGAGTTCTCAAGTCTTGGTGAGTAGATATACTCACTTGGAAAGGTTCGATTGAAGCTTTACGAGTCCGGGAAGAGTGTGGTCGTCAAATGGCACCTATGTGATCCTTGGGCGACGAAAAGAGCTACGATCCAAGCTCCAAATCAGTTGCTAGAGGTGGGGATGAAGTCCTTGAGGTGGTTCTTGGAGCTAGGGTTGAGTTGAGAAGGAGGAGAGATCTCTTGTGAGTGAAGAAAAAAAAAGAGAAAAGAATTGTAAAGGAAGGTTTATATAGGATTTGATTTTTGTAAAGGAGATGCAATAAAGAAATTGAGAGGGGGTTTTGTGCAAAAAGGGGGTGAGATGAGTGTCCTTCTCCTTGGCCACTTGGCCGGCCAGGGGAGAGAGAGAATGAGTGGGATTTTAATGAGGAAGTAGGTGAGAAAAATTGTGTGGAGTTGAAATTTTGGAAGAGATTTGTATTTTGAAAAATGGGAAAAATTTGTGGTTGTGGAGAAAGAGGAATAAAGGAAAAGGAAAAATGGAAAGAAATTCATAGGAAGATATCTACTCTCACTTGGAATTTGAAAATATTGAAAACATGGATTCCTAGGTTTAAATCAAGTATGCGGAAAAACATTTCGGAAAATACCGAAATCGTCCGAAATTCAGTATCTCGGAACGACTCGTAAATTTTACCAAAAATCAATAATAATATATGAAGACTAATAGTGAAATCCTTTTTAAGAATACTTTATAGTTTTAAAACTAAAAATCCCGGAATCAGTTATCTACCGACTCCGTTGGAGTTTTCATAATTTTATAAAATTCTCAGAAAAGTATTTAAGTAGGGAATATGATTCTAAGAAATAAAGTCTAAAGGACATTTAGAATTCCTAACTGTTTGAGAATTAAAATTTCAGGAATCGATCAGCGACACTGGTCGACACCGGTTTTGAGAAATTCATTTTAATTCAGGAAAAATTCAGAAAATCCTAGAAAATCTAGTATATTGGAAAATGATATTTGAAAGTGAAATCGGTCAAATACAGGAAGTAAATCGAAAAATACGATCGAAAGCTGAATACGCAACTAAGTACGTATTCTGGAAACGGGGTATTACAGTACTTCCTCAGAAACTCTAAGAGAAGAGAGTTCTTGTAATTTTTATTCTTTTAATTGATTCCTTGTAATTCTTTTCAACTTTTGTAAGTTTTCCTCTTTACACATTTGATGGAAAATACGGAGTGGATCTTGTGTTTGAGTGTTGAAGGGTCGTATTTGAGTTTGAAGGATTCAGACTCAAATCCTTTTGGAAGGACACACGTCTCTCTCTCTCTCTCTCTCTCTCTCTCTCTCTCTCTCTCTCTCTCTCTCTCTCTCTCTCTGTGTGTGTGTGTGTGTATTGGTACACACTAAAATGGTTTTAACTAATAATTTTCCATAAGTGCAAATTAGTTGGACATAAGTTTGGTTAATACAGCCAAGACCCTTAAACTTTTTACATTGAATCTGGACAGAAAGCTCTTGGAATTCCCTAATTATGAGTTGTAACCATTTGGGCTTCCCTCATTAAAGGAGATAATGACCCTTGGGTTATATTCATTGTATATAGACATAACCCTTGGCTTCCTCATTATGAGTTGGTGACTCTTGGGTTAAATTCATTGAATTTTGATAAGACCCTTGAGCTACCCTCATTAATGGATTGTGACCTTTGAGTTGCTAAAGGACTCCTATAAATATGCTCCCTTGTAGTTCATTTGAGATATGACAAAAATAGAGGATCACTAAATTAACAACAGTGTGTTCAGATAGTAAGCAAAGCCATGTCCTGCGTCAGATTGAAGAGGTCACTTGCCTGATCACATCGAGGAGATCACCAGAGAATCTGGTTGGTGCACACCAGAGTTCCTCAACTACTATTCTTAGGGGTAATTTGACTTTGGATCCATGCACCGGAGTAGGCCAAATATTGCTTCAAGCACAACGTTCAGAACGCATAGCAGCTCTTCTACTCTGCTACTCAGGAACACTCCGACATCGCATTGCCTTCTCGAAATCACTCCGCTACTCGGGAACACTCCGACATCGTATTGTCTTCTCGGAGTTCCGCTACTCGGGAACACTCTGACCTCGTATTGCCACCTCGAAGTGACTCCACTACTCGGGAACACTCCAAGCTCGCATTGCTTCTCAGAGTCACTCGCACTACTCGGAAACACTTCGACCTCGTGTTGCCTTTTAAAACAAAGGAAAGTTCACTTCTCTCTAGTCTGTATTTCATATTTTTTTAACAAGTATTACTTTACACTTTAGATATAAATGAATGATAAATAACATAAAATTTTTAGATTTAGAAACTTTGATACTTTTGAAAAGATTGAGAAAGTAATATAGATAGTGTAAAAGTAGTATCTAAATCAAAAGCTTGAAAGCATAAAAGTATAACTCTTTGAATCTTCAAATAGAAAAGAAAAAAAATTAGCTCTTCAAAATATTTGATCAAGAATAGATCTAGATAAAATAATGAACAAGTTGAAAGTTAAGATCTTAAATTCTTGAGTGATTTGAAGAAGATTGCGAGAAAAAATAGCAAGTGTAAAATAATTTCTCAATCAAGAATTTGAAAGCACAAATTATTCTTTGAATATTGAGAGAATCATGAAAAATAAGCTCTTCAAAATATTTCTTTAGATTTAGATGCATGAAATTCAAGATGAAAACTTTGTTTCTAGAATCTATAAGAACTTAGAAAAATTGAGAATAGAGAGTAGAAGTGTAAATCAATTCTCAATCACAACTATAAAGCACAAGTAAATCGCTCTATTTTAAAGAATGAAGAAAATAAGCTTGTGAAAAGAAACTAAAGCACAATATCTTTTTGAGTGGTAGTAGTATTCCAAAAATTGTTGAAAGCTTAGATCTAGAATCTAAATAAACTTCTGAAGAGATTGATAGTAAAGAGTGAAAAGTTGAAATCAAATCTCAATCACAACAAAAAAGCACACTTTGATCACTCTTAAAAATATTGAAGAATAAGCTTGGAAAAAGAATATTTGCTTGCATTTTCTTTGAGTGAATCTAATTATCAAACGTTATCAAAACAGTAGTGAGAAGTAGCATTTATAGAGAGAGGAAGATAAGTGTGGGTGAAAAGAAGTTCAACCCAAAATTTCGTGTTAAAATCCTCTCAAAATAAAATTTGCACTCTTTCAACCGACCGTTGAAATGACAGTAGATCAGTTTGATCGCTCAAACCCAGTCCCAGTCAGCGCAGTTGATCCCGCGACGATCGATCAACCCTGGCAGTCGATCCGTGGATGAACAGTAAAGTCACATGTGATTGTTCCGTTAGTGACTTGTATTGTGCACTCAGATTAAAATAATCAAAAGTATACAAAAAGTTCCTGCACAAATTCAAAAAACTAAAGAACGTTGATCGATCCGGGCGGTTGATCCAAATAAGACAAAACAATCCTGACGGTCGATCCTTGTGAATGTGTGGAACATAATAGTTTGTCTCCAGTCATTCTTTTCTTTTGGCTGGGACAAGGCGCACCTAACAACGGATAAATGGATCGACGGCGTTGGCCAAATGCAGTTGAGACAAATGTCATCACCTGTTAGTTCTTCATCAACGTCAGAGTCTACTTCTCTCTAGTTGAAATGTGAATTCATCTGACTGACTCTACTCTACTGCAGGTAATCCATTGATCAAGGCAATTTTGGATGGGCTTGAGCAGTTTGCAGTTACATGCCTGTAACCTTGACACCGGTAAAATTTGATCATGGGACTAACTTTGGCGAAGTCATTTGCAATGCTTTTGCCTTTGTTATCCATGCTTCTTCCTTTGATATTCGTTTGTCGCTTGATGTCTGAGCTGAAAATCGATTTGGATATTGACTCGAGGTGGAGTTGGACGTTTGGTTATGACTCCTAAGAGTGTAACTAGACTGACGGCATCTAAGTCTTGGACCAAGGCCATAAGCTTTCCTCAAGTTCGTGACTTCACGAACTAGAAGTTTAGTTCTCATATCTTCTCTTAATCCAGCTCTAAATCAGGAAGGACCTAAACTTCCCTCTTTGTGCCTAGGGCATTGCAACGAATGAAGAATGCATCAATTATACATCGTAGTCCTTGGCAGACTTAGTGCCTTGAGTGAATCGTTGCCAGTTAACAAGCAAACAATCATAGTATGATGTTGGCATATATTTATCTCTGAGTTTGTCCTTCATGACCGACCAAGTTTCTATAGGATCCTAACGTCGGGATGCTCTCATTGATTCCACGTTGGTCCAATATTGGCTAGCTTGATTAGTCAGCTTCATTGCAGCAAACTTTACCTTTCTAGCTTCAGAGAGTTGGTACCACGTGAAATATTTGTCAATGTGTCGAAATCATTCTAGAAAGAGTTGAGAATCCAGACGACCGTCGAAAGAGGGAACAACCAATTTGATGCTATTCAAGTATTGGTCATCGGGATCTCGCACATTTTGCCCTTCGTATTGTATCAATGGACCACATTCTCCGTCACACTCGTTGTGGTTTATGTCACATTCTTCTTCATGTTCATTTCGGTTTTCTAAGATCGTCTCTAACTTGCTCAGTCTCTCATCAATCGTTGTTAGGGTCCTAGCTTAGCTTGCATAACTTGCTCAGTGTCTCATCGACCGTTGTTAGAGTCTCTAGCTTAGCCTGCATGGGGGCGAGTATCGTAGCGAGTTGGAATCCATAAGGTGTTTGACTCTCCTAACATATAGGGTCTATTTCTACGGGTTGCATGCACTAGACAAGAGCTAAATGGATGATAGATGCACTATAAAACTAGATGTGGAATTTTTTTTGAAATAGATCTAAATGTTAAATGCAAAAAAAAAAGAAAGAAATGTCTAAGGTAATGTAAATCCTACCCTAACCGTACTCTGATACCAAATGATGTGAAACGTGCATCGTGTGTGATGTGAGAGATTAGTGATAAACTTGAACTTGTTACATTTCACCAAAATCACTATTGTGGTAGGAAATAATTTAAAATCCTAATATTAGCTGATGGGTTTAATAATCAATTGCACATGTAGTTGGACAGATCTAGCCTTAACAAAATTAACAATTCCCTGTTATAAGTGAAACGATTCTAATCGCAATATTGACGATAATGAATACAAGGATAAATAGAATCACACAATCTCACAGTAAAAGTGGATAGCAGTAACAAAGATAATATTCTAGAGATAAAAATTGTATAATATAACCGTTGAATAGTCTGATTGCGGGATTAGAAATTTACCTACTGAGAAGCTAACGTTCGGTAATCGTGATGTTGTTGTTATTGTTCTTTGCTACTGTTATTCCTGTATCATCACTGACGATATTGATTTGTTGTTGTTATTGTCTGCAGGCCGGGCTAGCACAATCTGAACAGGCGCGCGGGACTGCACGCACTCTGGCATCACTTCGCTAGTCGACTTGGTTGCACAAGCGAGGGGGACAGCTGGGTACTCATTGGTTGTTTGAGGCCTCGGTTGCTGGTCGATTGCACATGATATCGGTGCAGTGAAGCAACAACACGGTGCAGACGAGGCGGGGTTACTCGCTGAATGGCCGCAGGCGCGAGTCTGGGTTCGCGGTCGAGCGCAAGGGAGAAGTGGCAAGGTGCGCGACGCCTAGACTCAGGCGGGGAGGCGCCAGGCCTCGACTTCAGGTGGGAAGGTGGGACACGAGGACGGCGAAAGAGATGGTGTGTGGGCTGATGTTGGACGGCGACAATCTGGTGGTGGTTAGGCTGCCATGGATGACACAGAGGAGAAAACGAAGAGCCTTCGGCGGTGAGGGAGAGGGTGTTGACGAGGTCATGGGGGATGCTGGCATGAGGTTGATGATGGTGGTGGGTGTTGTTGCGGGTTGACGAGAAAGAGGGAAGGGAAATATCACAGTGAAGAGAAAGAGAGAGAGGACTGCGACTTGGGTTTTGTGTTTTCTTTTTTTTTCTTTTTTGGCGTAAAGTTAGGTTTGAGAGAGTGGGTAAATGGGTAATGAGTAGGGTTTCACACCCGAATCCGTTTTGAAATGGGCTTCCACACACCAATTCAAATAAAGAGATTATTCATTTGAAAAATATCTAAAGTAATTCAGCAAAAACTAATTCCTTTCTTTCTCCAACAGTTGTCAATTATAGGCTTACAAAGGCTAACAATTTGTCTCCACAACCGATGTAGACAAGGACGTGTTTGGCTGGTCAATAGAGAGAGGAAAGTCTAAAGTGTCAGGGTGAATAGCGCATTTTACATGGAACGAGAGGGACTGTGGGGCCATGAAAAGTAACTTTCAACCCTTTCCAACCCATATCGGGTTGAAAACGCAGACAACCCAAATGAAAGGTTTTGGTGGGGGCTCACTACATAATTACCCTTTTCATGACGTTTCTTGGTTTGACCAACCAAACACATTTGGTAAAATTTGACTATGGGGTCCATTTCACTTTCCCAACCCAGCTATTTAACAACCAACCAAACACGCTCTAAAAGAAAAACAAGAGTAAGATACAGAGTACAAAATCGACTAAAACCACATAGCTGTAACTCGACTCATCACTGTAGCTCGACACACAGTCGTATTTCGACGCCTACTGCACTGATACACGTGTCAATACTTCCGCTTCGGACGCACGTGTGCTCCGATGTCCTCATCACAAATTCCAGCAGCTTATCTTATGCCCATACCCACGGAGTAATTTCAGTTGCCTGCCTAACCTTTCTGATCACCAAATCCAGTTTTATTCTACACAATTCAGCTCCTAAAAGACAACGGTAATTGGTAAGAATATCCAAGGTAAACCATAGCCAGATTATGGCATTCTCAAAATTAAGCATACTACGATGAAAGAAACTCCACTTTCCAAATTGAAGCATTAATCTAAACAGAGACAACCTAATCTCTATGGAGACCCCCTTTTAAAAAAAATTTTAAAAAAAAAGAAAAAAAGAAAAATATACTTCTCCTGTAACCTCTATTTAGATCCATCATCAAGGATTGGCTGATCTTGCCTCATAAGAAAGGCACCACCTAGTTTTTTATGCCATTTATTTAGGTCCTTACAAGTTTCAAGTAATCAACCTAGTATACATTTTTTGGGTTTAGAATATATCAATGGACAGTTACACACCAGTTTTGGAAGCACATTAGGTAATTAGAAGAAAATGGTGCAAAATGCTTCTTATAAGTTATAACAGCATCCCTCACAAAATGCTTCTTATAAGTCACATACCACATCAGCAAAGAACTCTCACTTTGAATTTGAGTGTGCCATCCTCATTTCTGAATTAAAAGGATTTGAAGCCCTCTTTCTACAATGATCTTTAGTTACAAGTCCAGCATATAAAACAACATATATCATATAACTAGCTCAAAGCATTTTACATATATGTTGGCAAGGAAGGAAGAAGCTACATGGTATTAATACAACAGTGTGTTACAAGAAAATGGAATTCTTGAGTGAACTTAATCACTATCTTGAACTAAGTTACTAATCATATTTACCAAAGGAAGAGTACCCTTGGCCATGATCTCTAGCCTAGAAGTATTTGAAGCATGAGAGAACAATGAAAGCCCAAAAAACAGTAGTTCAGGAAAACAATCTTGATGACAAAAATCCATGCCAATACCGAGGTTCTAAATCAAAAAATGCATCAAAAAATCTTCTCGTTCCTTCTAAATCAAGCTTAAGAAGAATATCCATACCAAAGCAGAAGAAGTCCCTTTGCCTCCTCCTCTCAATAGGCCAAATATCCTTCCAGATGTCCGCAGAAAGCTCATTGCCAGAATGCCCACGATCTGAAACAAGGTACTGCACAATTGAGTTAGCGACAACTGGAGCTGCGGCAAGAGTCCTTGCTACCATATAACCAGTGGATGGATGCACCATTCCTGCAGTTCCGCCAATTCCACAACCCTCTGTGGAATCACGGGCAGAGGACCACCCATCGGAATCACACACCTCTCATCCTCTTCATACTCTTTATTCTAATACCCAAATGCTTCAGTCTAGCCGCCATCCTCTCTTGTATATCTTCCATCTGCAAACCGGACGAGCAACCAATGAAGTCTCCTCCAAAAATATTCTATTTGAAGAGAAGGGCATTGCATAAAGAAAAGTCGGTATTCTCCCATTCCTCTCCTTCAACTCTGTCTTTCCATTTAGATGTGAGTCCCTCCAATCCATAAAAACCATCTTATCAACATCAAATGGTGCTCTTCCACTTCAGCTAAAATCCCATAAGCCACCTGATATCCGGGATTGTAAGGCTTATCATACTGAACCAAACATCTCGAGAACCCAGTGGCATCGAGAACAACACTGGCCTCAATAGTGACCCCGTCATTACAAATCAAGAACGATTTCTTCTCCTCATGGACGACCTTCGCGACTTTCGCTTGGTGGAATCTAACACCATTTGAGACGCACTTCTGCATCATCTTGGACTTGAGACTCTTGCGGTTAACCCGGGCATAGGGCCTATCCAGGAACTTCTTGCTAAGATCATCGACGTAAACAACTGCACCGGACCAAGTAGCATCAAGCAGTCTAAAAGGTCCATGGCCTCAAACTCATCAACCCAACTCCATAGTTTTAGGCCAAATGAGGTTCGGATTCGGGTCGATAGAGACGACGGAGAGACCAGCCGCAGAGACTTGCTGGGCAACAGCGAGGCCGGCGGGGCCACCGCCCACAACAGCAAGGTCCAAGGTGACAGCTTTCGAAGGATCGTATAAAGGGAGATCGAATTCAAGGTGTTCTTTCTGGTTGCAGGGACTAGGTCAAGAAGTGCACTGCTGCTGACCTTGAGAGATGGATCTTTGCACCTTATCTGATAGGGCTTTCTACTGAGAAACTTGGAATTAGGGTTTTGGGGATTGGGGGAGGGGGAAAGGAAGTGCCTTTCTGCCAATTCATGAAGTGGGTAGAGCAATTCTAGCCTGTTGTGGGTTCTCAGTAGGGTATCCATTAGAATTAGAAATGGGATCCTCGCAAAAGCTTCAAATTTTCAAGGAAATTGAACTGGGTATTGAATTCTTGATCAAATAACATTCAAATAAATCGAGATTGGTCTCAAGAACTCATCAAACAGTGAGAAATTTGAAGGGTGTGCGAGAAGCCACGGGAATTCAAAATCTAAGAATCTAAGTTAAATTAATTTAGTTGAAGATAAGGGGAAATTAGGAGAGAGCGCTTACCATGAGAAAGAGGCATCTTGGCCCGTGGATTTTGCGTGTACTCCACTCCACAAGTGAAGTTTGTGAAAGTCGATAGATTTCTTGCTTCCATTTTTATATATATTTAATTTAATCGAATTAGTTTTTGCGGAGATTCGGTTGCCTCACAAAACTAGAGGTCGCCCCAACTGCAGAGAATAGATTTCTCATGTTTTTTATTTTAATTCAGCTACAAATTGAGAATTGTTTTTTCAGATAACATGTATGGATAAATTTGTAAGAAATTTATTAGCATACCTAGCTAGTTCTAGTGGAATGCATTCCGTCCTACAACAAATCCGTCATTTTCTCTTTTCTTAACTATTTTCTTAAATTTAAAAGAATTTTTGTCATTTAGGAAAAGTTCTCCGCAAGTGGCATTTCTGTCGGCTTTGAGTTCGTACGAGGTCGTCGATTCAAGCCTTGTCGTGAACATATTTATAATATATTTAATTCTCGTCACTGTGACCACTGTTTAAGCCCTGAGTTTGCTCCCTAAGGGTAATCAGTTGATAATTTTTTTTAATAGTTTTTCTTATTAAAATTTTGATAACATTTTTTTTAAAGATTATTAGATGAGTCTCTCTCGCTTTCTCTTCTTCGTATAGAAGTGAGGGTTTTATTTGATATGTTGATTATGACATGTTTTCAAACCATGATTTCTTTATCATAAGTCCTATATCTTGTTCTTCTAGGATTCTTTTCTTCTCCAGTTTTTATCTCGTTCCGTTACCGCTCACTTCACTAACGAGAGGAAGGAGGAGTCACTCATCAACACGAGCAAAGACTCCTCGAATTACTGAGACTCATTGCTCGAACTCAGCAACAAAGATATTTTCACCCAATCTCCGGACATTGGGCTTGCTTGACTCATCACCGAGGGATCACAGCAGGATTCTCGATGCTTCCTGACTCCTGACTTATTGTGTGATGCAGAATCACTTGTCTCATATCATATCGAGAGCTCAAACTCCGTCGACGGGACCAACCTTGTGAAGCTTCATCAGAGCAAGCATCATTAACGAATCACTTTACCAAAGTAATTGCGGAATCACTACCTTTATCCCATCTACCCTGGCTTGAGATAGAACTCGATGATACTGGTCGCTCTCTAACCCAAAGAAGCAATCCCTAGCTCATGAGTCAGGTGCTTAGCTCGCCTCATTCTCTTTAGTTTGACTTTAGCAAAGGGATTGAACCCATCCATGAAGGGTATATTTCTTTCAATTATTGAAAGGCTTCTCTGATGTGATCTGATCTCACTTGTTCAGAATCAATGGTAGAAAGAGATAGCCTGACAGATTGAAAGCACTTTAAAAAAAAAGAAAAAAAAAAAAAAAAAACTTTTTCGAAGTTTTGACGGATTACACCGTTCAGTGCTTGGAGAATTGTCAAGTCCTCGTATGGACTTCGACAATGAAGGGTTGATTTCAGCCCCATACTAGTATGAATTCTTTTCTTTATGCTCTATGATCAGATGGTGGATGATTGAAAGCAGCGTGGACAGTCTGACTGACTCTCCAATATGCGGTAATCCTTGGTCCATTTCATGCAAAAGTCATCATTTAAAGTTCATTAATGCAATTCATATTATAAAAATACAAAGAATTTAGCACATAAACCATAATTGAGAAAGCTTGGACCCTCTTCAAATTGATACCTACCCATACCGAAATGATCAAGTAGATTGAATATTGCAACTAATCTAAAAGTAAAAGTATTTACATCGATAAAGAGTAATACTTTTCATACTCACTTTTTAGGTCATCCACATCTAAACAAGTGGGATTCATATCATCTCAATATTAATGATATTCAGGGGAGTGCACGTGCTTTTAGTCTTTGGGTATGCTAGTGGCTAAAGCGTATGCAGTTATAAAAATCTTTTCCATCAGTAAAACGTGTTAAAATAAGGTAGTGTAAGAAATTGAGATTCATTATAAATGAATAACTAGATATTAAAAATTGTAGATGAAGAATTCAATTGATCAAATATAAGCAAGAAAGTGTCAATGATGTGCGACGACGTTGAGATCAAAACTAACTTTATCTTTAAGAATCACAATCCATTAATAATTATTGGGACAATATCTGATTTGATGATTAATTACATACAAAAATTTTATTGAAATATCTAAAATAAAAGAAACAAATTGTAATCTTTTATAAAAGCTTGATCTATATCCAATTAATGGGAAAAGGAAAGATAGAAATAAAGATTATGTATATGTAAAACTTGGATTCGAAAATGAAAATGTATTCCAAAGTAATTGCCTATTTGATGATTTTCCTTCGTGCTCCAACACTAGCAGACGCATTGATCTACATAAGGTGTTTGTTGCCTTTGGTTTACCCTTAGAATGGCGGGCACTAAGAAGAAAGGAGAGTTGTTACACAGGGCACTCAATATTCAACCCAACTTTTACCAAGTGATATGAAAATGGTTTCTTTCTTCCTTTCTTTTTTTTGCTTGTTTTTCTTTTAGGTTGTGTTTTGTACAATGTAAAGCTAGAGGAAAGGTACAGCTCAAGCACTGTAAGATGAGTGCCACGTAAGTTTCTTTTCTAAATTTGTTTGGTTGCCTTAGAAAATCAAGACTGAAAGTCCTCAGTTTTTTCACCTCGTATATCTTCACTTACAAAAATTGCATGTTAGAATGAAGAGCTTCAAGCTCCGCAATGCGTAAGACTCTTCTTACCTCCATTTTACAATGTGTCAAATAGGTCCTTATATAATTCTATAGAAGTGTACTTGTTTAAATTACATACTAGAAATCGTGCCAAAGTGATTTTTAACAAAATAAATAAATAATAAAAAACCTATATCAAAGTGATACCAATCCACAACAATTAACTGAGGTGCAAATTTTCTTGATAAGAGATATTTTTATATACAAGTTTGGATTAAAAAACAAGGTTGACTTACACTACACACTGCAATTTAGAGTGCTCATGATTCTCAAGGGGGCTCTCAGATATAGGGCCTGTTTGTTTCCCCGCAAAACGTCGCAAAACCGCAAGTCGTTAAAACTCTTTTCCATTTTCAGCTGTTTTTGTTGTTGCAAAACATTTCGCAAAATACAACTCTCATTTCCCACTTGCAGTTGCTACAGTTAAATTTGTGGTCATATAAATCTCACTTTTACTCAAATTTTCCCACTTGCAACTGCTACAGTTAATTTTGTGGTCATGTAAATTCTACTTGTAATACATTCGTAGTGCCAAAGCAGTTACTTGATAATCAATATATAATTTAATATTATTAAATATTTAATATATTTAATATTTTTAATAGTGTTTAATTTCTTACTGAATTATTTTATACTGGTATTTTTTAGTTTTTTATTATTTTTAGGATTGTTTTAATATTTACTATTTATTATTTTAATTTAATATATAATTTAATATTGTTATTTAATACTTTATTATTTATTAATATTTACATCAATTTTCTTATATTTTATTAAATTTAATATTTTATTAATATAACAATAATGTGTTTTAATATAAAATTATTATATATTTAATTTATTTATTTCTTAATATAAATAATTACTTTATTAATATTATAATATACTTTAAATTATATAAATATTTTATTATGTTAATATTGTAATAATTCGTTATAATAATATCATAATAATATTTCATTATTAAATTTAAATTATATTTTACTTTGTTAATTTTATATTTTTATAATATTACGATTTATTATCATAAAATTTAATATTATAATAATCTTAAGTATTTTATAATATTATAACTATATTTTATTATTTTCTTAAGATTTTTTTAATATTTATGTTTTATTAGTATCCTTAAAATTTTATTCAGTTTCTTTAGATTTTCTTAAAATTTTATAATTACTTATTTAGTTAATATTGTAGTAATATTTTACTAATTTTACTAATATTTTATTAATATTATTGTTATAAATAAAATATTAAGATTATAATTTTTATCTCAAATTTATTATACAATTTAATTTGTAATAGTAGATTTAATTTAATAGTATTTATAATATTTAAATTACTGCTACAGTTAATTTTGTGGTCAACTTTTCCACTTACACTTTTACATTACCAACCAAACACCGTAAAACACAATATACTTTATCATTTACACTTTCACTTTATCAACCAAACACCGTAAAACACAATATACTTTTCCATTTACACTCCACTTTATCAACCAAACACCGTAAAACACAATATATTTTCTCTGCTACAGTTCATTTTTTCCATTCTCATTTTACGACTTACGACTTGCGACGTTTTGCAACGAAACAAACAGGCCCTAATATCAGTCTCTCATAAGACAACATTTTTTAATTACATAATTAAAAAGATTTCATTGCTCGGAAGACAAAATAATTATCTTGTTTGTCTAAAAGAAATAGTTATTATATATGTTGCAACTTTTTTTGGTGACAATTAAAATAAAAATTATCAAAAAATATGAGGATGAACATAAAATGTAAAATCAAATTATTACTGAATTTTTCCTGACTAACATTCAAACAATTTCGATTTAATTCTCGCAGAATTATTCCTCACAGCAAACTTTCGATTAAGCCTAGAAATTTTTTATTTTTTTCAGGAAGAAACATTTTATTAGGTTTTTTTGCCCCCTTCTTTTAGCAAAGAAACAAGAAGAATAGAGGGGGAAAAATGCGAAAAAACAAAAAAAAAGGTAAAATCAAAGCATCAGAAATACACACATACAGAGTTACAACACTGCATGATTCCTAAAAATTGAAAGTTTGAGATCTAAAATCACAGAAACTGAAAATTCAATTCGTTACATACACAGTTCTGCTTCAATGCAACAAATCAAGAATTTAATCGAATCGATCCTGATCTAATCTAATCCAATTAATTAAATCCAAGACCCAGGAACTGCTAGCCCTGATACCTTCCCGCCAAATCAAGAAAGCAAGTCAGCCAAACGCCTGGACTTGATGGCGACGGCCCCCGCCCGATCCCGCCACCGGGCGGCCCGCCGGCGCACCGCCTCCTCGATTCCGGCGAGCGCGACGAGGAACTCGGCCGCCTGCGCGTCGCAGGCGAGCACGCCGCCCCTGACCGCCACCTCCACCGCCCTGTACCTCATCCTCTGCGCCCTCTCCACCACCCCCGCCACCTTGCTCACCTCCTCGTTAATTACGCTTTTGCCTTTCCTTTTAAAACCGCTTTTAAGACTCAGCGCTCTCCGCCTCAGGTTGAGCACCGACAGCGACTGGTACTCCGCCATCTCCTCGTCGAGCACCGCCTCGTGGACGCGGAAGCGGCGGATGGACTCGGCCAGCAGGCGGCGGCGGGAGGGGGAGGAGGTGGGTCCCACGGCGAGGGAGAGGATGGAGGAGGGGCGCCACGTGTCGCCGAGCCAGGAGAGGGCGGCGGTGAGGAAAGGGGGGTTCCACGAGGGAAGGAGGAGGCGGGGGACGTCGCGGGCCTTGGTGGTGGACCCCGCGCTGCCGCAGTAGTGGGCCCGGAGCTTCGACAGGTGGGCCTCCACCAGGGCGTCCAGGCCCACTGCGACCGGGGCTGCCGGGAGATCTGGTCGCCGCCGTACAGATCCTGCTCGACGGTGGCCGTACCCTCCGACGAAGAGGTCGCTGCTGCAATGCGATTAAATGAGTGGTTTTTAATAAAAAATACTCGTAATCGAGAAGAATGAATTAATTCAAGAATTTAAAAAAAAAGATTAAAAAAATTACTTGTTTGGTGGGGGTGCAGGCGAGGAGGGAGAAGCAGGAGGGGGAGGCGGTGGTTTGTTCGTCTTCTTCTCCGAGATCCATCATCGGCGCAGTTTCTGTTTCTTTCCCTTTCTCTTTCTCGCTGGGGCTCTGCAGCCTGCAAGAACTCCTTTTTTGGCAAGAAAAAAAAATGAAGAGTTAGGGGTGAGAGCTTTTCTTGATGAATTGCGGATTAGAATGAAAGAAGAAGAAGAAGAAGAGGGGCGATCGATCGCTTACAGGAGGAGTTGAGCTTCTGGGGCGTCGTTGTCTTCTTTCTCGGCATCTCTGAAGCTCCGACGACTAAGAGAGAGAATTCGATGAGAGAGAGAGAGAGGGATTATGCAGTATAGGCTTTTTATAAACAAGGGCTTCGACTCTTCGAGGTTCTTATACAAACATACATCACAGATTCTGTTGGATTCCGGTGATTTTAATTTCTAATAGACTACTGCTACTCGTTAAAAGATAAGAAAGGTGCCACACAAAAAAAAAAAAAAAAAATTTACAACATGCAACTAAATGAGACTGCAAAACAATTAGCCTACTTAAATTTTCACATTCAAGTTGTTATCATAAGAAGAGGAAACATAAACAAAACTGACAAAAAGGGAGGTTTTTCTCTCATGACTCCTATAAAAATTATTTGTCCGTCCGTCTTCATCCACAAGAGAGCCCCCTCCTTTTCTTCTCTCTCACCCCTTCCTTCCTCCTCCTCCTCCTTCGCCGCTCGAAGATGACCGATCGATCGGTGCGATGACCAATCGATCGGTTTCTTACTGCTATCGGTGGTATACTAGCATACCGCTTTGTCAGCAGTGAAAACTTTCCCCCAGAAAGCCAGAGAAAGAGAGTGGAGGAGGAAAGAAGATTGGGTAGAAGACTTTAGCTTTGCTGGAAGGAGAAGGAGAAGAATGAAGGAGGAGGGAGAGGGGAGGGGCGGTGGCCACCGTCGCTCTCTCCCACTCCTGTTCTCTCTTTCTTGTGAGAGACCAATAAATTGACAAAATTTATAAAAATATCACACAAGAAAACCTCCATTTAGTCGGTTTTGATTAAAAAAAACGGGAGACTAATCTTGAATCTGACCTCTCCTAACCTACAATCCAAGCACTTTGAGAACAAAAGCTCACCAAAATGCTGGAAGAACAATGCAAAGTTTACTATGCTGAAAACAACAGATAAATTTGCAACAAACCCAACATCTCAAAAGAGAGCAATAGCCCGATGTTGAAACCAACACAATTTACTTTGATATTCTAGAATTTTACCACATTTCACAGCCATTGCTTCAGTGATTACATAACAAGAAATCAAGCCATTACATACAGCCATATATAGGTTATCGACAAAATGCAGGCTTCACAAAGAGTTCAGCATCACTGTTGTCTCAAAAAAAAAAAAAAATTCTCCCCAAAATCAGCTGTTGCTGCTTCCTTCCCCTTCTGCATAGAAACCATCCCTATAACCTGTTGTTGCTAGCTGATGCCTTGGTTTGTCTTCCCCATTTGGTTTTGCATGCACCTTTTCTCATCTTCCATGAGTGTCGGAAGAAGATTTTTCTGAACATGGTCATGGAACTCTGCGTGCAGTGCCTGCTGCCGTTTGGCCTGCTCGTATTCTTCGCTTCCTTGTAGACCAGCTTTAGTTTTCTTGCACGCCCTTTCCTTCTATTCCTCGACATCATCTGCAAAGAAAATGCCAGAAATCAGGCATGTGTCAGTTACTGATAACTGATAACGATCCCATCAGAGAAATCCCAATAAAAGATGCAAAAAGAAAAAGACTTCAACCGCGAATATATATACAAGTGTGTTTCAACAAATTTCAACATAGTAATTACTTTACTGATAGGTCATTTCATTATGATATGCCATTCTTTAAGTGCAATAGGTGATTTTGGTGATATCATGTATTCGGCATTCAAATCGAACTCGGTGTAGGATCCCGACATCAATAAAGTGAAGCTCAAATCAACAGCAATTCAGGAGGTTTAGTCCCACCATGAAAAGAGAGCAAGATGGATACATGGTTAAATATGTTTGGACTCATAACTCAAATAGGGTCAATCCTTTTGAGTCAATATGCGTTTCGTTGTAGCCCTGCACTTCCTAATTGACGTGATTATCATATCCACCAAAAAGGAGGGCGTGCTATAGCCCGGATTAGTCAGGGGGAGACCATGAAATCATACTTTGCAAGTGTGTGATTAAAAAAAAAAAAAAACTCCTCCCATGTATTTCCTCTGGAGTTTCCTTAATGTTTGAATGGAACGTGAAGAAACTACTGACTTCTCCGAAACATACTATGACAATTTGGAGGTTGAGAGTTCAGATACTGTAGATCTTTAAAGAAGTCTGTTCAGAGAAGATTTTAACAAATCAAGTCAGGATCAAACAGCTCATAGGATGTCAGTATGCAGCTTAGAATAGGAAGCTCTATTTTAGAACCTTTTGAACACCAATTTGACACATCTGACCCAGACCTCAAGAATATTAAGTTATTTTGTACAGTAGAGTAAAACTATATTGAATCAAATCAAGCTTTCTTCACACTTACATTTACAGATTTATCATATAAATGATGGAAACAACCAAAAAATCTTGGGAATTCAAAGCAGAAATTTAAACTGGAGCTCTGGGGTTTATGAACCCAAGAACTTCTCAGCAATGGATCTACTCGTATAGAGAATCTAATCACGTAAAATGTACTAAAGCATTTATTAGACTGAAATGGAAAAGTTCACAAAGAATGGAGCCTGTTCATAATAAATGATTCTGGTATCTCAGCACAGCCAACTATTTTAGTAGATAAACAACAGACACGGCATAACTATTCCAGGCTTAAGCATTCTGATATACAAAACATCCATGTGATTATCTAGATTCAGTGACAAAAGTACATGCACATCAACTAGATCCAAACGACAGAACTGCATGTGCTAATGCAAAACAAAAAGAGAAGAGGCTCATGCAAAGTACTACAAGACTGGAGCAAACTAACCTCGTATGTTGGCATTATGCCATCCACAGATCCACACCAATTTTCATCAGTGAACCAGGGCCTGGAAAAGAATTGACAAACTCACATGACAGCAAATAAATTGCCATACTCTTTAAATTTTACATCCACATTTCCATAACTAAGATGTCAATAAAAGTAAATCAGAATCTACAAAGAGGCTGTAACGGAACAGTACACATCAGCAATCCTGATAATAGATAAATAAACGATTACTTTGAATGGAATTGCATCATTAAATTGAAAAAGGAACTGTAACTACAAATATACTAAAAGCCAGATAATTGTAACTTAAAAACAAATCGGAAGCATGATGCTTAACAATAAAATCTGCAAATGGAAATAAACTTCTCAAGGAAGCCAGCAGTTGACTACCTCAACTACAATGTCAAAAAAAAAAAAAAAAAAAGTATTACCATGCTTCTGAGCTGCTAACCAGTCAATATAATAGAATAGCAAACATGAAAAAATTAGTAAGTAAAAACAATTTGTAATGAGGCGACTTGATTGATCATTAAATCAAATAGCAGAAAGATAGGTCACATATTTCACTATCGATGTTGAAAGGGAGCTCCAAGCACAACTCAATTCTGGAACAAAGTTGACAAGAGAAAACAAAGCTCTTGTTTAGCCTGAAGACAGTTTCTATTCCAAACGGAAAACAAGCAAAGGATTCTTCCTCCCTCTCAAACTCCCTCTCCTCTCTACCCAAAATTTTCAATGTAGTAACTTTATACGTATAACACTACTTAAAAAGGAATAACAGTGAGGATAACAAAATTAAGGATATTATAGAATACTTCTAATTTTCTAAATGGCATAGCATAGTGTAAATACATGTGGAGGATCAAATTTAATTTAACTTTCAAAAGTCAAATATGCTCAGTTTGCTACCTTTGTTGTACACCAATTATAAAAGGTAATGGGTGTGAAAGTTTTCTCGAAATGAATAAACACGAGTATTTAAAAATTAAATGGAGGTTACAAGGGAGTTTGGAAAGGGAAAAAGTTCATGTTAAGGGTTTCTACCATCCACTCTCCAGAAGAAGGGACTCCAATATTTTTTTTTAATTTTAAGTTAGTGACATTAGCAGCTTTCTTGAAAAGATAAAAAAAATAATTAAGAATGAAAGAGAAGTAATAAAGAGAGACATCAACAAGAGAGTTCATGTTGAGAGTTCTCTTTCTGATCCACCGACCTTTTTGAGAGTAGGAACTCCTATATTTTATTGATTATTAATGATTCTTGTTAATCATAGCTTGCTTGAGAACCATAAAAAGACAAGACAGAAGAGTGTCATAACTCATTATGAACACTTTCTTCCCAAATATATAGCACACAATGAGAGAAGTTTCGATGGATTAATATACGTGTCGGCACATATACGTACATGCGTAAAAGATACATATAATTCATACATATATGATATGTTGCACGGACATGGTCATACTCATATGGACGCAACAAGCCAGACACGTGTGTCTAACATGCAAGCCAGACACGTGTCACAACTCCATGATAGGAGTGTCCTTGCTATGCATGCATACATTACATGCATGCATATATACATGTATACATATGTATCGGGGCATAAGGAACTGCATGGTCACTTTAAGGAATCCCTCTGGTGAAGTTAACGTGTCACACACAATGAGAGACACGAACGCGCGGGGCTGCGCGCGCACAGACAAATACACACGCGCACAGAAACTTGGCCCCTTCAGGAAGGAATTGGAAGTAAATCTTTTGTGTCTAAAGTTAATTGTAGGAAGAAGAGATTGAAAATCCAATTCATTAAAGCTGACTTACATAATTTAGAATGTAAGGAAAAACAAATCATTTGGATATGAGTCTGACAAGGAGAGGCCACGTTCCTATCATTTAATTTGAATAGGAAGGAGCCACCATTTGTGTTAATTTAAATCAAAATTGAATGTGTAAAGATTTGTTTCCAAATCCTTTCCAGAGCCAAGAATACACGCTGAGAGATACACATGCACATATAAACAATATTTGTAAAACGACAAATTTGGATACCTCCAGAAAGATTTGGATGCAAACTCTTCCTATCAACATTCAATTATGGGACATTTGCTTTAACGATCTTTCCGTTAAAATTTATCTACATCATTTGTAGTCGCTAAACATCATTTGTTTCCTATTTTTGGACACTCCAAATGATGTAGATCAACTCTAGCAGAGTGGATCATCAAAATGAATACCATACAATGAAATTTTCATAGGACGAATTTGCTTCCAAGTCCTTTGTTGGGATATTATAGGCATCATGATCTATAAGTCAAGTTGATATCCAAAACTTAAACACATGCACGATCTAACTGTTGCAATAATATTTTTGAAAATATGATTTGCACAAGGAGTGGTTATATGAGTTGTATTAAGAGTAAAATAGGGATAAGAATAAAAAATCGTGCATCTATATTGTAGTTACCTAATTAGGAGTCATATGAGTTCTACTTATATTATGACTTGTAATTGTACTTGCATATAAATAAGAGTATAAAGAGGGGACTTATCAACTCTCTAATTTTCATAATCTAAATCTTTTTTATAGTATTAGAGCCCTAAGATTCTCTATCCTTCGCAACGTTCGTCGTCGTCATCTCCGCTCACCATCAAAACATCACCATCAATATCTCTTTTCCCGTAATCGTCTCTTTCTTTTCGTTCTTTTTTCTTCTTTAAATCTGATTTGAATTCAAAGTCATCGCCATCGTCATCGCCATCATCGTCGCGGTACTGTTCATGTAAATAGTAACAGTAAAAAAATTCTTTGGGGATGGACAGTTAAAGCTCATAATTCTTTTGGCTTGAAAATTAACTTTCATTTTGGTTTTGATTATCTAATTTGAGCGTCTTTGTAATTTTTGGTGTTCTTTAACTTGTTTCTGTGAGTTGAGTGATGGCTAAAGAGATGAAGCTAGCAAATTTGAGTTTATATCCAAAAAAAATACTGATAGAAAGCTGAACGGTGACAACTTTCTACAATGGAAACAAGTTGTTGAAATTCATGTTACTGGAAGAGTAAAAGATCACCCCCTGGCTGACGATCTCTCGATCAAAAATGAAGACTTGCAGAATGATGCCCTACTTCTAAGACAGATCTTGAACAACATAGAGTCGTATGTCCAGGTTTTGATTCTACATTGTCAAACTGTAAAGGAGATGTAGATTTACTTAAGTAGGTTGTATTCAGGAGGCAGTAACTAAAGTCGAACATATGATGTCATTCAAAAGCTATTTAAGAGTGAACAAGAAAGCCAAGTATTGGCCTAGTTTTATATTGACATTAACAAACTTTCTGAAAAGGTCAAGAAAATTTTTTCTATCACAACTAATGTGAAGGAGATGCAGGAGAGGTAGAACAAATTGATGGTCCTTATTTTCTAAAAAGCATTACGTCCAAAGTTTTTGAAGGCTCGATCGAATGTGATTGGTAGCTCTACTATCAAGTCGTTTAACCTACTACTTCTTACGTGAAGATGTACCTTCAGAGTCACATAATCCAGCCATCATGGAGACTCAGGATCGTTCTGCTCTTGCGGTCCAAGGTAGAACAACATGAGATAGAGGTCATTAGAGTGATTTTGGAGCTAGAGGTCATGGGAGAGGCTATGGTGGTGATCGTTCAGGACACACCAAGTACAACTGCCCACTACTACAAGGGAAGCAGCAGTCACTTCAATCTGCTCATGTAACCATACGTCATGAGGAGCAATCTTAAAGCTGGAGTTACATCATTGAGGAGCAAATAAAAAAGCAGCTGTACCAGATGTTTCAGCAGTTTTAGACACCATCCACACTGCCTTCTTCCATAACCACTTTGGCTCTGACAGGTAATTCTAGAGTATTTCTTAATTCATCTCCAAGTTTGATAGTGACATTCACTCTTTGAGTACGATAATGACAATATGTTTTTCCTTGTTCAAGATTCACTAGTTGTGCATACTGATTAACATAATTTTACCATATTTTCATGTTCATATTTATCTATCATTTGCTTATAAATAATGTTACTCAAGTATTTTTAGTGGTGTTTTACAGACAACTATTAAGAGAAGACTGGACCGCAAAAGTGTACTCTGTGAACGTCTGGCCTGCTAAAAGGAGTTTGAAACAAAGATGGGAGATTTGACGTTGCCAGAGTTGCCCTACTGCTCCTAAAATTTACACCACGGAGATCTACACCCAGTCTGAAAACGTTTGAGTCCATTTGAGGAAAAAATGCAACTCTACAAAGTCTAGGGGCTTAAATATAAATTTGAGACTAAATAACTTGTCTGTGTAATTTTATATTTGTTTGGGGACTCAATTGTAAAATAGCCAAAAACCCTAGGCTATAAATAGCCATGTAGAGGCTAGGGTCTTGGGTTGCCCTATTTTTGGCCACTTTTCCTTTTAATTAATCGGATTTTTTTCTCTGTTTTGGCTGCGCATGTTATTCATTTTGTCAATCACTGCATAATCATCTCTCTCATTCTCTGTCAGCACAAGAAGCAACACGCAAGGGCTCTAGTGGCACGCACAGTCACGCCTCGTTCGTCGTGCACGAGAGCAAGTGGAATCACATGACAGGGACCACGAGAATTTCTACCTCGTTCGTCACGCGACGACAAGAGACAACGCCCGTCCTCGGATCTCGTGCGTGAGAAGTGGGCTCAGGATGTTCTCGTGCTCTTGTACCACGAGAAGAAGGCATTGCGGGGCCCATAGGCTGGCGGCAACTCTGGCCTCTATCCTTCGTGCTCCTGTAGCATGAAAAAAGTTTAGGGGAAACATGGGCCCCCACACAAAGCTTTGGTCATGAGAAAGGGGAGTGAAAAAATGTCAGGTTCACACATTTGGGCTCTGCACGTGAGTGGTGGGGACCATAAGGTTTTCTCCTGTAGCATAGCATCACTAGCACTTGAGGCATTTTTCCCTTTAGGTAAGTGCTTTTCTTTCATTTATGTGATTAGTTAATTTAGTTAGTGACTTAATTAATAGTTTGTTAATTTATTTGACTTAACCTAGTTAATCACTTGCAATTAATTGTTTATATATACTTATTTATTCACTCATCTTGTTAGTGGATTAAGCATGCGTAGCTAAATCTTTTCATGTGCCTAGGGAGATGAATTTAGGCCAGATGTCTTGTGGTCAACCGTTAAATCTCCTATATAGGACTGTATACTCATCAATTCACCTACCACTTTTAGGAGATTAATTTCTAGGACAACTAGTTATTTAACATGCTATGCATTTCTAGTTAATGATCAATTCTTAGAGTTTTGCCGCTTTTTCGTATTTAATTTAATTTGTCATTTTCTTTACTTTGTGCTTAGATATAGTGTTCAGAATTAATATGCCTTTAGGAATAAGAATTTGGTGGTTGACAACAGACCGTTATGGAGACCGAGATTGACTGTTTGATGCTGGTTTAAGGGATTCAATCCTAGGTACTTGACTTTCCCTAGATTGACAATTAGTTCCACCCAAACTCATAAACTTTTTGACCAATTTACCTAAAAGTGTTGAAATCAAAAGAATCACCTGTCCCTATGGATCGACCCTTAAGTGCTACATCGAACGATCGTGTACTTGCGGTTAATTTAAAACGAGTAAAAATCTCCCCCATCAAGTTTTTAGCGCCGTTGCCGGGACAAGGTGTGTTTTCTTTAGTTTTGACACTTTTACCGGATTGTAAAAATAATTCAAAAAACTAAAAATCATTAAAAAAATTTCCTTTTCCCATGGCCTATCCAAACTCATTTGGTTACGATCCATTTTATAGGCCAGACCCTCCTTTCCATCAACCAACCTCTTCTGAGCTTTAATGACTACATCCAACCCACTATCTCATCTTTTTCACCTTACCTTCCATTCGGTGTCATCATTGTCATAATTCATCTTATCCTTTAGAACAATGTGCTTCGATAGGGTATTCGTTAGAACTAGATCAAAATCAATTCAACCCTACTTTTTAAGAACCTACGAGTGAATCCTATCCATCGAATTTCAAATTGAGGTGTTGAAATTATTCTGATTCTGTATTAGACCAATCATATACAAATTCTCAATCAAATTGGCCTTATACTGAACCATCACCTCTATCTTGGGGATTTGATAATGAGCATGAGGAACTGAAGAGCACATTAGAGGAAAGTTTAAAATTGCATCAGGCTATAGTCAAATCCAATCAGCAAATGATCGAGTCATCGGCTCGCTCAAAAGTGCATTTTGATAAGATAATGACTCATTTGAACCGACATGTTTCAACCCCAAACCCAGATTAAGTTCAAGAGTTTCATCAACTTTCGCAAGTTGAGTTAAATAGCAAACAGGAGGACAAGCAACCGACACCAGAGAAACTCATGAAGACTACATGCAATTTTCCACATGACTGCTCAGAGACAACGCTCAAATCTTGGCCCGCCTAGACATTATCGTAAAAGAGGTAGCTAGTGAGCAGCGAAGGATTTCTTTTCCACTCAAGCGAGTCCTAGGCCAACTTCTTCAATTCTAGAGCACATTCATTTTCATGAAGCAAACAAATTTAACACTTTGAGATCCGACGAGCTCGATGATAATATTGACATGTCTATTCATTCCATTGAGATACCCTTCGAATTCACGTCATTGTTTCACTTGAACTGGATTGAAAAGCTTGAATATGGGAATCCTGTTGAAGAAGTTGTACATGTGCATGAAATGTGCAAACTTGATAATGATTCTCGGTGTCTGGATAAAGTGATTAGAGATTATTTGGCTATAAATACAACTCATGTAGAGCAAGTTGAATCGTATTGTGAGGACGAATGTGATGATGATGAATCTTTGCTTTTTGATAAACAATTTGAGGATGAATTTGAAAAAATATCTGTTGAGGAGCAAAAGATTTCTTCAGATCATGTTGAGAAAATGGAGCACAAATGTGAGGAGTGAGGACGCATGCATAGATGATGAGCTGTTATTTCTTGATGAATTGTTCAATGATGAGCGCGATTATAATTGTGAGAAGACATGTATTGAGAATCTTAAGTGTAGAGTTCCCTATGAGAAAAAGAAACTTGATTTGAGTATCTTCACTTTTGATGAGCCAAGCAATGATCAAACTCTTGACAATGCCCTTCAAGATCCTCAATTTAACAAAACTTTGAAAACCTATTTGAAGACGAACTCATATGTTTGGATGAATCGGTTAGGGATGTTTCCGTCAGTTACACCCCTCTTAAGAAAATTATTGATCCAAGTTTTGAGGTGACGTATGAGGATGAGCTTAAGTTCTTAGGCAGATATTATGCACATTCTAAATGTGCTATGTGATATTGATGAATTTGTGAGTAGCAGAAGTGAGAGAAGAATAGGAGAATGAGGAAGGTGAAGAACAAGTTGGAGAGAATGAACACAAAGCTGACAAAAAGATTGACCTCTTCCATTTGTCCCTTGAAGAGAACCCATTAGAATGATGGGAAGAAAGTTGGAGGGAATAGACCTAGAAAGAGGGAGACGTGGAGTTGTACATATGTATATATTTGTTTTTTGTGTCTTTATTTTTTCCTTTAGTTTGTCGAATCAATTTTAGTGAGTCTTTTATTTATCTCTTTCTCTAACCTATGTGTCGAGTTTATTATAAGTGATACAGGATAAGCAAGCATGCATCCACCACTCACCGGGAGTATTTTTGTTGCTTCAACAACTAGTTCTCTAGCGCACTGTGAGTATTTGTAATTCTAACATATTGTATTTCACATATTTTACTCGTGTATGTTTGAATTAGATGCTTTATTTTTTGGTTGTGTGTACGTATGTGGATGTGTGTAATATATGATATACTTGTTCTATCTCTGTATTCATGTGTGTTCGTAAGGACATGTCACAATTTACGTATGGGGGGGATTCACTTATTTTCTTTTCTTTCTAGGATGTTTATTCTTTCTAGGGTCTTTATTGTCTTCTTTAAAATTTAAAAAAGAATTTTTTTTGAAAAATTCTACTAATAACTAGCTAGCGTGTAAGTGAATAAGTATCCATGAGTAATTTTAAAGGTGAAATCAAGATAAAAGACTCTTAGAGTCTTAAAATAAAAAATAGAATCTAAAAACTGACATGCCATCTAAACTTAGTTTAAGTGATTATGTACCCAATAGCACTTACACTATTAGTTCATAGGCTTGAAATGTTGATGACAACTGGAAGACTTTAAAAATTGTTAAATTTTTTTATAAAAAATTAATTAAAGTCTTGTTTTGTGGCCTCAGTTACCTGAGTAATTAAGTTTATATGAGTGTTTCTACACTAATGCCCTAAGACCATCTAGCTTGGAAGCATTGGCCTAAAGCTCATTACATGGGATAGCTGAGAAAGCCTAAAAGGACAAAACATCGTAAAAACTCAAACTATTTTGATTATCAATTAATTAGATGTCTTGGCCCCAAGAAGCCTTTCTATTTATGCGAAAGATAATTAAAAGAAAAAAAGAAAAAAAATATTATTATTACAAAAAAAAGTATGAAAGTTGCAGTCAAATATTCTCAAGTTTAAGAACTATATCATTATCACGAGGTGCATAGGATCTGAGACTTAGGATAGGTGGTGTAAAGTCTAGAATTTGAAACTTTATTTTATAGACAATAAGATTTCTTAAGTTGAGATTGATCTGGAGAATGAAACTCGTGGACACTTAGGATCAGTGTTTTAAAAAATCCGTTATATAACCCGTTATAATTCGTTATATAACGTAACGTCGGCCAATCGTTATGTGATAGGTCTAAAAACGCAATGTTTGGTAACTATGGTTATTTTGCCCGTAACTTGCGTTACGTTATTAACGTAACACGCTATAACCTACGTTACGGTACAAGTCGACATTTTATAACCCCCATATTCTCCCGGTCTATGGCAAAAAAATCCCCCCAAATCTGTTCGCTCATCATCCTCTCTGCAACCTCGTAGTCGTCTCCTCGTTCGACGCTGAGAAGAACGAAGAAGACATACCTATCTCCGATCGACAGCTCAAGAACTCCTCTGGTGGTTCTTGCCGGTGTCACCTCCAAACGGGGTTCTCCGTCTCCAAGCACATGTAAGCTCTCTCATCTCGATCTCTCTCTCTTCTCTCTCATTCTCCAGTCCGCCCCGGATCTCTCTCTGCTCTCTCCCTTACAATCTGTCTCTGCTTTCTCTCTCGATCTCTCTGCTCTCTCCCCGGGGAGGGGAGAGAGCAGAGAGATCAAGAGAGAAAGTAGAGAGATCGGAGGGGGGAGAGAACAGAGAGATCGAAGGAAGAGAGAGTAGAGAGAGATCAGGGGTAAAATATCAGAGAGAATGAATGACACGGGGGATACAATTGAATAACATATTGTAAATTGAATTATGAATTATAATGAATAGCATGACTAAAAATTATGAATTATGATTAGATTATAAATTATTGTAGATTGAATTATGAATATTTGTGTAGATTGAATAGCATGACTAAAAATTATGAATTATAATGAAATATGTGGATCAAATTGTTGTGTAAATGGATTATGAATTATAACTTGTAAATGTGAAAAATTATTGTGATACTTTCTAAAAATTGTTGTTAGACTTACTAAAAGTGTTATATATTGTTTTGATATTTTTTTAGATTTTTAAAATTATTTTTCTATTTATATAAATTCTTAAATATAATATATTTATTTTTATAAAATAAATATTAAATCGTGTAACCTACGTTGTGCGTTATGTTATAACCTATATTAACATAACAGAGGAAAAACATTATCATTACGTTATCGTTATTTTAACCATTGCTTAGGATCTTATTTGTTGGTTGACTTGTGTAGATAAAAAATGATTTTTCTTGATTTTCGGTTATTCTTATTTTTATATTTATTTATTTCTTAATCTTCATCTTCTTAAATTTTGTGGGTATATTCACTGCAAACCCTCATGACACAAAACTCGTCCTCTAGGGGTAACCTTGTTGCACATGCTAAATGCAACTGTGATTCCTATGAAAGTGAGTTAGGTTAGACTAGTTTAGTTTTTCTTTTTATTTATTTTGCTCAAGGACTAGCAAAAGATAAGTGTGAGGGTATTTGATTAGCATGATTTTACCATATTTTCATGTCCATATTTATCTATCATTTGCTTATAAATAATGCTACTTGAGTATTTGACGTTGCCGGTGTTGCTCTACTGCTCCTAAAATTCACACCACAGAGATCTACACCCAGTTTGAAGATGGTTGAGTCCAGTTAGGACAAAAATGCAATTCTGCAAAGTCCAGAGGCTTAAATATAAATTTGAGACTAAATATCATATATGTAAAAATTTATATTTGTTTGGGGACTCAATTGTAAAATAGCCAAAAACCATAGGCTTGTAGAAGCTAGGGTTTTGGGCTGCCCTTTTTTGGCCACTTTCCTTGAATTTTAATTAATCGAATTTTCTCTGTTTTGGCTGTGCATGTTATTCTTTTTGTCAATCATTGCATAATCATCTTTCTCATTCTCTATGAGCACAAGAAGCAACATACAAGGGCTCTGTGGCGCACATAGTCACGCCTTATTTGTCGTGCATGAGGTGCATGCGGAATCACGCGATGGGGACCACGAGAATTTCTGCCTCGTTCGTCACGCGACGACAGTAGACCATGGTTCACAGTCGCGGTTTCGGCCGTCGACTCGGCGGGCACTGAGACGGATTGATCTCGGCGACTCGGATCGGTATCGGGCGATACGCGCAAAACGCTACATAGAAAGCTAAAAAAATTCTAAAAAATCACGACAAATCTTAAAAAATGTAGACATCCACATTCATGTATCACATGTCCAAAATATATCACCTAGCACACTAAACATAAAGTAAAAGTATAAATACACGCGTCGTCGGTATAAGCATATTAAAATACATGCACAATATAGTAAATTATACAAACTACATTCTTAAATACATGTTAATGTAGTTATTTCCATATTGAATTGCGATGAGGCATAAAATCATCATCATAGTGCCGAGTCGATCGAGTGAAGTCCGATTCTCGGCCGAGTCGGCCTCCTCTGAGTTGAGTCGACCAACTCGTGACTCGAACTCGTCTCGGAGTGGGCCGAGACGGATACGACTCGGCTGACTCATCTCCGACTCGGCCGAGTCTTTGAACCGTGCAGTAGACAACACGCCCGTCCTCGGATCTCCTGCGTGAGAAGCGGGCTCAGGACGTTCTCGTGCTCTTGTGCCACGAGAAGAAGGCATTGGGGCCCACAGCTCTCTTGTAGCATGAAAAAAGTTGTAGGAGAAACACGGGCCCCCACGCAAAGCGTTGGTCCCTGTGGCCACATGAGAAAAGGGAGTGGGGAAATGTCAGGTTCACACATTTGGGCTCTGTGCATGAGTGGTGGGGACAAGGTTTTCTACTGTAGCATCACTAGCACTTGAGGCTTTTTTTTCCCTTTAAGTAAGTGCTTTTCTTTCATTTATGTGATTAGTTAATTTAGTTAGTAACTTAATTAATAGTTTACTAATTTATTTGATTTAACTTAGTTAATCACTTGCAAGTAATTATTTATAAATACTTATTTATTCACTCATCCTATAAGTGGATTAAGCATGTGTAGCTAAATCTTTCATATACCTAGAAAGATGAACTTAGGCTAGATGTCTTATGGTCAACCGTTAGATCTCCTATCTAGGACTGTATACTCACCAATTCACCTACCACTTTTAGGAAATTAATTTTCAGGACAACTAATTATTTGATAGTCTATGCATCTCTAGTTAACGATCAATTCTAAGGATTTTACCGCTTTTTTCGTATTTAATTTAATTGTCATTTTATTTACCTTTAATGGATTATGTAACGTGAACGATACCATGTGCTTAGATATAATATCCAAACTTACTCCGGCTTTAGAAAATAAGAATTTGTTGGTTGACAACTGACCAGTATGGAGACCGAGATTGGTCAATTGATGCTAGTTTAGGGAGATTTGATCCTAGGTGCTTGACTTTTCCTAAATTGACAATTAGTTTCACCCAAACTCACAAACTCTTTGATCAATTCGCCTAAAAGTGTTGAAATCAAAAGAATCACATGTCCCTGTGAATCGACACTCAAGTGTTATATCGAACGACCGTGCATTGGCGGTTAATTTAAAACGAGTGAAAATCTTCCCATCACATACTCTATCATAAGTTGATGCAGATTTAAGTACATTGCCACTTGTTCATGGAGAACCAAAACTCTCTCACCGATTTGAAGAATCAATTAAATTCTTCACAAGACGTACTTCTAATGCACCTATGCCAACATCTTCTACTGTTCTAATTTTCAGATCACAAATTGGTGAGAATATAACTACATTACTTTCTAATGATGCTATTACTAATTTTGACACTGCCTCTGATGATGGTCTTCTTTCTATTACTCTTTGCATGGGTAAACGCACTTGTACATCTTACCCAATTTCTTGCTTCGTATTTTATTCACACTTGTCTTCCTCTTTTCACGCCTTTAATTCTTCTATGGACTCATATTTTTTACTCAAATCTGTGTCAGAAGTCTTGTCCATCCTAGGATGGAAGGATGCTATGAAGGGAGAAACGTTGGCTCTAGAACAAAATGACACCTGAGATCTTGTTGTTCGTCCTCCCGAGAAGAAAGCAGTTGGATGTCGGTGGATATACATTGTGAAGCTGAATCCCGATAGGTTAGTGGCTAATTTGAAAGCTCGTTTGGTTGCCAAAGGGTATTCTCAAGTGCATGAAATGGATTATCAGGAAATCTTCTCGCCAGTTGCAAAGCTAACATCTTTGCGGATTCGTGTTTTTTTTTTTTTGTTGTTGCCACTCCTCATTGGCCCCTCAATCGGTTAGATGTTAAGAATGATTTTCTTAATGGTGTTCATAAAGAGGAGGTTTACATAGAGCAACCACCAGGTTTTGTTGCTCAAAGGGAGTCAGCGAGGCGTGCAGGCTGAATAAGTCTTTGTATGGATTGAAACAATCACCAAGAGCTTGGTTTGGATGATTTGCCTTTATTCTTTAGAATTTTGGTCTTTCTCGTTCTCAGAAGGATTACTCTGTGTTTTGATGACATCATCAAGAGAAGTTACTTCTCGTAGTGTATATGGATGATACCATTGTCAATTGTGATGATATTGTCAACTGTGATAATGCGTAAGGGATTCCAGATCTGAAATGCGTCTTATAGAAGCATTTTTCAAACAAAAAATATTAGATCTTTTCGGTATTTTTTAGGCATTGCGAAGAGAATTACTCTTTTCCAGAGAAAGTATGTGCTTGATATGTTATTTAAGGTATGTATGATATGCTTGTGAAAGATAATATAAAGCTGCTACGAGATCAAAGAGAGATATTAGATAATTCTGGCAAGCATCAGAGGTTTGTGGTAAGCTGAACAAACTAATTGTAACTAGACCTAATATTGCATTTGTTACCAGTATTGTGAATCTGTTTCTTTCAACACCAAGAATCACTCATTGGGATGCAGTAGTACGAATTCTCAAGTACTTAATAAAGCTTCTATATTTAGATTGTGGACACATCAGAGTTGCTAGTTTCTCATATGCTTATTAGGCAGAATCACCCGTTGGCACGCGATCTACCACGGGCTATTGCGTTTTCCTTTAACAAAATATTGTTTCATTGTGTGGTGTCACAACCCAATGCGGAGTTAGAGTATCGCGCAATGGTGAATGTAACTTGTGAATTGGTTGGGTCATAGACTTGTTGACTGACGCAGATTTCGCTCAAGAGTATCCTATGAGGTTATATTGTGATAACCAAGCTATTGTTCATATAGCTGAAAATCAAGTATTTCACGAGGGCACAAAACACAAAGAAGTTGATTCTCATTTGATAGGCCAGAAAATAAAAGAGAAGATTGTTCAAACTCGACATGTTGAAATCACTTAGAAAGTGGTGAATAGGTGATGGCTAAAGAACTATGGCAAATTATGCGGAAATAAAAACAACTAAAGCTATCTAGCAAAACGACGAACAAAGATACAATCCCAAGCAATCAATACTATATAGCACAAGAGGTATCTAGCATGAGAAGATAAAGCAATAAAGAAGCATGCAAGACATTAAAGAGTGAGTTGAGTAGAGAGAGAAGGCAATCGCAAACACAAGAATATGTTTCGAGGTTCGAGTCACTGCTCTACGTCCCTTCACTGCAATGAAGGATTTCTATTATGGTTTGATCCTGCGAGATCACCAACTATACATGTTCCCACAAGAACGATCAGACCCACAAGTCCTCCCACTCGGTGCCGCAACACTTACAATCACGAACCCGCAAGCACGTTTGAGGTCGCAATCTCTACAACACTTAAATATAAGAAGTGGAATGATCTCTCCTAGATCACCAAATAGCTCACAACACAATTCTATAACCAAGGTAAGAATTTGAAGCTCACAGAATGGATGTGAGTAAAGCTTTGATGTATGTAGAGTGAAGAGACAAAGCTTGAAAAACTTGTATTTGATTTTTGCCTCAAAATTATTTTTTTTTGAAAATCTTCTTTAAAAATACTTGAAAATGTTGAGAAAAATGTTAGCAAAAGTTCTTAGGGTTTTCAGGCAGTACCTTATTTATAGAGCACTAAAACTGATGAATTAAATCCAAAATAGTCGTTAGAGATTAACCCAGAAAAGACAAATTTAAAATATAGCCGTTTGGGGTTAATCAGGTTCTAAACAGCCTGTTGGTCGACCGGCCGATCGACTGCCAACGGTCAGATTTTTGACCGTTGGCGTTTCCGGTCAATCGAGCGGTCAACCGATAAAACCCGAGAGTTCTGTAGGAATAGTCGGTCCACCAGTCAGTCGGCCAAACTCCACTGCGGTCGATCGACCGAACTCTAGCTCCGTAGGCTTGTGCATGTCTGTACACATCAGTCGATCGTGTGGTCGACCGGCAGAGCAAATGAGCTCCGCGATCGGTCGACCGGCTCAGCCGAAAAACCAACTGTTTGGAATATTTTTTAAACATCTTTTTAAATCCAATTAAATCCCAATAAATCTCTATAAATTCTATAAAAATAAGTTCATGTAAATATTTGAAGCTCAAATATGTGTGATCCTAGATCAATCACAAAAGATAAAGAATAGAACTTGTTTTTTTTAAAGAAATAAATTCCTTTTCAAAATATACTTTTCAAAAATCATAAATCAAAATACCGTTTTGAAAACGATCTAAAGTATCAAAATTCTTTTCAAGAATTTAGAAATGAAACATAATAAATATCTTGAGTGTGTGTGAATCTCTTGATTTATTAAACTTCTTAACTTAATTTTAACAAATCCAAATCTTACATTGAAAAAAATAAATCATCTTGATTGCTTCTTGCAACTTTCTCGATCTCTTAAGCTCGACTCCAAACTTGAGTGTTATGATTTATCTTAATGCTTGAGCTCTTGGATCACTTTGTAGTTAACTTCAAAACATGTGAGTTTTTTGAAGCTAAACATATGATTGAAATACTCTTTATAAACCTGAAACTTATATAAACAAAAATTCATTAGTACTAATAGCTTCACGAGACTATCATCATCAAAACTCAGGTGAACGGCCTTTGGGCCAGCACATGTTTCATCCGATCATTAGTTGAAAGATGTACTAACAAAGTCTCTTGGAAAGACACAAGTTGATTTTATTTGTGACAAGTTTAACATGTATGATGTATATGCTCCAACTTGAGGGAGAGTGTTAGGAAATATGATTTGTACAAGAAGTGGTATATAAGTTGTATTAGGAGTAGAATAGGAATAAGAGTAAAATTTGACTTTTTTATATCTATATTGTAGTTACCTATTTAGGAGTCACATGAGTCCTACTTGTATTATAAGTTGTAAGTGTATTTGCCTATAAATAAGAATATAGAGGACTCATCAAATCTTTAATTTTCATAATCTAAATCTTCTCAAATATATCTATAGCGACAAGCAAAAATGCATACAAGTAATCAAACAGAACATAAAAGCAGTGAAAAAAACCTATACAGTCCGTATGGATTGTTGCGTCGTAGTGATACCACCTCGACTTTCAAGCGAAGCCTCCCAATTCTTGATTCCTTCCCATTCTTCTCCATAACCTTACCCCAATGTCTCCATCAGATCACAAGGTACTGATTCACCTTATGTTCAACAAGTACTCCTTGGTGATGAAAACAATGGAGGGAGAAACCTGCAGAGATGTCTCCTAGAAATGAAGGGTTTCCTCTATAAAGAGATAAGATGCAACATTTTGCTATACATATTGCCTCTAATTATTTTCTCATGTGACAACCTTTTCATCTCCTGTAATTATCTTATTGTTATGTGATTCCTCTCATGAAGAGGACTTATATATAGCCAATTACCAAACCCTAAATCTAGTTGGAAACCAAGTGTGGGCGTAATCTTAGCTGATAACTACACTTCCCCAATTAGGTAACTCATCAAGAGAGGGATATATAGAGAGAGACCTGTCATTCTGGAAGGATTCGAGGTCAAATCTTTTCTACTCAAATACTACAACATCCGAATGCAAGATCCATTCTGTTGAAGTTGATTTATATTATTTTAAGTAACTAAAAATCAAAAATTATGTATTTTGAATACTTTTTGCTCATCCATCAAGTAGACGTAAAAAGGACGGCCAAAATATTGCTTAGATCTACATCTTTAGACACAAATTCCTAATCCAACCATTTCATCATGATCTAAACACTTAAAAACCCTCACACACCAATTTTTATTAGATTTCAAATGTTCTACACCGTTAAACTAACCAATTCACTATTCCGGCCGTACATTTTGCGCCTACTTGGTAGATGTGCAAAAATATTCAAAATACATGATTTTTTATTTTTAATTACTTGAAATAATATAGATCAACTTCAACGGAGTGGATCTTACATTTGGATGACACAGGATTGTATTTGTGCGGGAAGGATTCAACCTCGAATCGTTCCAGAATGACACAAGTGTGTGCGTATACGGCGAGAGGTTGGCTAGACCTCTGCCACGTAGCCAAGGTTTCCTTGGCCTCTCCGCCACGTCACCGTCATCCCCCAGAACCGACACTACCTCGTCTACGTTGTTGAGGCCTCGTCGACCTCCTCCGTCGTCGACAAGACTTCGCCAACCCACCGCAGGTCTTCCCCCTCTCTCGCAACCTCTCCGACCTCGTCCTACGTCATCTTCAACAGAGGCTTGAATCCAATTGGGTTTAAAACAAAACCCGACCTACACTCAAGAAGCAGAAAGAGGTGAACCGGGTTTAAGTTCAAACCTGCGAGCTACAGTATACTCGCGCTCGTTTGCCACAGTAACGAGTTCAGTGCAGACATGCTCGGTAGTGCACCGTCTTCATTTTCAGACTGTAAGTTGCACATTCTGACTCCGATTCAGGCAATCTTCGAACTGTTACGTTCGTGGCGATGAGATATATGCACCGGCACCCACCACAGGTCACTAAGACCCATGCGATCATCAGTAGTTAACTTTTCTTACACAGTATATTTATTTGTGGGTTTGATTTGTCTCTATTATTTTATCAATTTAATCTACTACCATTATATTATGAGACTGTGAAATTCTGTTTACTCTGTGTTCATTGATCATATATATTAATTGTACAAGCATGTATCATCTAACTGAGTAGTTACATTATTTTATTTTAGATTTAGAAAGGTACGACTGCAACTGCACATTTTGTTAAAAATCCATCTGCTTGCATATTAGTTTTAACTATTTTTCCACCTAAGATCGTATAGTTGGTGAAACGTAATAAAATTTTATTTTATCACTGATTCCTGATTCACACACACATCACCGTTTCACATCAGCGGGTCCTGCAATGTACAATTTTGTTCACTCAAATAGTGCTAATAGATGGTTGTCTCATGGAACGTAGATGGACCATACATCAATTAAATAAACTACATTTAGATTTTAGACATGTTACCCTATTTTATATATTCTCTTTAACTATGCATTGTCCTCCTTATTCATGTGAGATGTTTGTCACTCTTGAGATGCATTCATTCATAAATCATGGTCCACCCAAAATGAGAAGTGGTGGGGATTCTTACAGTGCAGTTTTCTTTGTTCATTTCTTCATTTAATCAATCAAGCCTAGTAACACCCAACAATCAAAACAATTAGGGATCAATTTATCCGTTACGAGCTTGTCCATAATTAAGAATGCCTCAGGTGAGTTACATCTACTTCTATAGCTCATCTATAGGCATTGGACATCCCAGAATGGTTGTACCTAGCACGCAACCCTCACACAGCGAGATCTCTAAAGCACAAAAGGATGGAAAGTAACTGTAGTTGTAATAATCTTTAATTAAGGTTCAAATTTTGGATGAAGAGCACATTCAAATTCACATTTTTTAGATCTGAAAATTTTAAAGCAGAATTCCCTAAGCCCATAAACTTGATTATAACAACTTTGACCTTGCTAGATATCAGGGCTCTTGGTCTAATTCAGCCACCGCTTTCAATTTTCAGTAAATTGTCTAATCAAGTCTAAACAGATTAAGTATTCCTCGTAGTTAAGAAGTCACTTAATCATTTTTTTTTAAGGATCTGAGATCATAGGAAAATAGTGATTTAGTATTTAATGGAGCAGTGCCATTGGGACCAACTATTTATTCCGATGAAAACCAGAACTAATATGCTGATCCCATAATTTATTTTATTTCGTAAATGGAGAAAATTTCTATTTCAACAATTAGAAGGAACTTTACAATGGCAACGAGCCAATTTGAATACAAGAGCAAATATAGTTTTATTTACAGACACAAAAAGAGTAAAAGACAATTAAAGGCAAAGCTATGTCATTATCAAATTTAAAGCTTACAGTAATTCAATGATCTTATATGAAAATTAATATGATAGTAATCTACATATGGTCTTCTACTCACGTGAAAATCTAAAAGTAGTCACATACTAAATAATTTTAGTTTAAGTCCATAGTGGTATCAGATTCGGAGCAAACATCATGGAGTCAAGGCCAACTATTTAAACAAATACTTTCATATAATTGAATTAGAAATAGAAAGCTACACATACATTCATGTAATCATCAACTTCCCTAAGTTGTCTGAGGGTCCACTTGGTTTCTCATAATGAAATTCATGTGTTTGAACTTATGTAGTTGCAATTACAGTTCACGTTATTTGGTTACTTGCAATGAGATGCTTGAATTCCGTTGAATTAAAGTTCTTGGGTTTTTTATCTATTCATTTATTATTGTGGTAGGATACTTTATAAATTTGTGATATTATCTTTTAGCATTTAAATCATGTAATATATTTAATAAAACATCTAAGGATTTGCGAACCCAAAATTGTAAATTGAGTTTATAATGAACAGAGCATTTTCCGTAGTCTAAACCCTCACCTGAACGGACATCATGAGATAGCAAAACTACAGCCATTCGAATTAATTCCAATTTTAAGAATTAATAATGCATCGAAGGCTAGATCCAAACAACATGCAATTTTTAATTAATCTCAATCTCACCTCTGGATTGTTGTATTATTTTAACAATTTGTCTGAATTTATAGAAATTAAAATAAAGTAATGAAAAGATGTTACTGGCCTTGAGGGAGGCATGCACGAAGTATTTTCCTAAAGGTGAGATGATCGAATGGTCAACCTAGGCAGATTACCATCTAATGGTACAACCCCTTCCTATCGGTAGACTCAAAGCACACAACTCCTTGAAGGAAGGACTCGAACCAGAAAAGTGGCTCAGTTGCAAGAGTATAAGAAAAAGAATTTGTTCTTGGCGGGATTTTGATAGAGGAGGCAGAGATTGAAGACAAATTTTACAAGGGAAGTTGAGAGATGTTAGAAACAAGTACAGAAACTGATGGTAGAAGAAATGAAACCGGAGTGAGAGAAGGGAAACGTGGATAGTTACAACTTGGAAATCTTTAGAAAAGTACTCAATTTAGAAACCAAATTTGGTTTAAGTCCAGAATTGGACTCATGTTTGATCGAGCCATATGATGTCAATTTCTTTAATTCATCCAACATTAAAACTTAATCTATATATAACTCTAATATAGCAAACTTTTCATGCTAGCTACAATTGACATAGGTATAAATGTTTTTAGATAGTGTGAAACAAAAGTCAAATACAAGGTACAACTTGACAAGTGGGGGGAAAATCGAAATAAGTACCTAAAACTTACCTTCCTACTGAGGATATTATGAAGTGTGATGAATCATGCAGGAATTCATATAACTTGTTAGCCTCATCCTCAGTCTCTACCAGAATTGTTGCCCTTGGATAGAATTCTCCTAATAAACCGGGGCATATGAACGCAAGACAAGTCAAGGAGGCCTTTTCAAATATAAAATCCATAACGTCAAATGCAGATATGTCCATCTCCAAATTCTCAATGTGGAAGAAGTAAAGAGTTTTCTTAGAATGAGTCCTCTCCTCAAGTAAATCACTTCCCAGATCTATATCATCACCTGACATGTCTTGGCTACTCCTCCATGCTGTCCACAATATCCAAGAATAAATTAAAAAAAGAATCCAGAATATGCATTCTAATTTTTGTACAAGCAAATGTTTTCATGGACAAAGAAAGTTCCACCTCCAGGCATGTGCCTCATATCATCAGCCTTCTTAAAGGACCCCTTCTCCTGCAGTAACATGAGAAACTGCATTAGCTCAAGGACCGGATCTTTTGAAGGAAAATCACTGTTACAAAAATATAGATCCCTATATCTGTCATTTTCAAACTTACATGGAAAGTTATATTACAAATAGCATCTGACCTTTTTTTTCTTTTTGGAGGGAACGCATCTGATCATTTTATTTCTGTATGAAACTGTATTACCATGAAAACCTCAGACAGAAAAGCAAAAAGCTAACTTCTCCGTATTAACTTTGCAGCCGTGTGTTGTTGTTGTTTTTTTTTTTTTTGGGGTTTTGGGGGGAGGAGAGGGGGGGGGGGGGGGGGGGGGGGGGCATAAGTGTAAGATGTTGGTTTTGATCATAACATAAATCTCTATTCCCCAATAAAACCTTACCTTCAGTTTACTAGGAGAATGATGACACTTTTTCAAACTAGAACCAATGGGAGATCCACGGGTTGATGAGAGTGTGATGCACCATCATGAAGCACATCATAGTGAAGACGGCCAGAAGAATCATGCGGCTTCTTCATGTTATAGTCAACTGCACATTTGGACTGGCTGGTAGAGCTCGAGGTATCACCAAGCTTAACAGGATCATTTTTAAGATAATGTCTTGAATTCTCCTTATAATATCCAGAAGTTTGAGTTACTTGTGACTTTCTCTCCTCAAGGCCTTTCCTTGCAGTATCCATAAAATTTGTCACAGTGGGATCAATCTTGAGGTCTTTTGGCTGGAGGAGACAAATACTCTCTATACCAGTTGATGTTCTCTGTCCAACCAACGGACCATGTTGCCAAAGAACAACAAAAGTGCATGAGCACTTTCCGTCATCTAGCGAGTGTTCTTTTGAGTGCACCTGTCATTGCACCATCACAAGCTTATAACACTTACACACACAGACACATGATCGGAAAAGCCCAACTGAGAGATCTATGGTTAGCCTAAACAGATGCCACGAAAATGACCATATGCTTATTCTTACATGTTATGGAATGTTGATGGCTGAAACAAAGGAGAAAGCAAGAATTATTATGAATCACAATATAAATATGGTAGCTCAATAAACAATGGCCCGTTCTTCTAGTGAGAATACATAGACAGTGAGAGAGCATGTTCTGAAAACATCACATGGACATGATCAGTTTGACTTAAAAATACATGAATCATAATTAAGAAGGTTTCTAAGTTGCAACCAAAAGTCTCATCAGGCATTGACCTTCATATTCTACCCAGAGTCTTGCAAATAGACAAGAAAATACAAATATTAGATTTTTATTTTGGTGTTATCTAGGTAGGCATACAAAATTTTCAACAAGCACGTGGGAAATAAGATTAGCATAACTTAGACCGAAAATCTTCATGCCACAAAATGGTCATGTTTGCAATCAAAGTGGTCCTGTTTCACACACATGCATGCACGTAAACATGTGCGTTCACACACCTAAACCCACACGCACACAAGCACAGGTATGTACATGCACACATGTGCTAGTAACGGACACCTCAGCACCCGTAAACAAGCAAAAGTGGGCCTTTACCTAGAAAAAGCGTGCACAAAAAAAATCCTCTTAATACCGATAAGCGCAAAAAACCCAACCCGCTTTAGAAAAGTATCTTACATACCATTGAATTTTGTCCTAAAACTTCAAGCACAGCTTCAAGTTTCTTGGATTCTCTCTTTCATATTGGATTGTTTGAATGTTTTCTACTTTCAAGTTTTAATTTTTAAGAATGATATTTGAGGTTTTTCTATCTTGAGTGGTGGAAAAGCTTCAAAGGATCTTTTTGTTACGGAATTGATATACTATGATACCAATTATTACTCCCAGGATCGACGTTTATGGAACTTGGCAATATGATCAGTACTTCTAGAGGAAAACTATTGTAAAGCAGCAATACTTAAACAAAAGAGTAATAAAAAAGAACACGAAAATTTAACGTAGTTCGGCCCAAACTTGGCCTACGTCCACGAGGAAACCTGAGAGAGCTTTATAAATAATTGATATAAAGAGATCTAACCTTCCCCTTGATGCAACAAGAGTAATCACCTTCCCTTGAATTTAGACTTAAATTACAAGAATATAACTTCTCTTATGTATCTTCACCTTGCTCTTCTCTCTAGTCTTCTTCTAATCTCCTGGTAATCTTCACCTTGTTCTCCTTGAGATTAGATTGACTTACAATGCTGGTTACAACTTTTATTTATAGAATTTTATAATATAACTCCTATTTGGACTATGAGATGATCTTGACCATTGGATGATTGAAGAATCTTGATCAATCCTATTAGGAGTTGATCTCCTTGATCTAGAAGAATTCTAGACCCTTTAATCTTTAGAAACAAACCCTTCATTGAATAGAAACTGAGTCCAATTTGTACTTCACAAGAAAAGAAAACTGACGCCTGAAAAGGAAACTGATTCTGCTTCAAAAAACGCCCCTATTAGTCGACTAATCCATATAATTAGTGGACTAATTCATGAAATTAGTCGACTAATACACTCATATAGTCGACTACTGTAAACTGCTCCTCTATGTCTGCCCATTAGTCGACTAATCCATTAGTCGACTTATCCCTCTGATTAGTCGACTAATGGTCTTATTAGTCGACTATATAGTTAACTAACATACCTTGATCTGCTTCTTTTCTTCTGCTTCAAGCCACATCTTCTCCAACTTTTTGGATCTTTTTGGACCATCTTCTCTTGAAAATAAGGCAAAATCCTAGCAATCTCCACTTTGACTGGCTTGTCAAGCCTTTAGTAAAACACCTTAAGCTTTGGATTACTATCTTGATTCTTTCCTTATTTGTAACCATGTCGTGAGGCTTTTAGCTCTTGCCCCCTCTCTGGGCCTTTGGCTGATTTATTGCCATGGCTTGGACCATCTCGGGCCTTGCCCAGATACACCCTTTTCTCTTCCCGCAACACTTTGACTTGGTTCACGTCTCGTTGCAGTCTGCCTTGAAGCTCCACCTCGCGATGAGCTCCCTTCCAATCTTATCCCTGAAACTCCACCTCGAACTGAGTTTCCTTCCTTCAGCTTGTATAACCCTTCACACTTCTCTCCTTCCAGGATTACCCTGTCTCCTTGGCTAATTGTGACGACGCCTTGTTGCACTTGAATCCGACATCCTTCTTCGCCGAGCACCCCTATAGATATTAGATTGTAGCGTGCCTCCGAAACATACAGGACCACCTCCAGAGCATGCACCGTCCCATCTCTTTTTGCAACCTTTACTGTCCCAGTGCCGATGACCTTGCAAGCCGTGCCATCCACCATCTTGACAGTCCCTTCCTCCTTTGGAACCAAGGAGTTGAACAATTCTTTTTGAGAACATACATGAACCGTACTACCCGAATCAAATATCCAACTTTTATCTTCAGATGTGTTGTCTTCAACATAAGAACTCATTAATACTTCAGTGTCATCTACACCGCTTGCTACGTCTGCCTCCGCAATTTACCCTTCTTCAACCACTCTTGCCGATGCTTGCAGTCATTTTTCCAATGACCTTCTCTCTGACAAAAATCACACACTTTTGACAAGCTCAAACCTTTCTTTCCTTCTCTTCCTTTCCTTCTCGTGACCACAAAACCCGATCTTAATGCTCCTCTTGATTTGGTATTTTTCTGATCTCATTAGATAAGGGAGTTGGCGTGACCTCCTCCAAGATGAGAGTTTTCTTACCGTAGAGTATGGTAGTGATAATGTGATCGTATGCTATGAAAGCGAACTGAGAAGTATCAACGCCATGTCCTCCTCATCAATCTTGACATCAACAGTTAGAAGCTCGCTGATGACCTTATTGAAGAAGTTTAAATGCTCCAACATCATTGTCCCTTCGTTCATGCGTAGCCCATATAGTTGTTTCTTGAGATACAATTTGTTAGAGAGGCTTTTCGTCATATACAATGTTTCTAACCTTCCACAATTTTGTAGCTGTTTCTTCATCCATCATGTTATACATCACCTCGTCTGCGAGACATAGTTGGATCGTACTTTCTACCTTTAGATCCATCTCCTCCCAATTCTCTGACGTACCTGCAGGTTTTCCTGACTTTCCCTGCAAGGTCTTATGAAAATTCTGTTGCATCAGCAATGCCTCACCCTCTTTTGTTATAAATCAAAGTTTCATTTGCCATTGAACTTCTCGACCTCAAACTTTGTCGTAGAACTTCCTTCCTTCGACATATCGCCCTTCATTAACCTTTAGTTCTGATACCAATTGTTACGGAATTGATATGCTATGATACTAATTATTACTCTCAGAATCGACGTTTGCGGAATTTGGCAATGTGATTAGTACTTACAAAGGAAAACTATTATAAAGCAAACTAGCAATATCTAAATAAAAGAGTAATAAGAAAGAACATGAGAATTTAACGTGGTTCGACCCAAACTTGGCCTACATCCACGGGAAGAGAACTTGAGAGAGAATTATTAATAACTTGACACAGAGATCTAACCTTCCTCTTGATGTAACAAGAGTATTCACCTTCCTCTTGAATCTAGATTTAGATTACAAGAGTACAATCTCTCTTATGTACCTTCACCTTGCTTCTCTCTTCTAGGCTTCTTCTAATCTTCTTGGTGTTCTTTATCTTTCTCTCCATGAAGTTAAATTGACTTACAGTGCTGGGTTACAATCATTATTTATAAGATTTTACAATACAACTCCTATTTGGACTATGGGATAATCTTGGTTATTGGATGCTTGAAGAATCTTGATCTATCCTATTAGGAGTTGATTCCCTTGAACTAGACGAATTCTAGATCTTTTAATCTTTAGAAACAAACCTTTCATTGAATAGAAACTGAATTCGTACTCCACTAGCAAATGAAACACGCGCCTGAAAAGAAAACTGATTTTGCTTCAAAAAACGCCCCTATTCGTCAACTAGTCCATATGATTAGTTGACTAATTCCTGAAATTAGTCGACTAATACACTCATATAGTCGACTACTATAAACTGCTCCTCTGTTTCTGCCCATTAATCGACTTATCCCTCTAATTAGTCGACTAATGGTTTTGTCAGTCGACTAACATACCTTGATCTGCTTCTTTTCTTTTGCTCCAAGTAAGCATTTTCTTCAACTGTGATTGGATCTTCTTTTCCTCTAAAAAAACAAGGCAAAATCATAAAACTTTTCTCACATATGGCTCATAAGTTATCACTTTGATTCAATTATGATTTAAATAACACTTTATATCTCTTTATCTCTTTCATTCATCTGAATTTTTAAATTTTTTTAAGGCACATCTACTGCATGCATATACATAAATTTTGCTTATATTAGTTATGTACATTTATTTATTTATTTAAATATCCATCCCGCTTCAGTGGCCACTAAAAGAGTCGCTTTTCACTTTAACGCTTAAAAGCACTTGCCCGCTATGCCGCGTTTTCTGCTAGTTAGAACAATGCCTCCACCACCACCACCTAATCTAAAATCCCTTCTTCATTTGAACCCTAATCTCAGCACGAACCCTTCTCCTTCCCCTCCACCTCCTCCTTTCCACCGCCACCATCATCACGAC
The DNA here is from genome assembly GCA_038442645.1 of Agave tequilana. NCBI lineage: Eukaryota > Viridiplantae > Streptophyta > Magnoliopsida > Asparagales > Asparagaceae > Agave > Agave tequilana. Next base: position 61,480 of record JAVJIF010003114.1, on the reverse strand, counting down.
AATACCATCTTCCTATGTACTACTTACAATTTTTTAGAAGAAGATAATTACGGAAAATTAACATTTAATTTTTAAAAAATGAGTTTGAAGTAATTTTAAAATTAGACAAGTTACAAAAAAAACTAGATAATTTACATATGAATATAAGACATTCTAGAAATACAACTGATATATGTAAATTAAGATTAAAAAAGATTTTTAACAGAAAATGGTAAAAATGTTATAGTAAAAAAGAAGATTTTTTATATAGAAGATAGATAGACAATTTGAATAAGAAGGTAGACAGTTAACACAAACAAGACTATTCGTCTCTCTCCTTTCAAGAGAACTCTTTTCATGGAAACTTTCAAAATTTAAAATACTAAAAAATGTGGCTCTTTTCAGAAAGAAAACCTTAATCCTTCATCAAATATGTGCTCAATGAAGAAATTGAAATTTTCTTTGCAAAAAGAGACACCTTTAATAAGCTCAATAGAGAAATTGTGATCTGACGCTCAGAAACACATTGTTTATTATGTACTAGTGGTAGATAGCTTTTATGCTTTCGTAGCCGAGTCCCTTGGTGTTTTCTCTTGTTGTGTTGGTGTTTCACAACAAGTGTATCAAGGCAAGTGTCTCTGAGGTTCACAACAGACACCCCGTGGATGTAAGTCGGGTTTGGCCTAACTATGTTAAATCTTGTGTCTTCTTGTATTTGTTATTTTCTCATCTTATGTGTTCGAGGTTATCAATCTCATGGCGTGTTCAGATCATCAGTTGTGACTCAATCCCTAACAGAAAGAAGTAGGGAAATTTCTTTTGGGTTTTTATTGAGCAAAGAGATGGAGAAGAAATGGGCAAACGGGTCTTCTTAGATTCGAGAATGGACAAGGAAAGAAAGAGAATGGGAGGGGCAATAATAAGATTTCTTCTACCCAAATACCTTATGTTCATATATATACATATATAAGGGGGTGGGCACACATAATCTAGTCTTCCAGACAACCAGTTGATAAGTACAAGGGGGTCTTTTTTCTATTCTTTTTTTTTTGGTAAGAAGTACGAGGGTTTCAAGGCCTCTTCTAGAGAAGATTAGATGTAAAAAAAAATTGGCAAGTATGACGAAAGAAAATTTTACAAAGTTATTATATAAGATCAGTAAACCATACTTGCCCATAATGTGAATCCTAAAACCCAAGATAGCCCACTTGTAAATAAGAGGGAGGAAAGAACAGACAAACTCAGAAGCACCATTCCCTATGTTGCATGGACACGACAACATTGAAATGGACACGACACGCGGACACGTGACAAATTCTTTAAAATACATACGACACGTGTCGATCACGCGTGTCGGACACGTTTCGGACACGGATTCATAATAGGAGTGTCTGTGCTACATAGTCATTCCCAACCCAGGCCCACAGATAAATAAATTATGTTCAAAAGAAACAAAAAATATATTCAGAAAATGAGAAAAACATCCTGAAACCCAAAATCACTAAAATATGCCATTTAAATGGGAAGGAGAAAAAAATCAACAAATTTAGAAGAACCACCGCAATTCATAATTACAAGGAAAATTAACTAAATAAATAAATTATGTTTAAAAAATCTCAAAAAATGAGAAAATACCAAACAACTAATTTTGTAACCCACTTGTAGATTTACTTGCACTTGCAGACTTATTTGTAATTTGTGGTCCACTTACAGACTCATTTATAATTTTTAGCCTGCTTGCAGACTCACTCACTAATGATCATTTTCAGACTCATTTGCAATTTTTTATTAATAGATTAATCTTTGTAATTATTAGATTAATGGTTTTTTTAATTATTAGAATTAATTTTATAATATTAGATTATTTTTTAATTATTAGATAAATCTTTTTTTATTACATTAAAAAATTTATTATTAGATTAATCTTTTTTATTAGATTAATTTTTTAATATTTGATTAATCCCTTTATTATTAGATTAATCTTTTAATTACTATTAGAAAGTTATCTATTTTTAGATAATATTTTTATTAGATTAATATTTTTATTATTAGAGTAATCTTTTTTTATTATTAGATTAATGTTTTTACTAGATTAATCTCTTTTTAGATTAATGTTTTTTTATCATTAGGTTAAAGTTTTTAATTATTAAATTAATGTTTTTTATTATTAGATTATTAGATTAGTGTTTTTATTGTCATATTAATTTTTATTAGATTAAAAATTATTAGATTAATTTTTTATTATTAGATTACTATTTTATTATTAGATTAATATTTTTTATTTACATATTAATTATGTAAGGATTCTGTTTTAAATGTAATTACTTGAAATGTATATTTATGTCATGTTTAGCAAAGCTTGCAAGCTTATAACCAAACAATGAAAATTTAACTCTTATTTTACTTTACAATTGTACTAACACTATATTTGAAATATATTTCTTACTTACAATATACTTTCTCACTTACACTTTCATATTACAAACCAAACACTTTAAAACTTACTGTCGCAAAACTTTTTACAACTGCAAAAATAGTTTCTCACTTACAATTTGCACTTGCAGCCAATGCTCGTGATTTTTCTTCTAGTTACCTCTGACACTGGAGGCAGATTGTCTCTCACATATACACTGTAAGGACTTGCGGCACCATCTACATGTCTAGTCGACGCCTTATGCGAAGCAGGAGCACCACTACTAAATTTTCCGATACTAATTGTAAAGACTTAGTGCACCATCTCAAAAGACTAGCTTTCTAAGTGGAGTTGTCCAAATACTTATACAAGATCATCCCCATGTCTAGTCGATGTGAGACTATTTGTTCGTTCAATTACTCAAAATATACCTTTAGAAATTAATAATTGAATAATTCAAGTAAAAAAAATATGTTGATTATGTCAAATCAGAAAGAAAGCCATTAATTATAGTGGTTATTTGAGAATTTGTGATATAGTTCATGGTAATCTAACAAACAACTAAAATTCTAACCACAAATGAAACAATCAAAAAATTCTAAACATGAGAAGAAAGCAGGCACGCACAAATCCATTAACAAACGAACAAATCTAACAAATGGTTAAAAAAAAAAAACTCACACTTACAGATTCAATGATGGCATCATAGAACCTGATATCTTTGGGCCCGAACTCATGAGCGACAACGGCCTGCATCCCTTTCGCGGCCTTCACACACTCAGAGTCCTGCAGCTGCACCGAGGCTCGCCTGAATCTTTTCCCAAACTCCAACAAATCATTTCACTCTCAAACTCATCGGCCCTGTACTTCTCATCAAACTCCGCCGAGAAGTTGAGGTACATGACTCTCAAAGCTCGGCCGTTCTCCTCCGGCCGCGCCACCACGCCGTACCACGCATCGTCCGCCGGGCACCGGAAGTCCAGCAGCTCCGGCGGTGGATGGGCCTGGGCCTGGGCCTGGCGATTGGGCGCCATTTCTTCTCTTTTCTTGCTCAATTTCTTTGTTAATTTCTCTTCGTATTCTAGAGTGATGTAGATTGCTGGGGGTAGTAGTTTATTTATTAAACAGAAAGGAGATGAGATGAAATGACGTGACGCTTGATCTGACTGAACTGAACTGGCCACGTAGGTTAGGATCCGTTTGGTTTGTAAGCCCTAATCAGTAAAGGGTCTGTTTGGTTGTCGTAATTGGCCGTAATTCGTGAGTTGTAATTGATAAAGTCTTTTACATTTGTAAATGAGTTATATGCATGTAAACTTTATAGTGTTTGGTTGGTAATATAAAGTTGTAAGTGGAAAAATGTATTATACTTTAGGTGTTTTGTTGTCGTAATGTGTAAGTCCTAAGGGAAAAATTTGATCACAAAATTAACTATTTGGTGATTTAAAAAGTTTTAATATTACAAATAAATATTAAAAATGCTAAATATTAAAAAATTTAATATTAACATAAAAAATAATACAAATTCGCATGACCACAAAATTAACTGTAACTGAGTTGTAAGTGAGTGGTAATTGGGTTGCAAGTGAGGGGTAATTGGGTTGTGTAAGTCTTTTACGAATTACGGTCCAAACAAACGCCGTAGTTGTAACTGGGTTGTAAGATTTACGAATTACAGACTTTTACGCGAAACAAATGGCCCCAAAGTCTTTCTAGAAGGTCGTAAACGAATTAGGTGCATATGAATTACATGCATGTAAGTTTTATGATATTTGATTGATAATATAAAATTATAAGTGAGAAAATGTATTGTGTTTTACGGTGTTTGGTTATCGTAATGTGTAAGTCGTAAGTGAAAAGTTGACCACAAAATTAACTATTTGGTGATTTAAAAAATTTAATATTACAAACAAATACTAAAAATACTAAATATTAAAAAAATAATATTAACATAAAAAATAATACAAATTTGTATGACCTCAAGATTAACTTTAAGTGGGCTGTAAGTGAATGACAATTGGATTGCAAGTGAGTGATAGTTGAGTTGTGTAAGTCTTTTATGACTTACGGTCCAAACAAATGTCGTAGTTATACTTAGGTTGTAAGTCGTTTACGAATCACAGACTTTTACGACTTTTAAGACGAAACAAACAGCCCCACAGAGAGATTTTATTAAGCGGGGGATAGCTCATCTAATGCTACTCTAGTTTGAGGTCCTTTTTTTCCCTTTTTGGCTTTTTGATAATACAGAAAAAAAAAACCAAAGCTTTCTACGGAATCCACTACTCCTATTATTGAGCTTAATCAGATTATACAAAAGTTATTCATACCATACTAGCATGCTCAATCTTAACGCTTTTGGGGCCTCCAACTGCCATAAAATTTGACGGGTCGTTCTCTTTCCGTAGAATATGTGTTACCTTGTACTCTTCTACTATTTGAAGCCACAGCTTAATGTAGTGGCGGAGCCAAGGAGGCACGTGCTCTCTCAGCCTCGTACAAAAAATGCTCTAGGCCCTTAATTGGCGCCTCATGTTCTAGACAGAAAAATACTCTAGTTTCATTAAGAGATATCGACAGCAAACAGCATCCATGATCTGTTATTTTGTGCTCTCCCCCCCGTCATTGAAATCCTGACTCTGCCACTGGCCTAATTTTGCCCAAGAGATTGCTCGCATATTCCTCTGCACATGTGCCACTCTGAATCGTGTGAATAATACCAAGGGCATCTCCTTCGATCCAAATCTTCAATGCACCATGCTAAACTGTTGTCTTGATAGCATTCCAAGCACCAATCATTTCTGCAAGCGGGACAGTTACATCCAACAATGAATAGCTCACTGCTACTATTAGCCAGGCGTCGTGGTCCCAAATGACAAATCCTTCTCCCCATTGTTGTTGGACACTGAATCATCAAAATTGACCTTCAACCACGTAGGTAAGGGGGGCCACCATACTACATAGCAGGGAGAATATAAGCAGAATGAGATCCACTCCAAGCGGTACCTGTTCATCGACGCGTAGTTCGAGTCACTTTCAATAGTTTTCATCTCTCAACTGCTGCAGCCATAGCTCAATTAGCAATCGCTGCAACTGATCTCATAGTGCTTTGAAAAATACATGTGTTTCTGTCAATCCACACTTCCCAGAGAGCATAATCGACTAGTGATCTCCAAATTTTAGATGCTGAATATTTAATGTATATTTTCAAAATAAACTTAAATAATTTAGTAATTGAAAAATTAAACATTTAATTACATAACTTTTTGACTTACATGGTATAATAAGGGTCTGTTTGGTTGTCGTAACTGGCCGTAATTCATAGTTGTAATTGGTAAAGTCTTTTACCATTGTAAATGAGTTACATGTATGTAATTTTTACGGTGTTTGGTTGGTAATATAAAATTGTAAAGTGGGAAAGTGTATTATACTTTACGGTGTTTGGTTGTCGTAATGTATAAGTCGTAAGTGAAAAAGTTGACCACAAAATTAACTATTTGGTGATTTTAAAAGTTTTAATACTGCAAATAAATATTAAAAAAGTTAAATATTAAAAAATGTTAATATTAATATAAAAAAATATTACAAATTTGTATGACCACAAAATTAACTGTAACTGGGCTGTAAGTGAGTGGTAACTGGGTTAGAAGTGAGTGTTAGTTGAGTTACGTAAGTCTTTTACGAATTACGATCCAAACAAACGCCGTAGTTGTAACTGGGTAGTAAGTCATTTACGAATTACGGAGTTTTACGCGAAACAAACGACCCCAAAATGTGACGTGAAAACAACTGAAAGCTATTATAGAGTTTGACTGACATAACAATAACTAATAATAATATTCAATTGGAGGTTTAATATATTGTTGTTGTTGTTAACTTGTTAATATTATTATGTTTTCTATGTAGTGTTTGGTTTACTGAATTTAGTAGCATGCAACTATAACTACTAAGTCAAAGACAAAGTATGCAATCTTATCATTGACAATGGAAGCTGTGAAAGGAACCCGGAAAGGACCCACGAGTATTTGATGCCATTGTGTGGTGTCGATGATAAGATTGTGTACTTTGACCTTGACCGAACACCTTCAATAGAAGATTTGATGTCGTTGTGTGGTATCGGAGATTTTCTGGTTGCAGAGTAATTTTTGAACAATAAAAGCTACGGGATCTTCATGTTCTTCATGTAAAGTCACCTAGAGGGGGGGTGAATAGGTGATGGCTAATCTTATGGTCACTAAATGCGGAATTAAAAACTATTATGATCTAAACAAACTATTTAAACTAAACACCACGTATAACACAAGAGTGTAGCCGAATTCCCCGTGAAGGGCTCTGGACTAACTCCTCAAGATTCCCCTAGTTATGGGTTGAGGTGCCGCATTGGCTCTCTTGGTTGAATACAAGTGTTAGCAAACAATCCAAGCATGTATATCAATTAAGCACACAAGTATATCAAGCATATAAAGATAAACACAATAATTGAATGCAAGATATAGACAAGGAGATAGAGAGAGTGAGCAATCGCAAACACAAGGGATTTGTTTCGAGGTTCGAGCACACTTGCTCTACATCCCCGCCTTCGACACACGAAGGATTTCCACTATGCTTGATCCCAATGGATCACTCCTTGGTGCCACAACACCTTCAATCCCTCGGACTCTCTAGTCCCGTACACACCGCAAGCCCACCGGCTCGCCGAGGCCGCACCTCAAACAATAAGTTCGCACCCGAACTCGAAAACACCGCGAACGCACTCGTCCGCCTCCTCAAAGAACAAAGAAAAAGTCTTTGGTGATCACAACACTTTGATCACCTAAAAACAATCTCACTACAACACTCCTAAAGGATGAATATGTCTATGAATTGCTCAAGTGTTTGTGAGAAAAATAAGGATGGAATGTGTGGTGAAAAACTCAAAGAGATCACTTTGAAAACACTCTTGATAAACTCTCCTTTTGATTGGAAATATTGGCTCTCAAATAAGTGGAGAAAACCTCTTGAAAGAGTGGGAAAAACTGTTGTAAAAATTCACTTAAAATCTTAGAGAAAACAGCCCCAAATGTCCCAATTTATAGAGCTAGAAAAACTAGCCGTTGGGGGTCTGATAGAGCTGTCGGTCGACCGCCCGGTCGACCGGCCAACGGTCATATTCCAGACCGTTGAGCCATCGGTCGACCGGTCGGTCGACCGAGGCCAGGACACAGAGAGCAAGTCTCTCTGTCCGGTCGATCACCCGGTCGACCGGGGCCTTTCCAGAGAGCAGAGCTCTCTGGACGGTCGACCGGGTCGGTCGACCGGCCCTCCTGCCAGAACTGGCGTGCACGTCTGTGCACGTCGGTCGACCGAGTCGGTCGACCGACTTCAAGCTGCGGTCGACCATTGTAACGCCCCGGTCCCAAGGATACGGAGACGTTATGGCGACGTACATACGCGAGGTGAAGACACACTCACGAGTACGTTAAGTCTCAGTACAGGATATAACTTCCATATACACATGAGTTCCTGCATGGAATAAGTACAAGAATACCTGCAGAAGAGGTTAGCGATCATAACAGATATGGAAAAGAGGGACAAATAAGATAACAGAAATAAATCACCAAAATATCTATGAATAGTCCCGATGAGGAATCTCCCATGTGACTCCAAGGCACTCTTTGACGCTACGGTAACTCGGATCTCCAACCTGGGCATGCAAACTCAGGGTCGTCAGAAAGCGACCTAGTGAGTGGTAAAATGAAGGAGGCAGTAATAGATACAATAGTAATACAAGCACGATAAAAATATATAATACAAGATGTGATAATAGTGATACTATATAATACGCATATACGAAGCAGTAGAAATATAAACATGTTATCTTTTAATATCATCACTACCTAGCCGGTTATCATCAAGTCATGTCTATAGTCGTGTCCAGTTTATATCATAAATAATGTTGTCTACTGGTGACGTACTAAAAGTGAACATGCTAGTGGTGACGTGATAAAAGTGAACATACAGATGTGCATATGCAATATACCCATAATACGGTGTCGTGCATATCTACAAGGAATACAGGAAACAGAATATATGCAGTGTAACATGTACATGAGTAGGATGCCACCACAGAAATATACATGTACCAGGTATAGTAACAACATATACAAGTAACATGATAGAGGATAAATGATCAGGTACAGTAACAAGTACAACGAAACAATAGTTTACATGTATCAGGCAAGTCATGTTATTTATACAATAGTAGCAATCAGTACCACCTGGTATTTTAATCAATCTCTTCAAGTGTCCCATACCACTGGCAGTTCATACTAGAGCCCGCACTCCAGTCGAACCCATCCGGACATGGCCTACGGGTACCAAACGAGAGAGTGATCAAATAACAAGTGTTCCCGACGTCTACTATTGTGTATACTGTTTCATTATGTTAATTGGAAACCCATGGTCGAGGAGTTCTTGTCGGGTGGATGTATCCCGTGCATACCCGGGATCACGGCCTTAAACAAACCCCTGGCTGCTGAGACCAGGGCCCTCCGCTAAGAGGGGAGCATGAATCAAGTAACAAGAGCTCATGGAGCAATTGGTAGGTAGCACTACCGTCCCCTGCAGTGGAGAACAATATGGATCCAGTACATCACCCGATAAGATCTAATCAACCGTCGAGTCTCCCCCATATCCCAGTTAGATTTATGATCTGATATATCAAGTATACAATGTAACCAGAACAAATACAGTACATGATACGGGTAACATGGTAAATGGACCTGCGCTCTGTTGATAGCATAGAACAATATAACAGGAAACGAGAACAATATAACGGGAACAATATAACGGGAAACGAGAACAATAGATGTGGGAGTCCACATATCGCATATCAACAGCTCTCATGTCCAGTAACGGGAGTATCCATATCAGTAACAGGAAACAGTCATATAACATGAATACGATAATATGGAACAATAATACATGTAATAGGTACAAGGATCCATATGATAAGAATGGAGAAACCATGCAAGCATGTGTACCAGTGATATGTGAACCTGAGATGTGTGTCGAGCATCCATGTAACGATGAGAATAATAATATGAAATGCAGTACGCCATGCAGTGGGATATCCGTGTATCAGTGGCTTATCTATGTGGAGCAAGAATCCGTGTAACACATCGGTGTCATGATAATAACAATAACAATAATATGAAATGCTGTCTGTGTACTAGTGAAACATAGATGAGTAGCCATAAGTCTGCGTAGCACTAATCCATGTAATACCAGTGGTCCGTGTATCATGTATTACCTTGTCCTGTGACTTACTGTAATGGTGTCTAGCATGCATGTCTAGTACCAGTGTATCTGTGGCTCAGTATGCATGTCACTTGACTGTGATACAATACATGTCATAAAAGTGTACAAACATATGATGACATAGTGGCCCGAGTGTCAATGGCTGTGCAGGTAGAATGACTGTGTCTGAGTTGTCTATGCCCGTATGTATTGGTTCGATAATTACCTCCTTATCTTTATTTTAAATCAGGAAATACCTAACAAGATTCTAGGTCATTCCCATTACAATGACTGTCCGATCATGACCAATGAATAATTGATAATTACCGTATTTTATCCATAATCAGGATATATCAATCAATGTCACTAAACATGGTAAAATATAATTTATAAAATAAAAACACTCACAAACTGGCCATAGGACTGTAGCTCTATTTCCCACGATCGCAACGGATCCAGAATCGTCCGAATCGGAGTCCGGATGCTCCGATATCGCCCGAATACTAAAAGAAATAAAATGGGGTTAAATATGTAATAAACATATTTCAATGCAAATACTCAAAAGTCGAAGGGCTTTTAATGGGTTTCGGAGCGGGTTTGGCCTCATAACGGGTCGGGTTTGGATCCAATACCCAAACCCGCAATTTAAGTTAAATGGGTAACGGGTTTATAGGGGTAATGGGTCTAACCCAATAGGTTTATTGGGTTTATTGGGTAATGGGTAAAAAGGGTTTGGGCCTTGGGGCTCGGGTTCACAACCCGTTAAGGGTGTGAACCCAACAGGATAACAAGGGCGGCAGCAGCAGCAGAGCTGCTGCTGCGCGCGATGGCCGGCCAGCCCAGCTGGCCGGCGTCAGGGGGTGGGCCCGCCGGCGGTCAGGCCCCAAGGGAGAGGGTGAGAGAGAGTATGAGAGAGGGAGAGAGAGAGGACTGATAGGGAAAGAAAAGAAAGAAAAGGAAAGAAAGGGGAAGAAGAAGAAGATGACGAAGGAGAAGGGGGGTGCGGCCGCCGGGGTGCGGCCGGCAGTGCCGCGGCATGGCTTGGTCGCCGGAAAGGGGTTTAGCCCCTCCTTTAGGGGCTGTACAGAGAGAGAGGGAGGAAGTGTGGAAGCTTTGAGAGAGATAGAGAGAGAGAAGAGAGAAGATATAAGAGAGAGAAAGAGAGTGAGGAGAGAGAGGATTTATGAATTAGAGAGAGGGAGGGAGATTTATAAGAGGAAAAGAAGAGAGAGAAGGCGGTGGAGATGGGTCAAAGGCGGTGGAGGGAGCTCTCTTGAGAAATGGAGAAGAGGAAAGAAAAGAAAAAGAAAAGAAAAGAGTTTAAATCATTAAAATATATTATTTAATTCGACCCAAAATTGGACTAGTCCCGAACGGTGCCCAAAAATTACAAAAAATAGAAAATATTATCCTGAGATGTAAGATGAAGACAGTTTGCAGAAATTCAATCTGGATTGTAAATTAAAAATCCTGGAAGATGACGCCGGTACCGGGCGACACCGGTTTGGCCCGATTTTCGATAAATTCAGAAAAAATCCCCAAAAATGCCCTAACGTAGAGAACACGATTCTAAGGCACATGTGAAAGCGGATTCCCAAAATTCTATTCCGTTTGTGAAATAAAAATCGTAAGGCCGGTTATCGGTATCGGTTGACACCGGCTACGGAGACTTTCCAAAATAATTCAGAAAAATTTCAGAAAATCATGAAAAATCTAAAATATTAGAAAATAATTTTTAAAACTGAAATCAGCTCAATCGGACTACCATGGAGATCAAATCAATTTTGTACGTCGTATCGCGTATCGATACGGTGATACGTACACTGGGAAGCAGGGGGTTACATTTCTCCTCACCTTACAAAAAAATTGCGTCCTCGCAATTTCCATTCAAGTGTGAGAACAGTATATCCAACCCCAAAGCCGAAATGTTACGGGTCCACGACACTTCCGTTGCGCACTCTAATATCGATAAGGAACTCGGGATGGAAAAGTAGGGTAGTGAACTAATCCTAACGGATGGAAGCAAGACGATGCAAGTGAGAGGAAATCGGATGTTCTGGTTGACAACTAGAAGGAAGGAAGGAATACAAACGAGTCAAGGAATGAATTGTCAAAGTCATGGTATTCTTGTACTCGTGACTGGAACCCCAAAGTCAGATGCAGATCAGTTAATCTGATCCTGACTATACTGTTGGTAAGAGCCGAGGATTAACCCAGGTGGTTACCCACACCAGGTGTGGACCTGGCTCTGATAACCTTCCCGGTCGACCGGCTGAAGCCAGGAAACAGTTTTCAGGGATTAAAAAGTTAGACATTTTGATTGAAATAAAATCCCATAAATTCATAGAAAATCTATAAAAATAGTTTACCAATATACTATGATAAACAAACATGCTTGCACAAAATCAAGGCATATTACAAATGATTTGGAATATTTTTGTAACTTGAAAAATATTGGCTCAAACAAAAACGGTATTTTCTAAAACTTGATTTTTCCAAAACTTCACCAAATACAAAAACAAGATATTTAAACAACTTTTAAAGCATAGTGTGTATGGATATGATCCACTACACAAACATGGTGAAATATCTATGTTTTTGACATTAAGCACTAAACATGATTTTGGTTAAAACATAAAACTTGAATACCAAAACCAAAATGATATTTTTCCAAAGTAAAAATTCTTTTCTAAAACAAACTAAATCAAGAGTGTGTGTGTGTAATATATACTTGAGCAATCCACCAACTATTCTATCCTTTACATTTTATCTAAAAACAAAATCTTATAAAAACAAACCTAGACACAAGTCTTCATCTTCTTGAAGTCTTCACTTGAAGTCTTCTCATCTTCTTGACTTGGTCCAAACATCGTGCAAGCTCCAAAACTTGACTTTAAATCCTTTGTTGAAGCTACACACATACTAAGATCTTGATCATAAATCTGTAACTAAATAAACACAAGATCATTAGTAAACATAACTACATGAGTTGATCATCATCAAAACTAGAGTGATGGGCCTTTGGGCCAACAATCTCCCCCTTTTTGATGATGACAAAACTCATGAAGTTATATATGCATGGATTAAAGTAAAGCTTCAAAGAAGCTCCCCCTTAACTCATGCATACCAAATAAATAAATAAATATGCAATGAAGCACATAAATATGTATGCAAATGTATGGAGATAAACATGCTAACAAGTATAAAACACATCAAATTCTTTTCTCCTATTTGCAAAACAAAACATATATGCATAAACATAAAATCTACTCCCCCTTTATGAATAAAGGAAGGAAAACATGCATATATCTCAAATACTTCTCCCCATTTTTGTCAATCATCAACAAAGGGGTTAAAGTAAAAACAAAATCAACAAATTTTTCTCCCCTTTTTGTCCGAAACATAGAATCAATAAAGGGGTAATCATAAACAAATCAATAAAAGTTTATATGCGATATACATTCATGAAGAGGAAGACGCTAAGTTAGCTTCCCTACATATATGCATTACATGAAGAAGGGATGACAAGCCCTAATTCACATAACACATAATCTGTAATGCATAAGAGGAGATGTGAAGCTCCCCTACACACGTGTATCATATAAAGAAGAGTTGTCAAGCTCCTCAATATAAGATACACTCAACATGAATCTATATGTAGAAGAGATGTTAAGCTCTCATTGCATATAGGCAATACAAATAAAAAATGTTTTGATTTTTAATTGTTCAAACAAAATTTTGAATTTTTTTTTTAATGAAACAAATTTTGAGATATCTTAGTAAACAAAATTTTAAGGTACCACTTGTAATCAAATTTTAAGATACCAATTGTAAAAAAAATCATGTTGATACCAATTGTAAATAAACATTACAAATTTTGAATTTTTCAAATAGGCTATACATATTGATATCAATTATAAATTTATAACAAATTTAAAATTGAAGCATATTGATATCAATTGAAAAACAATGATCAAAAAATTTTATTTTTCATAAGCTTATGCATTGTTAAAATATCATTGAAACATCAATTGAAAATAAAGTTTTAACTTAAGTTTAGCATAAACTTTGTGCTTTAAATATGTAAACCAATTGTAAAGTAAGCACACAAAAATCATATATATGTATGAAAAGAGAATACCAATAGCAATTGATATTATGGAAATAATGAAACATACATATATAGAAAACAAAATATGAGTATATACAAAATTATCAATTTAGATACCAATTGAAAAGATCTAATGATACCAATTAAAAATAGCAATGTAAATCAAGTATATAACTCATAACCTACCACCCTTCATATGCTCAAGATAAAAGATTTTCAATAAGGTTCGCAAGGCATACACGCCCAGCCATCCGCCCATTAAGGATAGAGTTTTCAAAATAGATTTGAAAATATTTTTATAGTGAAAAACACTACCAAATGAAGAATAATTAACTAGTTAAAGATAATTTTGAAAAACTAGTTAAAGATCCTTCAAAACATGAAATCAAAACATATGTATTTCATGAGTCATACCCAATACACAAGAATTGACACTCTAAATCGATAAAGCTCATAAAAGAGTTCATGAAACAAGGTCATGACTAAACAAATAAAGTGTGAGTGTACAAGAATCATGTGTTTAGCATTTTCCATGAAAATAAACAATGAAGCTCAAAACATAAATATCATTTTATCAAACAAATCATGAAAATTCATTTTTTTTCATTTTTTTTAAACAAACTTCTAGGTATATGTATTATTTTATTCAATCCTAACAATATGCCATACATATCCCAAATATAAAAAGAGTCTATGATATAATTTGCATGAAAGCAAGAGACTCAAGGGTATACATATATATTTATTAGATTTGAATAAAAATTACATATACATGAAGTAAAACATGAAAATAGGCAAAACATGTATAAATGAAAGAATCATCAAAACTAACTTATACATGTGCATATAGTGAGTACAAATGAACAATGAAGTGCAGACATATATGAATCAATTTGTTGCTCACTACTTGTACAAGTATACATCCAAGTTTTGATAAAAACTACATTTAAACTAGTATTTATCACTTGAAGCATAAAACAAATAAAACAAGTACATGCTAAAAATGTCACATATGTAAAAGCATGTAAATAAACTAGGAGTTTTAGAAATAGTTACCAAACCAAAGAACTATGCTCCAAATCTCCAAAGATGGTGGTTGACCCACCAAACCTCCTTGATAGCGATGCATCTATATATGTGTCCATCAAGTCCATGTGCATCCACCATCAAGCAACCAAATCTCTCACGTCTTGTGAGAGCCCTCACCTACATCAAATACACAAGGTGGGGACTTTGGTACCCATTTTCTTTTGGGTCCTTGGGGGTTAGCTTTGTAAGGCACCTAAACATTTTTCTTAGTAAAATTTAAATAATGTAACTTATCAAAATAAAACTTTGTTAATGGCCTTTGCGGCCACAATGTGTACACTGTACACCTTAAGATGCTTATGTGTGTGAGTGTGATCATGACGTGCAACATAAGCATATGCATGATGATGATGTGCATGAATGTGTGGAGTTAGTTTCTTTGAAAACATAGACTCTAACCTAGAATGATTAAATGAACATGTGCTCAAAGTTGAGCTCAAACAATTCATTTTATTTTTCAAAACGTTAATCTCACTATTATCAATGGTGGCTTGTAAAGCATGGTGAGATTGTGAAACATTTTTCTTATTCTTTTTCGAAACATTTTCTTTTTCATTATCAAAAATTTTTCTTTTAAAGAAGTGTTTTCTTGAAAAGCAACTTCTTTTTGTTTTTTCACCAAAAAATTTTATTTTTCAAAATAGTGTTTCCTTCACACAAATCATTCAATTTAGAAAGTAAGGAAACATTCTCATTTTTCAAATCATCATTCTCTTTTTCAAAACATACAATCTTAGTTTTAAAAGATTCATTTTCATTTTGCATGCAATCAAATTTCTTTTTCAAATTTTTATTATCTTTTCTTAGCATGTCATATTTTTCAAGTAATTGTTGACAAAAACAAGTAAGCTCATCATATGACATGTCATCATCTTCATCTACCTCGGATTCGGTAGTTACCTCAAGGGGGTTATTCCCTTGGACCATATAACACAAGTTGGAGGTGTCGCTTCCAACGTCCGAATCGCTCCCAGCATAATATAGATCCTTTTCGCCAAGGGAGGTGATGATGTTCCAAGCTACAAAAGCCGAATCAACATTAGAAATCCTAGATAAATATTCATCATTTAGGGTTAACTTTAAAGCATGAATGGCCTTTGCATTAGCCTCAATGTTCTTACCATTTAAACAATATGCATCATTAGTTGTGGTAAGATAAACATGAATGCCCAGGGCCTTGAGGTACAAAGACATCTTAACTTCCAAATTTGGATGTTAAGAATGTCAAAAGTGGGTGGTGACATGAAGTCCATGGTGTGTGTACAAATATTGTGATTAGCCTAAAAAGAGAATCTTTAACTCTAGATTGTAAGACCCAAATTCAGAGCACTTGGCTCTGATACCAATTGTAAAGTCACCTAGAGGGGGGTGAATAGGTGATGGCTAATCTTATGGTCACTAAATGCGGAATTAAAAACTATTATGATCTAAACAAACTATTTAAACTAAACACCACGTATAACACAAGAGTATAGCCGAATTCTCCTTGAAGGGCTCTGGACTAACTCCTCAAGATTTCCCTAGTTATGGTTTAAGGTGCCGCGTTGGCTCTCTGGTTGAATACAAGTGTTAGCAAACAATCCCAAGCATGTATATCAATTAAGCACATAAGTATATCAAGCATATAAAGATAAACACAATAATTGAATGCAAGATATAGACAAGGAGATAGAGAGAGAATGAGCAATCGCAAACACAAGGGATTTGTTTCGAGGTTCGAGCACACTTGCTCTACATCCCCGCCTTCGACACACGAAGGATTTCCACTATGCTTGATCCCAATGGATCACTCCTTGGTGCCGCAACACCTACAATCCCTTGGACTCTCTAGTCCCGTACACACCGCAAGCCCACCGGCTCGCCGAGGCCGCACCTCAAACAACAAGTTCGCACCCGAACTCGAAAACACCGCGAACGCACTCGTCCGCCTTCTCAAAGAACAAAGAAGAAGTCTTTGGTGATCACAACACTTTGATCACCTAAAAACAATCTCACTACAACACTCCTAAAGGATGAATATGTCTATGAATTGCTCAAGTGTTTGTGAGAAAAACAAGGATGGAATGTGTGGTGAAAAACTCAAAGAGATCACTTTGAAAACACTCTTGATAAACTCTCCTTTTGATTGGAAATATTGGCTCTCAAATAAGTGGAGAAAATCTCTTGAAAGAGTGGGAAAAACTGTTGTAAAAATCCACTTAAAATCTTAGAGAAAACAGCCCCCAAATGTCCCAATTTATAGAGCTAGAAAAACTAGCCGTTGGGGGTCTGATAGAGCTGTCGGTCGACCGCCAACGGTCATATTCCAGACTGTTGAGCCATCGGTCGACCGGTCGGTCGACCGAGGCCAGGATACAGAGAGCAAGTCTCTCTGTCTGGTCGACCGCCCGGTCGACCGGGGCCTTTCCAGAGAGCAGAGCTCTCTGGACGGTCGACCGGCCCCCCTGTCAGAACTGGCGTGCACGTCTGTGCACGTCGGTCGACCGACTTCAAGCTGCGGTCGACCGTCCCGGTCGACCGGCTGAAGCCAGGAAACAGTTTTCAGGGATTAAAAAGTTAGACATTTTGATTGAAATAAAATCCCATAAATTCATAATAAATCTACAAAAATAGTTTTACCAATATGCTATGATAAACAAACATGCTTGCACAAAATCAAGGCATGTTACAAATGATTTGGACTATTTTTGTAACTTGAAAATTATTGGCTCAAAACAAAAACGGTATTTTCTAAAACTTGATTTTTCCAAAACTTCACCAAATACAAAAACAAGATATTTAAACAACTTTTAAAGCATATTGTGTATGGATATGATCCAGTACACAAACATGGTGAAATATCTATGTTTTTGACATTAAGCACTAAACATGGTTTTGGTTAAAACATAAAACTTGAATACCAAAAAACAAAATGATATTTTTCCAAAGTAAAAATTCTTTTCTAAAACAAACTAAATCAAGAGAGTGTGTGTGTGTGTAATATATACTTGAGCAATCCACCAACTATTCTATCATTTACATTTTATCTAAAAATAAAATCTTATAAAAACAAATCTAGACACTAGTCTTCATCTTCTTGAAGTCTTCACTTGAAGTCTTCTCATCTTTTTGACTTGGTCCAAACACCGTGCAAGCTCCAAAACTTGATTTTAAATCCTTTGTTGAAGCTACACACATACTAAGATCTTGATCATAAATCTGTAACTAAATAAACACAAGATCATTAGTAACATAACTACATGAGTTGATCATCATCAAAACTAGAGTGATGGGCCTTTGGGCCAACACTTCAGTAAAGTCGGAGTCTTCCAGTTCACTTTCAATTTGCACTTCATCTTCATCTTAATAGTCTGCCATGTTGACTTGCTTTCTCTTTGGAAACTCATTGGTGTTGTGTCCAAGATCATCACGCATGTAACACTTGTTGATTCCAGTTTGGTGTAAGAATTTTCTTTGGCCTTTGCAACTGCAAGGTTTGTTGTTGGTGTCGACATAGGAGCTTTGACCGTCTGTTGAGTTGGTGGTTGATCAACCGTCATGGAACTCGATTGAATTCCTTCGCCCCATAATGGTTCTTCAAGTAACATCAGACGCCTGAAAGGTGGAACCCTGCTGTGTAGTTTATCAATCTTCATGGCTTTGTTGTGGGCTTCATCTATAGAGAACACATCGTGAAGGATCACACGTTCTTGGATGAGGTACCTTAACTCGTTGATGTACTTGACCTTTTGTTGTTCATCCGTCATGGCTAGTTCACAACACGACGAGAGGCGATAGAACTTCTCTGTGTACGTCGCAATAGTCCTTGTACCTTATTTGCAATATTCAAACTGATTGTAAAAGATTTGCTGATAGTCGGGTAGGAGTCTAGTTGCTTCATGCGCCTCCATGTTATCATGGGTGGCTGGCTTTGGCATTTTCTCGTGACTTGTAACTGGTCCCACCATGCGGCTGCTCATTTCTTGAGCTTGCAGGCCATAAACTTGACATGCTTCTTCTCGGGGACGTAAAACATGTTGAAGAATTTTTCGACTTCATAAACCCAAAGTAAGAAGGACTAGATATCAAGGTTCTCACTAAATGAAGGAATCTTGATTTTCATCCTATACTCATTAGGACTTGGGTCTCTCTTCTCCTATCATGACTAGAAAAAGGGAATCATCCTCTCCTGTTAGGATTAGAATTGTCCATCCGCAGGTCATCCTTCCATCATAAGCCTCGTCTTCGAAGCTTTTGTCTTGATAGAAGGTGTTGTTAAACTCCTCATCGGAAAGATCTTCATTTGAAAATTCCGTAGAGGACGTCGCGATGGTGGTGATGGTTGTCTTGGTTATTGTGGTGGTCGCTGGAGGGAAATGTTGTGGTGAAAGTTGAGGATGAGGATTACCTGATGGAGATGGAGGTCATGGAGGAAGATTGATTGACGAACGATCACCTCGATACGTACCATCGACTATATTTTGTCATCATTCTTGAGAGAGAGCCTCTCGATTGCTTGGGCCATACGCTCAAGGCTGATTTGATGGTGGTGATGTCTCCTTCAACATCGCCTACCCTCGCGGAAAGGCTTTATTGATCATTGTCGTTTCCGGCCATCATTGGAATATAGCCAAGGCTTTGATCCCACTCGACACAAATAGGGATGCGAACAACGCCGGCTAAATCTCGTTCTAGTGCCCACGAACCCTAAAAGGCCTTTTAGGAAGAAGATGTACTCGAATCTACGAGGACAACATTCAAAACCACGAGCCAAGAAGATAATGTAACACCCCGTTCCTGGGATACGTACCCAGATATATGTCCCAATTTTTTTTACCGTATAGTTTCAATTTTCTTCCAGTATTTATTTTTGGGTTGTGATTGTTTATATTATTTGGTATCCGATCTGGATTCTCAGACATAGAGTCAACCCTGACTTGGACCGAAAACCCCGATACCAGCATACTGCCTGATTTGATCTTTTTGATAATTCGATTTGATCGATTTTAGTTTCAAACCTTATTTTCTAATATTTTAGATTTTTCATGATTTTTTGGAATTTTTCAGAATTATTCTGCAAAATCTTCAAAACCGATGTCGATAGGTATCGCTGACCGATTTTTAGTTTTCAAATGGAGTTGAATTTTTAGAATGACTTTCATATTACTTCTTAGAATCTCATTTTCTATCTAAATACATTTTTTTGAGATTTTTCTAAATTTATCGAAATTTGACCGGTTTTAGTGTCGACCGGTATCGCCGGAAGATTGCATAATTTTTAATTTGAAAATTAGATTGAATTTCTTGAATCCGATTTCACCAAGCATCTTAAATAATATTTCTATTTTTGAGTATTTTTGGAAACATTTCTGAAATAGTCAAATTTTACCCTATTTAAATAATAATATTTTTTCTTTTCTTTTCTTACTTTTTTCCTTCTACACCCCTCTACTTGATACTCCCATTTTATTTATTAATTTAATTATTTAATAATACATTTAATTACCAATTTTTCAATTTTCTTTCCTTTTCTTCTTTTTCTTTTCTTTTCTTTTCTTTTCTTTCCTTTTTCTTCTTTTCTTTTTCTTTTTCTTTTCTTCCTCCTTCACCTGCTCCGCCCCCCCATGCCTCTGCCGACAGCACCCCAACCACCCCAGCTCTTACCTCCACCATACTTCCCCTCTCCCTCTCCCTCCATTCTCTTTTCTTTTCTTTTCTTTCATTCTTTCTTCTCAATTTTCCCATCTCCCACACACTCCCACCAACTCCACTCCCCTTCCTCCCCTTGACCGTCGCCTCTACCATCACCACCCCCAGCACTGTCGCCCCTAGCCTGTGCAGCCTTCCCCCAAGCTCCTCTATTCTCTTCTCCACTTCCCTCCTCTTCAATTTCCATTCCTCCTTCTCTAATCTCCCCAAAAACCCATCACTCTACCTTCCTCTTCTTCTCCAAAATTCACCATTAATCCCCCCAATTTCTCCACTCCCACCACCCAAACACTATCACCACCTCCTCCTCCAACTTCCAACACCGCCACAACTCCATCACTACCACCAACAAAATTCACCATCATCATCAACAACAACAACAACAACAAATAACAACACCTACACTCCCACCTCCCTTCCTCCTCCTTCGGTCGTGCACCGCCCCCCTCTGGCGGCGCCGCCGGCGGCCACCAGCTCTGGCCGCACCCCTCCCCCTTCTCCTCTTCTTTCTTCACTTCTTTCTTTCTTCATTTCTTTCTTTACATCTTTCTTTCTTTTCCCTTCTTTCCTTTTTTATCCCCTTCTTTTCCATCAAGCTCTCTCTCACCTCTACTATTTCCAACAAGCCCTCTCTCTCTCTCTCTCACTTTCCCATAACTCTCTCACACTCTCTATCTGTCTTTAGGTTCTCTCTGTAGCTCTTTTTCTCTCTCTTGTAACGTCTTTCTCTTCCTCTAATTAATTCTCCTCTCTCTCCCCTCTCTCATTCTCTCTCTAATATATATATATTTATTTCTTAATATGGATTGGTAGCGTGCACATGGTGTTCGTGGATTTTTCGGATATTGCTCGGAGTCGTGTTGTTTTAGGCGAGTACTTCACTTTATATCGGCGAGTAACTCTTGTGTTTTGGGGGAGTACTTCCCTTCTGTTGTTTCATGCCTTGCTAGTTACATTCTAGGAGTTGATGCATGCTATGTAAGTATCTTTTCTAGGATAGCGAGTGCTTTTCTTATATTGTTTCATGTGTTGCGGGCCTATATTGTTATTCATTTGTGGTCGTTATCGTAACTCACTGAACTGGCATTATACTTGTGTTAGATGTGACTGGATACACTCCCGCTTCACTTGGCTTCACTTAGCTAATTAATAGATTAATTTATTATTATAATAGAGATGGCTGTGAAGAGTTTGAAATGTTTAACTATATTGTCTCCTGTGTCATGTTTCATGACCGGATGATTGCCTGACATATGATATTGTTGCTCTATATACAACTTATCTGACACCTTTGTTAGCCCGAAGGCCCATCACTCTAGTTCTGATGATGATCAACTCATGTAGTTATAGTACTAATGATCTTGTGTTTAATTAGTGACAGATTTATGATCAAGATCTTAGTAGGTGCATAGCTTCAACAAAGGATTTAAAGTCAAGTTTTGGAGCTAGCACGGTTTGATCCAAGAGCCATTGGATCATGTTTGGACCAAGTCAAGAAGATGAGAAGGCTTCAAGTGAAGACTTCAAGAAGATGAAGACTTGTGTCTAGGTTTGTTTTTAGAAGATTTTGTTTTTAGTTAAAATGTAAAGGATAGAATAGTTGGTGGATTGCTCAAGTACATGTATACACACACTCTTGATAGTTTTATTTTTACAAAAGATTTTCTATTTTAGAAAATACATGTTTGGATTTTGATTTTCAAGTTTACATATCTTGCTTCAAGTGAAGACTTCAAGAAGATGAAGACTTGTGTCTAGGTTTGTTTTTAGAAAATTTTGTTTTTAGTTAAAATGTAAAGGATAGAATAGTTGGTGGATTGCTCAAGTACATGTATACACACACTCTTGATAGTTTTGTTTTTACAAAAGATTTTCTATTTTAGAAAAATACATGTTTGGATTTTGATTTTCAAGTTTACATATCTTTTATCCAAAACCATGTTTAGAGCTTAATGTCAAAAATATAGATATTTCACCTTGTTTGTGTAGTGGATCATATCCATACACACTATACTTTAAAAGTAGTTTAAATATCTTGTTTTTGTATTTTGTGAAGTTTTGGAAAACAAGTTTAGAAAAATCAAGTTTTGGAAAATACTTTTTCATTTGAGCCAATTTTTTCATATTACAAAAATAGTCCAAATCATTTGTAACATGCCTTGATTTTGTGCAAGCATGTTTGTTTATCAAAGTATATTGGTAAAACTATTTTGTAGATTTTCTATGATTTTATGGGATTTTATTTCAACCAAAAAGACCAAGTTTTTAATCCCTTAACATTGCTTCCTGTCTTCAGCCGGTCGACCGGGACGGTCGACCGCAGCTTGAAGTCGGCCGACCGTCACGGTCGACCGACGTGCACAGATGTGCACGCCAGTTCTGGCAGGAGGGCCGGTCGACCGACCCGATCGACCGTCCAGAGAGCTCTGCTCTCTGGAAAGGCCCCGGTCGACCGGGCGGTCGACCGGACAGAGAGACTTGCTCTCTGTATCCTGGCCTCGGTCGACCGACCGGTCGACCGATGGCTCAACGGTCTGAAATATGACCGTTGGCCGGTCGAATGGGCGGTCGACCGACAGTTCTGTCAGGCCTCCAACGGTTAGCTTTCGGAACCCTATAAATTGGGCCATTTGGGGGCTGTTTTCTACAAGATTTTCAAGTGGATTTTTCACCAGTTTTCCCAACTCTTTTAAGAGGTTTTCTCCACTTGTTTTAGAGCAAATATTTCCAATCAAAAGGAGAGTTTTATCAAGAGTATTTAAAAGTGATTCTTTGAGTTTTCCTCCACAATTTCCATCCTTGTTTTCTCACACACCCACTTGAGCTATCCATTGCTATATCTACCTATAGGGTTTTGTTGTGTGAGTGTTTATTGGTGATCAAAGTGTTTATATCACCAAGAGATCATTTCTTGTACTTTGAGGAGGCGAACGTTTGTCTTCGCATTGTTTCTGGTCCTAGTGGGGACTCGGTGTTTCGAGTTCGGGTGCGAACTCTTTGTTTGAGGTGCGGCCTCGGCGAGCCGGTGGGCTTGCGGTGTGTACGGGCTAAAGAGTCCGAGAGCTTGTAGGTGTTGCGGCACCGAGTGATCTATTGGGATCGATTATAGTGGAAATCCTTCGTGTATCGAAGGCGGGGATGTAGAGCAAGGGTGCTCGAACCTCGAAATAAATCCCTTGTGTTTGCGATTGCTCACTCTCTCTCTTTGTCTCTTGTTTATATCTTACATGCTATTACTTGTCTTATCTTTACATGCTTGATATATTGTGTGCTTAATTGATATTCATGCTTGGGTTTGTTTGCTAACACTTGTATTTAACCAAGAGAGCCAACGCGGCACCTCAACCTTTATCTAGAGGAGTTAGTCCAGAGCCCTTCACGGTGAATTCGGCTACACTCTTGTGTTATACGTGGTGTTTAGTTCAAATAGTTTGTTTAGGTCATAATAGTTTTTAATTTCGCATTATTTGGCATTAAGTGACCATTAGATTAGCCATCACCTATTCACCCCCCTCTAGGTGATCTTCAATTGGTATCAGAGCCAAGTGCTCTGAATTTGGGTCTTACAATCTAGAGTTAAAGATCCTTATTTTTAGGCTAATCACATTATTTGTACACACACCATGGACTTTATGTCACCACCCACTTTTGACATTCTTAACATCCAAATTTGGAAGGTTAAGATGTCATTGTACCTCAAAGCCCTAGGCATTCATATTTATCTTGCCACAACTAATGATGCATATTGTTTAAATGGTAAGAATATTGAGGCTAATGCAAAGGTCATTCATGCTTTAAAATCAACCCTAAATGATGATTATTTATCTAGGGTTTCTAATGTTGTTTCGGCTTCTGTAACTTGGAACATCATCACCTCCCTTGGCGAAAAGGATCTATATTATGCCGGGAGCGATTCGGATGTTGGAAGTGAAGTCTCCAACGCGTGCTACATGGTCCAAGGGGATAACCCCCTTGAGGTAACTACCGAATCTGAGGCAGATGAAGATATTGACATGTCATATGATGAGCTTACTTCATTTTGTCAACTACTCCTTGAAAAATATGACATGCTAAGAAAAGATAATAAAAATTTGAAAAAGAAATTTGATTGCATGCTTAATGAAAATGATTCATTCAAAAATAAGATTGCATGTTTAGAAAAAGAATGAATTTTTGAAAAATGAGAATGTTTCCTTGCTTTCAAAATTGGATGATCTTTGTGAAGGAAACACTAATTTGAAAAATGAAATTATTTTGGTGAAAAAACAAAAAGAAGTTGTTTTTCAAGAAAACTCTTGTTTAAAAAGAAAATTTTGTGAAAAAGAAAGTGTTTCTCAAAAGAAAAAGAAAATTATTTCACAATCTCATCATGTTTTACATGCCACCATTAATGATAGTGAGATTAATGTTTTGAAAAATAAAATTAATAGTTTGAGCTCTACTTTGAGCACATGTGTATTTAACCACACTAGATTGGAGTCTATGTTTTCAAAGAAACAAACTCCATATATTCATGCACATCATCATCATGCATATGCTTATGTTGCACGTCATGATCACACTCACACACATAAGCATCCTAAGGTGTACAAATGTATACATTGTGGCTGCAAAGGCCATTTAGCAAAATTTTGTTTTGATAGATTACATCATATTTATTTTGCTAATTATAAAAATGTTTGGGTGCCTTACAACGCTAACCCCCAAGGACCCAAGAAAAAATGGGTACCAAAACCCTCACATTGAGTTTTTGATGTAGGTGAGGGCTCTCACACGACGTGAGAGGGAAGGTGCCTTGATGGTGGATGCACATGGACTTGATGGACACGTATATAAATGCATCGCTATCAAGGAGGTTTGGTGGGTCAACCACCATGTTTGGAGTTTTGGAACATAGTTCCTAGTTGGTAACTATTTCTAAACTCCTAATTTATTTACATGCTTGTTCATATGTCAGATTTTTAGCATGTTCATGTTTTAATTGTTTTTGTGCTTCATGTGGTAAATACTAGTTTAAATGTAGTTTTTATCAAAACTTGTATTTATACATGTACAAATAGTGAGAACAAATTGATTCATATATGTTTGCACTTCATGTTCATTTGTACCCACTTTATGCACATGTATAGCCTAGTTTTGATGATTCTTTCATTTATACTTGTTTTGCCTATTTTCATGGTTTACTTCATGTATATGTAATTTTTTATTCAAATCTAATAAATATACATGTATACCCGTGAGTCTCTTGCCTTCATGCAAATACTATTAATAGACTCGTTTTATGTTTGGGATATGTATGCATATTGTTAGATTTAGATAAATCATACATATACCTAGAAGTTTGTTTTGTTTTAATGAAAAATGAATTTTTATGTTTTGTTTGATAAAATAAAATGAATAATTTGTTTTGATCATTTTGAGCTTCATTGACTATTTTCGTGAAAATGCTAGTTACATTATTTTTGAACACTCACACCTTATTTATTTATTCATGATTTTGTTTCATGATTATTTTTAGCTTTATGGACCATGAGTGCTTGAATTTTTGTGTATTTAGTATGATTCATGAAAAACATATGATTTGGTTTCATGTTTTTGAAGGATCTTTAACTAGTTTTTCAAAAATTAATTTAACTAGTTATTTATTCTTCAATGTTTATGAGATATACACATGATCCTATTATTGTTTCAATTGGTATCATTGAATCGTTTCAATTGGTATCAATTTGACTCTATTTTTGTATATACTCATATTGTGTTTTCCTATATATGTATGTATCAATTTCATTTGGTATACTTTTTTATTCATACATATATATGAGTTGGTTTGTGCTTGAGTTAAAATTGTTTTACATGTTGAAAGCACAAAGTTGTTTATGATAAGAAAATAAAATTTTAGGAAAAATTCTCAAGATTTGTTTTATTGAGAAAATTCAAATTTTTGTTTTATAAGAAAAATCAAAATATTTTTGAGTTGTATTGCCTATATGCAAGGAGAGCTTAACATCTCTTTTACATATAGATTCATGTTGAGTGTATCTTGTATTGAGGAGCTTGACTTCTCTTCTTTATGTGGTACACGTTTGTAGGGGAAGCTTCACATCTCCTCTTATGCATTACATATTATACATTATGTGAATTAGGGCTTGTCATCCCTCTTTCATGTAATGTATATGTATAGGGAAATTACTTTACCGTCTTTCTCTTCATGAATGTATATCGCATATAACCTTTTATTGACTTATTTGTTACACCCCTTATTGGTCTCTTTGTTTATGACAAAAAGGGGGAGAAAAATTTATTTGATTTTGTTTTTATTTTAACCCCTTTGTTGATGATTGACAAAAAGGGGAGAAGTATTTGAGATATATGCATGTTTTCCTTTCTTAAGGGGGAGAAGTATTTGTTTTCCTTGCTTAAGGGGGAGTAGTATTTGTGTTTATGCATATATGTTTTGTTTTGCAAATAGGAGAAAAAGAATTTGATTTGTTTTATGCTTGATTGGCATGTTTATCTCCTAGATTTGCATACATGTTTATGAGCATACATTGCATATTTATTATTTGTTTGTTATACATGAGTTAAGGGGGAGCTTATTTGGAGCTTTACTTTAATCCATGCATATATAACTTCATGAGTTTTGTCATCATCAAAAGGGGGAGATTGTTAACCCGAAGGCCCATCACTCTAGTTTTGAGGATGATCAACTCATGTAGTTATAGTACTAATGATCTTGTGTTTAATTAGTGACAGATTTATGATCAAGATCTTAGTAGGTGCATAGCTTCAACAAAGGATTTAAAGTCAAGTTTTGGAGCTAGCACGGTTTGATCCAAGAGCCATTGGATCGTGTTTGGACCAAGTCAAGAAGATGAGAAGGCTTCAAGTGAAGACTTCAAGAAGATGAAGACTTGTGTCTAGGTTTGTTTTTAGAAGATTTTGTTTTTAGTTAAAATGTAAAGGATAGAATAGTTGGTGGATTGCTCAAGTACATATATACACACACTCTTGATAGTTTTGTTTTTACAAAAGATTTTCTATTTTAGAAAATACATGTTTGGATTTTGGTTTTCAAGTTTACATATCTTTTATCCAAAATCATGTTTAGAGCTTAATGTCAAAAACATAGATATTTCACCTTGTTTGTGTAGTGGATCATATCCATACACACTATACTTTAAAAGTAGTTTAAATATCTTGTTTTTGTATTTTGTGAAGTTTTGGAAAACAAGTTTTAGAAAAATCAAGTTTTGGAAAATACTGTTTTCATTTGAGCCAATTTTTTCATATTACAAAAATAGTCAAAATCATTTGTAACATGCCTTGATTTTGTGCAAGCATGTTTGTTTATCAAAGTATATTAGTAAAACTATTTTTGTAGATTTTCTATGATTTTATGGGATTTTATTTCAACCAAAAAGACCAAGTTTTTAATCCCTTAACATTGCTTCCTGGCTTCAGCCGGTCGACCGGGACGGTCGACAGCAGCTTGAAGTCGGCCGACCGTCACGGTCGACCGACGTGCACAAACGTGCACGCCAGTTCTGGCAGGAGGGCCGGTTGACCGACCTGGTCGACTGTCCAGAGAGCTCTGCTCTCTGGAAAGGCCCCGGTCGACCGGGCGGTCGACCGGACAGAGAGACTTGCTCTCTGTATCCTGGCCTCGGTCGACCGACCGGTCGACCGATGGCTCAACGGTCTGAAATATGACCGTTGGCCGGTCGATCGGGCGGTCGACCGACAGTTCTGTCAGGCCTCCAACGGCTAGTTTTTGGAGCCCTATAAATTGGGCCATTTGGGGGCTGTTTTCTACAAGATTTTCAAGTGGATTTTTCACCAGTTTGCCCAACTCTTTTAAGAGGTTTTCTCCACTTGTTTTAGAGCAAATATTTCCAATCAAAAGGAGAGTTTTATCAAGAGTGTTTAAAAGTGATTCTTTGAGTTTTCCTCCACAATTTCCATCCTTGTTTTCTCACACACCCACTTGAGCTATCCATTGCTATATCTACCTTTAGGGTTTTGTTGTGTGAGTGTTTATTGGTGATCAAAGTGTTTAGATCATCAAGAGATCATTTCTTGTACTTTGAGGAGGCGGACGTGTGTGTTCGCATTGTTTCGGGTCCTAGTGGGGACTCGGTGTTTCGAGTTCGGGTGCGAACTCTTTGTTTGAGGTGCGACCTCGGCGAGCCGGTGGGCTTGCGGTGTGTATGGGCTAGAGAGTCTGAGAGCTTGTAGGTGTTGCGGCACCGAGTGATCCATTGGGATCGATTATAGTGGAAATCCTTCGTGTGTCGAAGGCGGGGATGTAGAGCAAGGGTGCTCGAACCTCGAAACAAATCCCTTGTGTTTGCGATTGCTCACTCTCTCTCTCTCTCTCTCTCTCTATCTCTTGTTTATATCTTGCATGCTATTACTTGTCTTATCTTTACATGCTTGATATATTGTGTGCTTAATTGATATTCATGCTTGGGTTTGTTTGCTAACACTTGTATTTAACCAAGAGAGCCAACGCGGCACCTCAACTCTTATCTAGGGGAATCTAGATGAGTTAATCCAGAGCCCTTCACGGGGAATTCGGCTACACTCTTGTGTTATACGTGGTGTTTAGTTCAATAGTTTGTTTAGGTCATAATAGTTTTTTTAATTCCGTATTATTTGGCATTAAGTGACCATTAGATTAGCCATCATCTATTCACCCCCCCTCTAGGTGATCCTTCAACCTTCATATTAGGTACTTGACACCTGATATCTGACACCTGACGATTTATATGCTATCACTTGATACTTGACATATGCCATCACTTGGTACTGATACACTTGACTTGATGTTGTGACACCTGACTGGATATTATTATACCTGACACCTATATTATATTGCCTATTCATGATTATCACTTTTACGGGGACTTGACATGATTATTATATTGTTACCATCTAGTAATCCTGAACTTCTGTATTCCTGAACCCCTTGTAACAGGGAGACTTCTGACACTATACTCTTGCTGATCCCCGTAATTGGTTAATCATGGATATTCGATTACTGCGAACACACTGTGGACATTATTACTGGACAATCTGTAATAATTAAACAACTTACACCGGAACGGGAAAACTGATGAGTACCGATATAGTCTCCATGTTTATGATGGTCTTAAAGTATCGCACGGCCAAATACTTAGATTTTACCTGGAGGTCACCAGGTGTTTGCGTGGGGTGTACTGGCACCCCTACTCCCCTACCTGTCGGGTGTGCCATAAGCCTATTCCTATGGGAGCGGTGACATCCTATTCCTATTCAGGAGTACAATAAGTCCCGGTACCTAGCGGTACATTCTGGCTCAGTACCGGATACTCCTTGATCGTTGTCCCGTGCTTGTACTTCTAAGCATGGTTCATCGATCTCCATCAATTTTCAATAACTTACTCTCTGATCTGTATGCTGAGGTATGTGAAATGGAACACATACCGATGTATACAAATCAGATGAGTCTCAATAACATAATAATAACATGCTACTGATATCTGACTAGCTATACACTTGATTTATACTTGGGAGACCTAGATACAATATATTATCCTGCTCACCACTTACACACGATACTTGTGCTACTTTGTTAAATTACTTGATTGCTTATTTTCGGGTTTCCATACCATTTTCTTTTTCTGTTATTGTGAAGCCAACTCAGGTTATATAAACTCATATTACAGTGACGTGAGGTGTAGGGTATATATATGATGGTTTCCTTATTTGGATTATTTTTTCGACGTACTAATCTGACGGATCGGTAATGTGGGCTTGTATAACTGGTTTCCCTATGTTATTTTACTTACTGTCTCATTTTATGTACACATATTGTAATACCCCGTTCCCGGAATACGTACTTAGTTGCGTATTCAGTCTTTCGTTCGTATTTTTTTGATTTACTTCCTGTATTTAACCGATTTCAGTTTTAAACTTCATTTCCCAATATTATATATATTCTATGATTTTTTGGAAATTTTCCTGAATTTAATTAAATATTTTCAAAACCGGTGTCGACCAGTGCCGCTGATCGATTCTCGGATTTTTAATTCACAAACTGCTAGGAATTTCTAGAAGGTCCTTTAGACTTTATTTCTTAGAATCATATTTTCTATCTAAATACTTTTTCTGAGAATTTTATGAATTTATGAAAATTCCAACGGAGTCGGTAGATAACTGATTCCGGGATTTTTAGTTTTAAAACTATAAATTATTTCTTCAAACGAATTTCACCATGAGCCTTAAAATATTATTATTGATTTTTGGTAAAATTTTCGGGTCGTTCCGAGATACTTGAATTTCGGACGATTTCGGCATTTTCCGAAACATTTTCCGCATCTTCGACTTAAACCTAGAACTTGTCTTTTCAACATTCTTAATTTTTCAAGCCAAAGAAAATATTTTCCTTTTTATAATTCCTTTCTTTTTCCTCTTCTTTATTTTCCTTTACTTCCTTCACAAACCACATGATTTTCCCAATTTTCCAAAATTCCCTTTCTCCAAATTTCCAAAGAATCCCACTCACTTCCACTTAATTCCTTTTTAATTACCACTCATTCTCTCTCTCTCCCATGGCCGGCCAAGTGGCCAGGTGAGGGACACCTCACCCTCTCCTTTCTTGCAAAAACCCCCCTCCCTTCTATCTTAATTCCACTTCCTTTGCAAAAAATCCCAACCCTATATAAACTAGTTCCTTTACATTTCCATCCTTTTCTTCTTCCCTTCAACAAGAATAGCCTTCTCCCAAAGTTCCTCCTTCTTCTCAACCTCAACCCTAACTCCAAGAGCTCCACCAGGACATCATCTCCACCTCAAGCAACCACCTTGGAGCTTGGATCGTAGCTTCCTTCGCCGTCGGAGACCACTTGGGTGATTTTCGTCGACAACGATCCTACCGAACTCGTAAAGCTCCAAAATAACCAATCCTAGTGAGTATTTTTACTCACCAAGACTCATACCATCCTTAGTATGTCCATGCTTCCATATCTTGTGCAATGGTGCCTCCAAAATTGTATTTTTAACCATCAAGAACAACCACCAAATTCTGTTCTGTAGACTGTCCCCAGACCACGATTAGTCGACTTAACCTAGGAGCTAGTCGTCTAGAACCCTTAGTTGAAACTCAACCTTTTTCTGAAAACACAGTTTTAGTCGACTTGCCCAGATTATTAGTCGACTAACCTTTTCTGGAAATAAATCTCAACTCTCGGGAAATCACTATTAGTCGACTCCTGTTTCTACCCTAGTCGACTAACCCTTCTTGAATCAGAAACCCAACTCTCTGTATCACAGACTTAGTCGACTTAAGTATCCGTTAGTCGACTTGAGTTCACTGTTAGTCGACTAACCCTCCTACCCTAGTCGACTAACTTTCCCTGAAACAGAATTCCAACTCTCTGTGACCCAGTTTTGGTCGACTAATCCTGACTGTTAGTCGACTAGAGACCACTGTTAGTCGACTAACCTTTCCACCTAGTCGACTAATTCTGACTGTTTGTCTTAGTTGATTTCTTTTCTGAATTTGGATATTACCCTTGTTACATGTGCATTATATTATGCTTGTCCATGCTTCATAACTGGTGCTACATGACTTATTACTGGATGGATGTATCTCTTGTTACTTCATGACTTGTTATTACATATTCTCGTTTCATGACATGTTAAATAGTGAATATCACCACTTATCATGCCATCTCTTGAACCGAGCATGATGCATTCAACTTTTGTATAAAATGGACCAACTTACATTGGGTCAGGGGGAAACATGCGGATATCGATATGTGTTCGTGTTTACAGTGGCATTAGGTATATTGTACAATTATATTCCGGTCTAACCTGAGGGCCTCCAGGAGACCGAGGGGAGTGCTTGCTCCCTCTTCCTGAATACTATCATGATAAGGGCATACATAAGTCCCTCCTGAATAGCCTAGCGGCTGGCTTCCGTCAACAAGCAACGGAACAATCCTGGACCGTTATCCCGGGCATGTACGGGGTCCACTGTAAACATAGTTCGTTGATACACCCGCTGTTTCCAATAACAACCTTGTGTTACTAGGATATGGATCTATGTGCGCTGGGACGCTGGGTCACATAGCTAGATATCACAGTAAGACAAGTAATAATAATAATAGTAGGCTTTAACTATGCATCCATTCCTTTCTGACTTAGTTCTTTACGCTTTCTTTACTTGTTGATTTATATTCATTATGCTGTCCCATCCGTATTATTCATATCTCTTAGCCACTTGGCTATAACCTGTTCATTTTCGGGAGGTCCTGACTCCCTTGGATTTGTATGTTCAGGTTCCGAGGCTTGGATCGAAGTGGAGCCATCCACGGACGATCGAGCTTTCTTTAGTGAGCAGGCAGATTAGCTCCAGTCCCTGTGCCGGATCTCTCCTTTTGACTCACGGGATCTTCATCCTACTCGTGAGCTTTTTTTGTGTTTATATGGTATCTTTTGCTTTTGGACTTGGTGGTGATAAAAGATACATGGAATGTGTAATATTTTATCATATCTTGTGATGACTTGTACTTGTACCTTTATGTTGGCATATGTATGATTACCACGCTGTGTCGTGTACTCTGATCTGTGTTGTACTTTTATGCTTAGCGTATGTACGTGGGGGCAATTTCTGACCTATGTATATACGTCGCAGTGACGTCCCCGTATTCGTGGAATCGGGGCGTTACAGGTTGGTATCAGAGCCAGGGCTCTCACACCTATAGTACAATCAAGCAGCAAATTCCAGTAATTTGCTATTGCCAACTACAACGTACAAAGTTATCTAGTCCTTCTTGATTCCTTCTTGATTCCTTCCCTTGTATCCTAAACTCCTTCCATTTTTCCCAATTCCAGTTATCTTTTCCCAATTCGGTATGGAGAGAAGGACGGGACGTAACCATTCCGGGCAAGCATCGAATGGACCCACGGGAGAGAATGTGGACATCCTGAGGGTCATTCAGACGATGATGGAGAACCAGCAGCAGCAGACGGAACTCCTCCGGCAAGAATTGGCAGCTCCTAAGGAACAGAGGCCGGGAAATGTTTCAGACTTCAGGCGGCTGCAACCAGCCATATTCACGGGTGAAGAGAAACCCCTGGATGCTGAGCAATGGCTGACAGATACTTCGGACTTGTTGAATGCAGCTCGGGTTCCGAAGGAGAATCAAGTGGAGGTTGCTAAGATTCAACTGAAGGGTATAGCCAGAACTTGGTGGCTAGCTGAGGAGGCCAGATTGGAGAAGCCTGTCACCTGGGACACATTCTCCAAGAGCTTTTATAGCAGATTCTTCCCCGCCACTGCTCAGAAGGACATGGAAGAGCAGTTCATCAGACTTCAGCAAGGAAATAGGTCCGTAGATGAGTATGCCGCGGAATTTCTCAGGCTTAGCCGCTTTGCTCCGTACATGGTAACTGATGAGGAGAAGCGGGCTAGCAGATTTCAGCAGGGCTTGCAGATGGATATTCAGGTCTTCTTGATGCCCAGCAGCTGAAGACTTATTCAGAAGTTCTCACTATAGCTCGGGAAGTGGAGCGTGGGTTGGAGAGGAAGCAAGAGAACCAGATGAGGAACCAGGCCATGAAGAGGCCATTTCCACCAATGGGAAGAGGAGGCCCTTACAGAGCAGCGAAGGTTCAGGCGATGAGGCAACCATTCAGACCGGCTCCTTACCAGACGGCCCAACCATTATCCTTCTGCAGTTATTGCCAGAAGCCAGGCCACATTCGACAGAATTGCCGTAGGGCAAATGGGCTATGCTTGGTGTGTGGTTCCCGAGATCATTCCATAGAAGCCTGTCCACACAGAAGGATGGGGATAGCCGGCCAAGCTTTGCCAGCACTTCAGGGACCGAATGGACAGAGAGCACTTCCAGGGCCACCGGGGCAGAGGAATCAGGGACCGATGATCAGGAGAGTTCCTCCCCCTCCTCCACAGCAAGCTATTCGCCCGGTCCAGAGGGGAGCTAGGACTGCTGCAGGGCGTGGAAGGGGTCAAGCCTACAATTTGACAGAAGTAGAAGCTGAGACTTCTGAGGAGGTGATAACAGGTAATATCAGGGTGCATTCTAAACCTGTTTTTAGCCCTCTTCGATTCCGGTGCTTCACATTGTTTTATCTCAGATCATTTTGTGGCATTGCATTCTATACCTGTTAAAGTGTTAGACCACAAGTGGGAGATTAGTACAGGGAATGGAGTAGTCATGTCTTCTAGAGTTTGTGCTGACTGTCCAGTAGAACTTTGTGATAAGACCTTGGCCATAGATATGCTCGTACTAGACACCAAGGGGTACGACGTGATCTTAGGCATGACCTGGCTCAGTCAGTACTATGCAGTTATTGACTGTAGGGAGAAGAAGATTATTTTCAGGATCCCTCGTCAACCGGAATTCCAATTTAGTGGAGAGGTGAAGTCTACCAAGGGAAAGACTCGGTTGACTACTTCGGAGGTTCAGAAGGGAGTACCGGTGTGGGATGAATTTCCAGGAGTCTTTGCTGAGATCTCAGGACTGCCACCCAAGAGGATGATTGAGTTCACTATTGAGACAATTCCTGGAGCAGCTCCTATATCCAAGGCTCCGTACAGGATGGCACCTGCGGAGTTAGAGATTCTGAAGAAGCAACTGCAGGAGTACTCTGATAAGGGATTAATTCGACCAAGTGCTTCACCATGGGGAGCTCCAGTACTATTGGCGAATAAGAAGGATGGTGGTAAAAGGCTTTGTATTGATTATAGAGAATTGAACAAAGTTACCATCAAGAACAAGTATCCCTTACCAAGGATTGATGATTTGTTTGATCAGCTTCATGGAGCCCGGGTATTCTCTAAATTGGATTTGCAATCGGGTTACCATTAGCTGAGGATGAAGACAGAGGATATCCCGAAGACGGCATTCAGGACCCGTTATGGCCACTATGAATTTCTAGTTATGCCTTTCGGAGTCACCAATGCCCCCGCAGTTTTCATAGATTTGATGAACCGAGTGTTCTCGCCCTACTTGGATCAGTTCGTTGTCATTTTTATAGATGAAATCTTGATCTATTCAAGGAACAACAAGGAGCATGCAGAACACTTGAGAATTATATTGCAGACTCTCCAGCAGGAGCAGCTTCATGTGAAGAGGAGCAAGTGTGACTTTTGGTTGGACAGTATAGCCTTCCTTGGACACATAGTTTCAGCAGAAGGGATTTCAGTTGATCCTAGCAAAGTCCAGGCAGTGAGGGACTGGCCGATTCCGGAGACGGTGACTGAGATTAAGAGTTTTCTTGGATTAGCTGGGTATTACAGACGCTTTGTCCAAGATTTCTCTAGGATTGCAGCTCCGTTGACCAAGCTCACCAGGAAAGGAGAAAGGTACATATGGACAGAGGAATGTACTGCCGCTTTTGAGCAATTGAAGCAGAAGCTCATTTCAGCTCCAATCTTGAGGACTCCCTCAGGTAGAGGGGGGATGGTCATTTTCAGTGATGCATCAGGGAAAGGCCTGGGGTGTGTACTTATGCAACATGATCATGTCATAGCATATGCATCCAGGCAACTGAAGACTCATGAGCGGAATTACCCAACTCATGACTTGGAGCTAGCAGCTGTGATATTTGCCTTGAAGATTTGGAGGCATTATCTTCTGGGAGATAAGGTGTTGATCTACACGGATCACAAGAGCCTCAAGTATATTTTCTCACAGAAGGAGTTGAACATGAGACAGAGGCGGTGGCTGGAGCTTATGGCGGACTATGATATTGACTTGCAATATCATCCAGGCAAGGTCAATACAGTACCGGATGCACTGAGCAGGAAGCCAGAGTATAGAGTGCTTGTCCAACTTACTCGGCAGAAGGAATTGATTCAAGACATCATCAGATTGGACTTGATGTTGGTGCAAGGAGCTGATAAGGCGGGACAGTTCATGACCATGCAGATTCAGTCAACATTGATAGAGGAGATCAAGGAAGCTCAAAAGGAAGACCCCAGATTGCAGCAATTCCGAGCTCAGGTAGAGGCTGGATTGAGGACTGATATCAGTATTCATCCGGATGGTGCCTTATACTTTGGTAGCAGGATTTGTGTTCCCCAAGGAGAAGTTCGGCAGAAGATTCTAGCAGAAGCACACAGTTCAGCATATTCCATACACCCAGGGGAACCAAGATGTATCAGGACTTGAAGAAGCAGTTTTGGTGGAATGCTATGAAGAGGGAGATAGCCCAGTTTGTTGCCAAGTGCTTGGTTTGTCAGCAGATAAAGATAGAGCATCAGAGATCAGCTGGACTTCTACAACCTTTACCGATTCCTGAGTGGAAGTGGGAGCACATCACCATGGATTTTGTCACGGCATTGCCTCGCAGTCCTAAAGGTAATAATGCGGTGTGGGTAATCATCGATCGCCTCACCAAATCAGCTCACTTCATACCATTCAGGGTAGGTCAGTCAACAGAGGTTTTGGCAGGCAAGTACATGAAGGAGATAGTTCGTCTGCATGGAGTTCCAGTTAGTATTGTGTCAGACAGAGACACCAGATTCAGATCTCATTTCTGGAAAGCCTCCAAGAGAGTCTAGGGACTCGTCTGAAATTCAGTACTTCATATCATCCTCAGACAGACGGACAATCTGAGAGGACTATCCAGATTCTTGAAGATATGTTGCGGGCCTGCATGATTGAATTCCAGGGATCATGGGAAGACCATCTTCACTTGGCGGAGTTTTCTTATAATAACAGTTATCAGGCAAGTATCAAGATGGCACCTTTTGAAGCATTGTATGGAAGGAAGTGTCGGTCACCGATTTGTTGGGATGAAGTCGGTGAGAGGAGACTTTTGGGGCCGGAGATCCTGATTCAGACGACAGACAAAGTCAGCATTATCAGAGATCACCTCAGGGCAGCACAGAGTCGGCAGAAGAGTTGGGCAGACACACTGAGAAGGCCATTGGAATTCCAGACAGGAGATCATGTGTTTTTGAAGATATCACCTAACAAAGGAGTAATCCGGTTCGGTACGCGTGGAAAACTTAGTCCGAGATATATCGGCCCATTCGAGATTTTAGACCGTGTGGGAGATGTGTCTTATCGATTGGCATTACCGCCATCGTTGGACGGAGTTCACAATGTATTCCACGTGTCACAGCTGAGGAAGTATGTGAAGGATGATAGTCATATCCTGGACCACTCCGAACTGGAACTACGACCGGATTTGTCATATCAAGAGCAGCCGATGGCCATTTTGGACAGGAGTGTCAAGACATTGAAGAGCAAGGCTATACCATTAGTGTTGGTGTCTTGGAACAGGCATGCGCCAGGAGAAGCCACGTGGGAGCGAGAGGATGTTATCCGTGAGCGTTACCCTCAACTCTTCACATCTTGATTGGTAAAACTCTTTCCTTCTATCCTTCTCTACTGTTATCTTTCTTCTCATCCTTCTTTGCTGTTACCTTTCACTTTATGAAATTTCGAGGACGAAATTTTTGTAAGGTGGATGGATTGTAATACCCCGTTCCCGGAATACGTACTTAGTTGCGTATTCAGTCTTTCGTTCGTATTTTTTTGATTTACTTCCTGTATTTAACCGATTTCAGTTTTAAACTTCATTTCCCAATATTATATATATTCTATGATTTTTTGGAAATTTTCCTGAATTTAATTAAATATTTTCAAAACCGGTGTCGACCAGTGCCGCTGATCGATTCTCGGATTTTTAATTCACAAACTGCTAGGAATTTCTAGAAGGTCCTTTAGACTTTATTTCTTAGAATCATATTTTCTATCTAAATACTTTTTCTGAGAATTTTATGAATTTATGAAAATTCCAACGGAGTCGGTAGATAACTGATTCCGGGATTTTTAGTTTTAAAACTATAAACTATTTCTTTAAACGAATTTCACCATGAGCCTTAAAATATTATTATTGATTTTTGGTAAAATTTTCGGGTCGTTCCGAGATACTTGAATTTCGGACGATTTCGGCATTTTCCGAAACATTTTCCGCATCTTCGACTTAAACCTAGAAACTTGTCTTTTCAACATTCTTAATTTTTCAAGCCAAAGAAAATATTTTCCTTTTTATAATTCCTTTCTTTTTTCTCTTCTTTATTTTCCTTTACTTCCTTCACAAACCACATGATTTTCCCAATTTTCCAAAATTCCCTTTCTCCAAATTTCCAAAGAATCCCACTCACTTCCACTTAATTCCTTTTAATTACCACTCATTCTCTCTCTCTCCCATGGCCGGCCAAGTGGCCAGGTGAGGGACACCTCACCCTCTCCTTTCTTGCAAAAACCCCCTCCCTTCTATCTTAATTCCACTTCCTTTGCAAAAAATCCCAACCCTATATAAACTAGTTCCTTTACATTTCCATCCTTTTCTTCTTCCCTTCAACAAGAATAGCCTTCTCCCAAAGTTCCTCCTTCTTCTCAACCTCAACCCTAACTCCAAGAGCTCCACCAGGACATCATCTCCACCTCAAGCAACCACCTTGGAGCTTGGATCGTAGCTTCCTTCGCCGTCGGAGACCACTTGGGTGATTTTCGTCGACAACGATCCTACCGAACTCGTAAAGCTCCAAAATAACCAATCCTAGTGAGTATTTTTACTCACCAAGACTCATACCATCCTTAGTATGTCCATGCTTCCATATCTTGTGCAATGGTGCCTCCAAAATTGTATTTTTAACCATCAAGAAAAACCACCAAATTCTGTTCTGTAGACTGTCCCCAGACCACGATTAGTCGACTTAACCTAGGAGCTAGTCGACTAGAACCCTTAGTTGAAACTCAACCTTTTTCTGAAAACACAGTTTTAGTCGACTTGCCCAGATTATTAGTCGACTAACCTTTTCTGGAAATAAATCTCAACTCTCGGGAAATCACTGTTAGTCGACTCCTGTTTCTACCCTAGTCGACTAACCCTTCTTGAATCAGAAACCCAACTCTCTGTATCACAGACTTAGTCGACTTAAGTATCCGTTAGTCGACTTGAGTTCACTGTTAGTCGACTAACCCTCCTACCCTAGTCGACTAACTTTCCCTGAAATAGAATTCCAACTCTCTGTGACCCAGTTTTGGTCGACTAATCCTGACTGTTAGTCGACTAGAGACCACTGTTAGTCGACTAACCTTTCCACCTAGTCGACTAATTCTGACTGTTTGTCTTAGTTGATTCTTTTCTGAATTTGGATATTACCCTTGTTACATGTGCATTATATTATGCTTGTTCATGCTTCATAACTGGTGCTACATGACTTATTACTGGATGGATGTATCTCTTGTTACTTCATGACTTGTTATTACATATTCTCGTTTCATGACATGTTAAATAGTGAATATCACCACTTATCATTCCATCTCTTGAACCGAGCATGATGCATTCAACTTTTGTATAAAATGGACCAACTTACATTGGGTCAGGGGGAAACATGCGGATATCGATATGTGTTCGTGTTTACAGTGGCATTAGGTATATTGTACAATTATATTCCGGTCTAACCTGAGGGCCTCCAGGAGACCGAGGGGAGTGCTTGCTCCCTCTTCCTGAATACTATCATGATAAGGGCATACATAAGTCCCTCCTGAATAGCCTAGCGGCTGGCTTCCGTCAACAAGCAACGGAACAATCCTGGACCGTTATCCCGGGCATGTACGGGGTCCACTGTAAACATAGTTCGTTGATACACCCGCTGTTTCCAATAACAACCTTGTGTTACTAGGATATGGATCTATGTGCGCTGGGACGCTGGGTCACATAGCTAGATATCACAGTAAGACAAGTAATAATAATAATAGTAGGCTTTAACTATGCATCCATTCCTTTCTGACTTAGTTCTTTACGCTTTCTTTACTTGTTGATTTATATTCATTATGCTGTCCCATCCGTATTATTCATATCTCTTAGCCACTTGGCTATAACCTGTTCATTTTCGGGAGGTCCTGACTCCCTTGGATTTGTATGTTCAGGTTCCGAGGCTTGGATCGAAGTGGAGCCATCCACGGACGATCGAGCTTTCTTTAGTGAGCAGGCAGATTAGCTCCAGTCCCTGTGCCGGATCTCTCCTTTTGACTCACGGGATCTTCATCCTACTCGTGAGCTTTTTTTTGTGTTTATATGGTATCTTTGCTTTTGGACTTGGTGGTGATAAAAGATACATGGAATGTGTAATATTTTATCATATCTTGTGATGACTTGTACTTGTACCTTTATGTTGGCATATGTATGATTACCACGCTGTGTCGTGTACTCTGATCTGTGTTGTACTTTTATGCTTAGCGTATGTACGTGGGGGCAATTTCTGACCTATGTATATACGTCGCAGTGACGTCCCCGTATTCGTGGAATCGGGGCGTTACACATATGCTTATATTCATGATACACCTTTCTTGTATACATATGCCTGTATGCATGCCACTTGGCCTCATCTCTTATATTCGTTGGGTTGCATCTGATAACCCTGGACCCGTATGTCCAGATTTTGGAGCGTGGAGCGTAGCGGATCCTTTCGTGGCGATCAGAGTAGCGCAACGGAAGCTTGGACGTCACCGTAGCTCTTCCTCCCAGCTCTTCTCCTGATTAGTTTTCGAAGCCGCTTTTGCTGCTCGTAAGCACCTCTCAGCTTTTATTATGTATATCTCTTTGTAAATCGTACTTTTGTATTCGTTGATGATGTAATATTCCTGTAATATTATATCATTCTCTATGATAACTATGTACTTGTACTTCTCTGTTGGAATGTATATTACTACTATACTTCCGCACTCTTATTCTTGCATGTACTGATGCTTAGCATATATATATGTGAGGGTATTTTCGTTCTGCACATATATGTCGCAGTAACGTCTCCATACCCGCAGGATCGGGGCGTTATATATAACAACTCGAGCCCACGAGTAATTGGGAGAAAATCCCAATTTTATTAATAAAAAACTAATACCAAAATGAAGAATACAAATGCCTTTTTATAAGCTTACAAAAGAGTCCTAATCTAATTATGAAGTCTAAATTCAGAAAAAAGAAAGATAAAATCAATCGGTGTCCAATTTGGACCCAAAAATAAAATCCTAAATAAACTCAGAATTAGGTGGAAACGCCTCTAGGATCAATCGGGCAGTCGATTGCTTGGTCTTTTCTACAATGCTGGTCGTCAGGGCGGTGGATCAGCTAAGAGTTTGAACTCTCTGGTCTTGATTTGTTTTCTGTCCGGTCGACCGGGACTGGATCCTTCTTCTGCTCTCTGCTCTGTTGTTAGTCAGTTGAGCAGGCGATTGACTGACGTCTTTATCTGAATTTCTCGGTCGATCAGGCAGTCGATCGGTGCTTCTGTCTGGCCTACTGTTGAATCTGAATTTCAGGATCTGTCTTCCTACATCAGTATTTGTTGATAGTCAGATGGAAGGAAT
This sequence comes from Agave tequilana, assembly GCA_038442645.1. NCBI lineage: Eukaryota > Viridiplantae > Streptophyta > Magnoliopsida > Asparagales > Asparagaceae > Agave > Agave tequilana. Next base: position 19,521 of record JAVJIF010003114.1, on the reverse strand, counting down.
ATACATTGTAGGAGTTACTTCATGCAAGAAAAGGCAGATTGAGTAAAAACTCTACAGGTACGTAAATTGATGAATCCACCATCAATTTAATCGAATTGCTTCATGCAATAGTTTCTTTTATTAATAAAATTGAGATTTTCTCCCCATTTACCCGTGAACTCGAGTTGTTATCTTCTTGGCTCATGAATTTTAGTGTTGTGCTCGTGGATTCAAGTACATCTTCTACCGGAAAGTCCTTTCAGCGTTCATAGGCTTTAGAACGAGATCTAGTCAGCATTATTTGCTTCCTTGTCTGTGTCAAATTGTCTCTCAATTCAGTGCCTCCAATCCTAATCAGCACGAAAAACTTGGAACCCTGCCCGACTCTATCCAACAGATGTATCTGACATAGAAACTCTTAGGGCTTGATGAGTTGTCATATGTTTCAGCCATTAGTTCATTCTACAAAGTGTGAGGGCTTTGGCATTACTAGTAATTCAAATAAAGTTCAAGGTTGTTACTAACAATCCAAAGAAAAGAAATTGGGGAAGAGATAAACAAGAAAAATTTGTAGGTATATACCTTAAAGTATTTCTTATTTATCATCTATTAAATTGATTCGAAGATAACTTTTCCTCCTCGACCAATCTATGAAGCCAAAAAAAAAGGTGTTATTTAATATTATTCAACTTTTTTTTCTTTTTCTTTTAGACTAATAGCAAATGGAAATGTTTAATTTTCTTGCAACAGTTTTTATCTCTTCATTTCGACAATTCGAGAAATCAAATTTCATTTTGGAAAAAAGAAATTAGCAAGAAAGAATCTACAGGTCCATGCTACTAGTTTAGTTTACATTTACCCACCAACTACTAAATTTATTTGAAAGATGACTTTTCGTCACTCACCAATATATTTAACCAAAAAAAAAGTTACTCTTAACATAGTTTGATTTGTTTATTTTTTTCTAGATTACGGGTAATTCGAATTGTTTAATTTGTTAGCTGTAATTTTCCCCTCTCTTTTCAAGATTATTAACAATTAAAAATATTTTTGGGAATAAAAAAATGAACAAGAAGAATTCACTTTGCTTTATTTTTTTTATTGATGAACCATTAAATTGATTTAGAAAAAAAAATCTTTTCATCTTTCAATATAGAAAAATGGTTAATTTCAGTATAGTTTTTTTCCTTAGATTAGTAGTAAATCAAAATATTTAATTTTTAGCAATATTATTTTCTCTGTTTTCGAGATTATGAGCAAAATATTTTTTTTGGGAAATAAAAATGTAAATGAAACGAAACTATGCTTCTAGTTTAATTTAGTTAACAAACATTACATTCACTTGAAAATATCTCTTCTTCCTTCACCAATAAATTGAACCCAAAATGAATATATACTGTTCAATATAGTTTCACTTTTTTGTAAGAATACTGGTCATTCAAACTGTTTAATATTATTGGTTACAGTTTTTTTCTTCACATTTTTAGATGAAGTACCAAAAGTCCAAAATGTTTTTTTTTTTGAAAACAAATAAGAACACGAGAATCTACAGGTTCAGCAACAAATATTTTCTAAAAATTATAAAAGCAAAGATAGAAAGGGTGATTGCTGATAAGGAAGAGTAGTCGACAAGATGAAAGAAGGAGCTTAGGTTTTCTTCTTCATTTTTTTTTTGTTCTCTCTCCCTTTTTGTTTCTTTATTATATTATTAAAGCCAGGGTTCAGAGTGATGCAGGAAGCGGAAAAGACGAAAGACACATGTTAAATCTCGTTCTAACGCCCACGAACCCTGAAGAACTTTCAGGTAGAACTCATGCTCGAATCCACAAACACAGCAACTCGAATCCACAAGCCAAGATAAACAACTCGAATCCACAAGCAATAGGGAGAATAAACTCAATTTTATTAAGCAAAAGTCGATACCCAAATAGAGAATACAAAGACTATTTATAGACTTACAATGAGTCTTAATCTATCTATGAAAGCTAAATTCAAAATAAAGAAAAATAAAATCAAAATAAAGAAAGAGAAAAATCTATCAGAATCCAAATCAGACTCGAATACAAAATCCTAATTAGAATCAGATTCCCTGATACGTAGTAGAAATGTTGACAGCTGAAGAGTGATATCAACAATTAAGAGGAAAACTAAAAAACCCAGACTTCCGGGAAAGCCTGTCGACAGGCCAGACAAATGTGTTGTCGAAGGTCAAGTTATTTTAGCATGATAGTTGTCTTGCCTTGTTCCTTGATCTCCTACATCAGTCTCTCCCTCTTCAAAAGAACTCGTCCTCGAGTTCCTATCAATTAGATTGCATAAAGATATAAGTGAAGGCACCATTTTCTTTGTAAATCTTATAGTAGGTGGAATTGGCCTCATGGAAATCCTTTTTCCCTTCCAAGTGACCCATATATGTTCTATCTTCGCTTGTGGGTAGCGTCAACGTCATGTTGTCACTGTCTTCCCAAAAGAATATAGCACTTATCCATGTTGATAACATCACGTAACAGAATCTTGATAGAACTTTCTAATAGAATTAGGAACATAACATAAATTCGTTACCTTGATGCATGGATCTTTCTTGATCCACCCAATGTCATAGAGATGATGATGTGGCTTCGTCTCTAGCTTCAGGTGATCCACAATGCTCTAGAGATGATATTCTCACAGCTTCCATTGTCAATAATAAGATTGCAAATCTTTTTCTTGACCAAACACCTTAAATAGAAGATTTGATGTCGTTGTGTGGTGTCGGGAATATTCTGGCTGCAAAGCACTTTCTGAATAACACAAGCTATGGATCGCCATGTTCTTCGACAAAATCAGAGTCCTCCGGATCAGTCTCAACTAGCACATCCTCTTCTTCTTCATAGTCTATCATGTTGACTTGTCTTCTCTTCGGACACTCATTGGGCTTGTGTACATGTTCACCACACCTGTAATACTTGCCAATTTTGAGCTTGGTGTAGGGATTTTCTTTGCTCTTTGCGGCTATGGGGATTAGTGTTGATGTCGTCGTAGAAGCTTTGGCCATCGGGTGCTAGTGGTTGTTCGACCGTCATGGAGCTTGGCTGAACTCCATTGCTTTCTACTAGCTCTTCGATTGCCAACGGTCGTCTGGAAGGTGGAGCTCTGCTCTGTAGCCTCTCTATCTTCGTGGCCTTATTGTGGGCTTCATCGACAAAGAACAGATCATGGAGAGCTATACGTTCCTGGATGGTGTACCTTAAGTTGTTAATGTACTTGGCCGTTTATTGCTCCTCAATCATTGATAGGTTGCATCATGATAAAAAGCGAAAGAACTCCTCCGTATACGCCACCACAGTCCTCTTACCTTCTGCATTGGTCAAATTGATTGTAGAAGATCGGTTGATAGTCGGGTAGAGGAAATCTACCTTGTAGGAGTTATTTTTTGCGCCTCCATGTCATCATGGGTGGTTTGCCTGGCGTCACCATGTAGTTTGCAACTGGTCCCACCATACGTCTCCTCCTCCTTTTAGTTTATATGCCACGAACTTGACATGCTTTTCTCGGGGACGTAATCCATGTCAAAGAACTTTTCTACCTCATAAACCCAGTCCAGGAAAGATTCGATATCAAAGTTCCCGCTGAAAGAAAGAATCTCGAGCTTCATCCTATACTTGTTAGAACTTAGGTCTCCTCTTCTCCTATCTGGATTAGGAAAAGAGAATATTGCTCTCCTGTTGGGATTTGGATTGGTCATCCTTCTTGAGCCTCACCCGTAGGCTATTCTTTTGTCATAAGCCTCGTCTTCATAGTCTTCTTCTGATATAAGAGGAGGTGGTGGAGGTATATTGATTAATGAACGCTCACGTCCGCTTCTGTTCGTACCATCAGTAAGACTGCGATCATCGATCTTGAGAGATATCCTTTAGATTGTTTGGCCCATACGGTCCAAGGAAGACTTGATGTTGCTGATATCTCTTTCAACAACGCCTACTCTGGTGGAGAGGCTTGGTGGTTCGTCGTCTCCGACTATCGTTGAAACATTTTCGTAGCTCTAAAACCAATTGATGCGGGAGGCGGGGAAGACGAACGATGCCGGCTAGATTTCGTTCTACCGCCCACGAACCTGAAGAACTTTCAGGCAGAAGATGTGCTTGAATCCACGAGCACAACAACTCAAATCCACAAGCCAAGATAGACAATTCGAATTCAGGAGCAATAGGGAGAACAAATTCAATTTTATTAAGCAAATGTCGATGTCAAAATAGAAATACAAAGGCCTATTATAGGCTTACAATGGAGTCCTAATTGATCTATGAAAACTACATTCAAAATAAAGAAAAAGAAAATCAAAATAAAAAAAAAGAGAAAAACTATCGGAATTCAAATCGGACCCGAATACAAAATCGTAATCAGAATCAGATTTCCTGATACGCAATAGGGTTGTCGACGGCTGAAGGGTGTTATCGATAGTCAAGGAGAAAATTGAAAACCCTGACTTTCAGGAAAAGCCTATTAATAGGCCAGACGAAGGTGCTGTCGACAGGTCAAGTTATTTTGGCATGCTGGTTGTCTTGCCCATTTTCTTCATCTCCTATATCAGTTTTATACCAATTGGCGCAGGAAGCGGGGAAGACGAACGACGCCGACTAGATCTCGTTCAAGCGCTCACGAACCTTGAAGAACTTTCAAGTAGAAGAGTACTCGAATCCATGAATATTGTCACTTGAATCCACGAGGTAAGATAAACAATTTGAATTCACGAGTAATTTGGAGAGAAATCTTAATGTTTATTAAGCGAAAGTCTATACAAAAATAGAGAATATAAGGGCCTATTTATAGGCTTACAATGAGCCCAAATCGATTTATGAAAACTAAATTCAAAATAAAGTAAAAGAAAATCAAAATAAAGAAAGAGAAAAATCTATCGGAATCCAAATCAGACCCAAATACAAAATCCTAATCAGAATCAGATTCCTTGATATGCAATAGGGCAGTCAACAACTGAAGGATGTTGCCAACAGTCAAGGAAAAAACTGAAAAATCCTAACTTTAGGGAAAAACCTGTCGACAGGCCAGAAGGTGCTGTTGACAGGTCAAGTTATTTTGACATGCTAGTTGTCTGGCCGTGTTCCTTGATCTCCTACGTCACAGAGTGATTGAGATGGCTATGTGGAGATTGGGGACGCGAGATATCAGTAAATATACTGAACCGATTTCCTTAAGGAAACATACTTAACCAGATATTTATTCGGATTGAGCAACGATGTTACTGTTAGCCCCGTAGTAGGCTAGCTCCGTTTGGAGCATTAGCCCCAAAATGGGCTAACCCTGCTTGGAGCATTAACCCCGCAGTGAGCTAGCTCCGCTTGGAGCGTTAGCAATTTAGCCACTCAGCTTGGAGCTAAGGCGAGCTCCGCTTGGAGCTTCAGCCCCGTAACAGGCTAGGCTCCAGGTCATTTTGACCGTTTCAATCTCCTGAGCAGAAATAGTAGGCTAACCCTCCCCCCCCCCCCAAATACTTTAGTGGGGTTAATGCCCACTTTAAGTGAGCAGATATAACCCACTATTGTCCCCATTAAGTGGAGATATTTAAGACTATCTGACTCCTCTAACAAGTCAGAACGACTATCATAGCTTCGCAGGAAGCTGTCTAGGCTTGCGCAGAGCTTGTTTTAGCTCCCACCTGAGGCCCAAAAGGCTATTTAATCAGCCTTCGCTAGGGGGCGTGTAACGCCCGATCCCGCAGGTACGGAGACGTTACTGCGACGTATATACGCAGGTCGGAGATACCCTCACGTATATACGCTAAGCATCAGTACAGAGAAGAATCAGAGTACGGAAGCACAGTCGTAACACACAATCGAGCAATAATAACACCAGTACACAGTTATCACAAGGCATGATATAATATCTGAAGAATATATGATCACTAAGAAGCACAAAAGCAGGATGCACAATATGAAATACTGAAAAGTACTCATGAGTAGCAAGATGAGAATCTAGCGAGCCGATCAAGGAGAGGCTGGAAAAAGGAGAGTCCGGATGGGCAATTGCCAATCCACGCACCCGTTGCGCCACACTGATCAGGTACAGCAAGGCCGCCACGGTCCAGTCTCTAGGATCTGAACATGAGAATCCAGGGTTGTTAGCAACCCCAGCGAGTACATATGATAAAGCCAAATAGCGTGCATAATAGGCACACGTGTACATGATCAAGTGATGTGGTCCAGGCATGCAGGTACAGGAAATGACAAGTAATATAAGGAAAATGACAGTAAATCCGAGATCAAGTAAATGCAAGTATGTCAGTAAATCTGAATCGGAAAACATGCACGGAAATGGTATATAGAGCATAGGTATACATAATCATGCGACAAAATATGGCAACATGTGATAAATACGCTAAACACGCGATAAATATAAGTATGGACAATTCTAGTTGTATAAGCTCGGATTATGGATTCATGGGGTGATACGTCGAGGGGATAATCCAAACAAGGAAACCCTTATCTATATACCACATATCCGATGTCACCATCATCTGAATCCATACAACTTGAGTTGCCCTCAGGGTAACAGAACTAGAGTGTGTCTGGAGTAATCATGGTACCACAGAGGTCATGTGTTATAAAACAGGGTGTCAACTCAGAGCATAATACTGTAACTGGAGAATATAAAGGTGTTGCATTTTAATTGATCCAATAATAATAATCAGTACCGTTTGATATTTTAATCACCTCCCTACCAGCGCCTCACATCACCGATAGTCCATACTAGAGTTCGCACTCTGTAGAACTTACCGGGTCTGATATGTGAGTACCAGGACCCGAACAAAGGAGAGACCAAATATCACACGTTCCTAGTATTATTACTGTTTCTTATGTTCTTATGTTATTCTCGTCTCTTTCCCACCGGCGTCCCACAACACCGACAGTTCACGCTGGAGCCCGCACTTCCAGTAGAACTCATCCGAACTCCAATACACAGGTACCATTATTCGAATAGGGGAGAGACCAAATAACACATGCTCCAGGAGTTATCTTTGTACAAGTATGTGTGTGCGTGTGTTAATAGGCACTGAGGATGCTTATCACACTAACACCAGGCGGTACAGGCAGGAGGGAGAAAGTAGCCCTACAGATTCAAGAGGTGGCCCCCACAGATTCAAGAGGTGGCCCCACCACGTGTGTGGTGTGGCACTTTGCTCCATGTGGCACTTTGCTCTGAGGGTTGATACAGGAGGTAGCCCCACAGATTCAAGAGGTGGCCCCTACCACGTGTGTGGTGTGGTACTTTGCTCTGTGTGGCACTTTGCTCTGTGTGGGGAATGGATTCTAGAGGTGACCCCCACGGATTCAAAAGGTGGCCCCCACCATGTGTATGGTGTGGCACTTTACTCCGTGTGACACTTAGTTCCATTCAGGAACCGTCGGACGCTAGCACGATTGTGGGATATATCCTCGTCATCCCGACACCAGGCATGCTCTGCCGGACGCCGGAATGACTGTGCTATTAACAAGAGTATAAGTACAGGAGATACAGGAGTACAGGAGATACAGGAGTACCAAATGTCTGGTAATAATATATAATCATGCATATGCAAGATAATACAGGGTCAGGTGTCAGGTGCCAGGTATCAGGTGTTATATACCATGTGGAAAATATAGCATGTCAAATACCGGTGTCATATATCAAGTGTCAAATATAGCATGGCAAGTACCGATGTCCGGTATCATGCATCAAATATAGCATGGCAAGTACTGGTGTCAGGTATCATATGTCAAATATAGCATGGCAAGTACCGGTGTCATATATCAGGTGTTAAGTATAGCATGGTAAATACCGGTGTTATATATCATATGTCAAATATAGCATGGCAGGTACCGGTGTCGTATATAGCATGGCAAATATCGGTGTTAAATATAGCATGACAAGTGTCGGTGTCAAATATAGCATGGCAAATACGGGTGTCCGGTATCATGGGTCAAATATATAGTGGGTGTAACATGTAGTAAAAGTTACAGTGGCAATGACTAGGCATATAACGGTAATAGCAAAGCATATAGCAATATAGAAAATGTACTCGCATAATGATAAAATAGATGCATGTTCAAAAGAAACTGTACTCGACTCAATACCGGAACACAATACCGAGTAATATCCGGGAAATTTACGAACACCACGATTAAGCCAACAATCCCAATAAATATATATAATAATGTAATAATATACATATAAATATATTTTGAGAGAATAAGAAAGGAGAGAGAGAAAGTCTAGAGAGAGAAAGAGAGATTTCTAGAGAGAGAAGGTAGAGAGAAAGTCTAGAGAGTGATTTCTAGAGAGAGAAAATCTGGAGAGGGATTTCTAAAGAGAGAAGGTAGAGAGAGAAAATCTAGAGAGAGTGAGAATAGGAGAGGGAGAGAGTAGAGAGAGGGAAAGAGAAACCAAGATAGAGAGAGATGAGAGGAGAGAGAGAGAGAGAGTTGGGGGGCTGCCGCCCCCTTGCTCACACCAGCGGCTTGGGCTGGCCTGCTGCCCCCTGGCTGTGGCCAGGGAGGTGCAGGAGGGCCGCGCCGGCCGCCGTGGCCGGCGCAGGCAGGGGTGGCCGCCGGCCACCCAAAAGAGAGGGGGAAAGGAGAGGGAGAGGAAGAGAAGAAAGAGTGGGGGGAGAAAGAGAGAGATCTGAGAGAGAGAGAGAGAGAGAAAGGAGAGAGGGGGAAATTGGCCCGCTCTCCGGCCAGTGGCCACCGGCGGCGGCCCTGGTCGCTATCGTGGCCAACAGAAAGGAGAGGGGGAAAGAGACAGAGGGAAAATGAGAGAGGGAGGGAGGCGCAGCCCCCCTCCACGCAAGTGCACAGGGGGCCAGGAGGCCCCCTGACCGCACCCAGCCGCGGCGGCGGTCAGGCCCCACCGGGCGCCGGTGGTAGGGCGGTGTCGTCAGTCTACAGGGAAAGAAGAAAAGAAAAAAGAAGAAGAAAAAGAAAAGAAAAAGGAATTGATTGAAAAGAAAGGGAGGGGGTTAGTTTATTTAAAAGGGAATTTTGATGTGATGGGGGATGTGACTTGACAGGTGATGTGATGGGAGATGGGCTGTGTCAGGGTTGACTTTTGGGTAGGAAAGGAAAGGAAATAAAGAAAGAAAATAATATTATTTAAATAGGGTAAAAATTAACTGTTTCAGAATCGCTCCGAAAAATTCTCAAAAATAGAAAATATTATTTTAAGATGCCCGATGAAATCGGATTCAAGAAATTCAATGTAGATTACAAATTAAAAATCCTGAAATCTTTCAGCGATACCGGTCGACACCAAAATCAGTGGATTTTCGATAAATTCTGAAAAATCTCAAAAAAATATTTTAGATAGAAAATAAGATTTTAAGAGGTAATGTGAAAGCCATTTCTAAAAATTCAACTCCATTTGAAAACTCAAAATCCGGGAATCAGTCAGCGATGCCGACGATACCGGTTTTGAAAATTTTGCAAATAATTCTGAAAAATTTCAGAAAATTATGAAAAATTTAAAATATTGGAAACGATATTTGAAACTGAAATCGATCAAATCGGATTAGCAGAAAGGCTAAATCGAGCAATACACTAGGATCGTGGCCCGGTTCAGACTAGGGCTGACTCCGAGTCCACGAATCCAGATCCAATACAAAATAATCACATTAATAAAAACAAATACAAAACTAAATCAAATAAATATGATAAAAAAATCAGAATACTTATCTAAGTACGTATTCCAGGAACGGGGTGTTACATTCCATCCACCTTACAAAAATTTAGTCCTTGAAATTTCGATAAGGGGAAGGCGAACACAGAAGGAATAGGAATGAGGATTTATACCAATCAAGATATGAGCAACTAAGAGTAATTCCCACAAATCGACTGAATGATAAACTCAAGACTGAGACGTTTCTGCACTTCTGCCGTATATATCCTTTGACGGTGCCATAATAATACTGACGTGTTGTCTGCTGATAAAAGAATACTGCCAAAACCTCAGAAGACTGACCCATTCTGAATAATATAAGGTGAGCTGACTTGGTGAGATAATCAATAATACTGCGAAGACTGATGAATCCATAAAAATCCATAGTGCTGAAATCCATAATATAAAATCTCTGAAAATCCATAGAAATTCATAACATAATATAAAAACCTGCATGGCATAAAGCTGTCCTTGATAAAGAGTCTGTAGTAGAATTACCGATGCTCCATACATACTACTTCCTTGGGAATAAACTAGAATACCGAAGATACAAAACCCCAATAATACTGAGTATAAATAAAGAAGACCGATAATCAAGGATTTTCTGAATATAGGGCATTGCAATCTCCGAAGGACATAGCCAAGAATATAGAATAATCATGGAGAATTCTGAATACTGACTTCTGAATGATAACCTGACTGCAAATGAAACATTAAAGAATACTCAATCCCTGCAAGGTTGGCCGAATGGATCGTTCATATGGATCATGGCAATAGCTTAGATACAGCGAGAAAATCCTGTACATCGGATCCATGAAAACATGCAAGGCAGAAGAAGTCCGAGGAACGGGCTAGAGTGCTAAGCACTGAAGGAACTAGCCATTGACGAAACCAAGCCTAGGTGAGGCCATCGCGTAACACATCTCCGGCACTAAGCATTAGGGTGCAGCGGAGCTAACGCTCTGCGAGGCTCGCACTTGGCAGAGCTCACGCAGCGAAGTCAGCGCGTAACACAACGCTAAATGCTAGGCACCAAGGTGCAGCGAAGCCAACGCCTGGTTAAGTTCACGTGTGACTAGAACACAACCCTCGCTTGGTCAACCAAACATATAAAGACCGCCAGGAGTTGGTGGCTCTGAGAATACGATCAAGAATCACAATAACCGAAACGAGTCCCAAATGCTGTCTCCATAACTTTGTCTGGCAGAAGCCCTGAATCTGGAATACTGTTTCATACCGATACTCCTCAGGTAATGATACGGTCTGTCTGATTATATAAGTGATGACTACCCTACTTGCTGTGCTGATTTCCGTGATGTATCCATAAGTACCAGAATAGAATGCGAGGCTGAACACTATCCAATATAGGACAAGGCGATACACCAGAGTCAAAGAATACCAGAACATAATGATAGCGAACCACATCTGTCTTACTGCTACCCTACCAGTCTATCCATATCTTAAGTTGGTATAAGGATGACAGGAACTGAAAATGGAAAAGGATGGAAGAGATTCAAGAATCAAGAGAAGGACGATAAAGAGGGAATAGATAACTTTGTACTTGCAGTTGGATTGTATAACCACGAATCATGCATTCCAGTTGCAAATTTCTTTTGTCATTAATTTGCCGACTGGTTGTACCGAAGATGTGAGAGCCTAGGCTCTGATACAACCTGTAATGCTCCGATCCCGTGCGTACGGAGACGTTACTGCGACGTATATACGCAGGTCGGAGATACCCTCACGTATATACACTAAGCATCAGTATAGGCAAGAATCAGAGTACGGAAGCACAGTGGTAATACACAATCGAGCAATAATTAAAACCAGTACACAGTTATCACAAGGCATGATATAATATCTGAAGAATATATGATCACTAAGAAGCACAAAAGTAGGATGCACAATATGAAATACTGGAAAGTACTCACGAGTAGCAAGATGAGAATCTCACGAGCCGATCAAGGAGAGGGCTGGAAAAAGGAGAGTCCGGATGGGCAATTGCCAATCCACGCACCCACTGCGCCACACTGATCAGGTACAGCAAGGCGCCACGGTCCAGTCTCTAGGATCTGGACATGAGAATCTAGGGTTGTTAGCAACCTAGCGAGTATATGATAAAGCCAAATGGCGTGCATAACAGGCACACGTGTACATGATCAAGTGATGTGGTCCAGGCATGCAGGTACAGGAAATGACAAGTAATATAAGAAAAAGACAGTAAATCCGAGATCAAGTAAATGCAAGTATGTCAGTAAATCTGAATCGGAAAACATGCACGGAAACGGTATAGAGAGCATAGGTATACATAATCATGGGACAAAATATGGCAACATGTGATAAATACGCTAAACACGCGATAAATATAAGTATGGACTATTCTAATTGTATAAGCTTGGATTATGGATTCATGGGGTGATACGTCGAGGGGATAATCCAAACAAGGAAACCCTCATCTATATACCACATATCCGATGTCACCATCATCTGAATCCATACAACTTGAGTTGCCCTCAGGGTAACAGAACTAGAGTGTGTCTGGAGTAATCATGGTATCACAGAGGTCATGTGTTATAAAACAGGGTGTCAACTCAGAGCATAATACTGTAACTGGAGAATATAAAGGTGTTGCATTTTAATTGATCCAATAATAATAATCAGTACTGTTTGATATTTTAATCGCCTCCCTTCCAGCGCCTCACATCACCGATAGTCCATATTAGAGTTCGCACTCTGTAGAACTTACCGGGTCTGATATGTGAGTACCAGGATCCGAATAAAGGAGAGACCAAATATCATACGTTCCTAATATTATTACTGTTTCTTATGTTTTATGTTATTCTCGTCCCTTTCCCACCGGCGTCCCACAACACCGACAGTTCACGCTGGAGCCCGCACTTCTAGTAGAACTCATCCGAACTCCAATACGCGGGTACCATTATTCGAATAGGGGAGAGACCAAATAACACATGCTCCAGGAGTTATCATTGTACAGGTTTGTGTGTGCGTGTGTTAATAGGCACTGAGGATGCTTATCACACTAACACCAGGCGGTACAGGTAAGAGGGAGAAAGTAGCCCTACAGATTCAAGAGGTGGTCCCCACTTGGTGTGACACTTTGCTCCATGTGGCACTTTGCTCTGAGGGTTGATACAGGAGGTAGCCCCACAGATTCAAGAGGTGGGCCCCCACAGATTCAAGAGGTGACCCCCACCACGTGTGTTGTGTGGCACTTTGCTCTGTGTGGCACTTTGCTCTGTGTGGGGAATGGAATCTAGAGGTGACCCCCACGGATTCAAGAGGTGGCCCCCACCATGTGTAAGGTGTGGCACTTTGCTCCGTGTAGCACTTAATTACATTCAGGAACCGTCGGACGCTAGCATGATTGTGGGATACATCCTCGTCATCCCGACACCAGGCATGCTCTGCCGGACGCCGAAATGACTGTGCTATTAACAAGAGTATAAGTACAGGAGACACAGGAGTACTGGAGATACAGGAGTACCAAATGTCTGGTAATAATATAATAATCATGCATATGCCAAGTAATACAGGACAGGTGTCAGGTATCAGGTATCAGGTGTTATATATCATGTGGCAAATATAGCATGTCAAATACCAGTGTCATATATCAAGTGTCAAATATAGCATGGCAAGTACCGATGTCCGATATCATGCGTCAAATATAGCATGACAAGTACTGGTGTCAGGTATCATATGTCAAATATAGCATGGCAAGTACCGGTGTTATATATCAGTGTTAAGTATAGCATGGTAAATACCGGTGTTATATATCATATGTCAAATATAGCATGGCACGTACCGGTGTCGTATATAGCATGGCAAATATCGGTGTCAAATATAGCATGGCAAGTGTCAGTGTCAAATATAGCATGGAAAATACCAGTGTCGGGGGTATCATGGGTCAAATATATAGCGGTGTAACATATAGTAAAAGTTACAGTGGCAATGACTAGGCATATAACGGTAATAGCAAAGCATATAGCAATATAGAAATGTACTCGCATAATGATAAAATAGATGCATGTTCAAAAGAAACTGTACTCGCCTTAATACCGGAACGCAATACCGAGTAATATCCGGGAAATTTACGAACACCACGATCAAGCCAACAATCCCAATAAATATATATAATAATGTAATAATATACATATAAATATATTTTGAGAGAATAAGAAAGGAGAGAGAGAAAGAGGGATTTCTAGAGAGAAGGTAGTAGAGAGAGAAAGTCTAGAGAGAGTGATTTCTAGAGAGAGAAAATCTAGAGAGGGATTTCTAGAGAGAAGGTAGAGAGAGAAAGTCTAGAGAGTGATTTCTAGAGAGAGAAAATCTAGAGAGAGGGATTTCTAGAGAGAGAAGGTAGAGAGAAAATCTAGAGAGTGATTTCTAGAGAGAGTGAGAATAGTAGAGGAGAGAGTAGAGAGAGGGAAAGTGGAACCAGGATAGAGGAGAGGAGAGAGAGAGAGAGAGTTGGGGGGGTTGCCGCCCCCTTGCTCACACCAGCCTAGGCCAGCGGCCTGGGCTGGCCTGCTGCCCCTTGGCTGCGGCCAGGGAGGTGCAGGAGGGTCGCGCCTGCCGCCGTGGCCGGCGCAGGCAGGGGCCGCCAGCCACCCCAAAAGAGAGGGGGAAAGGAGAGGGAGAGGGAGAGAAGAAGAGAGGGGGGGAGAGAGAGAGATCTGAGAGAGAGAGAAAGGAGAGAGGGGGAAATTGTCCCCTCTCCGGCCAGTGGGAGGGGGAAAGAGAGAGAGGGAAAAAGAGGGAGGGAGGGAGGCGCAGCCCCCTCCACGCACGCGCACAGGGGGCCAGGCCCCTGGCCGCGCTCAGCCGCCGGCGGCGTGCCGGCGGCGGTCAGGCCCCACCAGGCGCCGGTGGTAGGGCAGTGTCGTCGGGCTCCAGGGAAAAGAAGAAGAAAAAGAAAAAGAAAAAGAAAAAGGAAAAGAAAAAGAAAAGAAAGAAAAAAGGAATTGATTGAAAAGAAAGGGAGGGGTTAGTTTATTTAAAAGGGAATTTTGATGTGATGGGGGTGTGACTTGGCAGATGATGTGATGAGAGATGGGCTGTGTCAGGGTTGACTTTTGGGTAGGAAAGGAAAGGAAAGAAAGAAAGAAAATAATATTATTTAAATAGGGTAAAAATTGACTATTTCAGAATCGCTCCGAAAAATTCTCAAAAATAGAAAATATTATTTTAAGATGCTCAGTGAAATCGGATTCAAGAAATTCAATGTAGATTTCAAATTAAAAATCCTGAAATCTTCCAGCAATACTAGTCGATACCAAAGCCGGTGGATTTTCGATAAATTCTGAAAAATCTCAAAAAAATATTTTTAAATAGAAAATAAGATTTAAGAGGTAATGTGAATGCCATTTCTAAAAATTCAACTCCATTTGAAAACTAAAATCCGGGAATCAGTCAGCGATGCCGACCGACACCGGTTTTGGAGATTTTGCAAATAATTCTGAAAAATTCTAGAAAATTATGAAAAATCTAAAATGTTGGAAAACTATATTTGAAACTGAGATCGATCAAATCGGATTAGCAGAAAGGCCAAATCGAGCAATGCACTAGGATCGGGCCCCCGGTTCAGACTAGGGCTGACTCCGAGTCCACGAATCCAAATCCAATACAAAATAATCACATTAATAAAAATAAATACAAAACTAAATCAAAAAAATATGATAGAAAAATCAGAATACGTATCTAAGTACGTATTCCAGGAACGGGGTGTTACAGGGCGGTTACTCCTATGAGGCCTGTAAATAACCCATCAGTAGGCTAGGCCAGAGGAACGCAGGAGGAAAGCCAAGAGATGGGCATTGAGAAGAGAATCACTTTCTATCTTGCAAGAATTCAGAGAATACTTTCTGTCATCCAGGATAATCTCAGGATTCTAACACCCTAATCTCCCAACCTCAAGGAATGTTCGGAATCAAGCGAGAAGGAATTCCTAACAGAAGACTCGATGACTCATCGCTCGAATCATCAACAGGACAAAGTGATCGCGCGCTGACCAGACTCCTACCGACACACTACCCCAGAAACTCTAGAAGAGAGTTCTTGTAATTTTTTATTTTTACTTGTAATTTCTCTTCGTTTTTAAATTTAAGCTTTTCCCTTCCATCTGATAGAAAATAGGGATCTGGCAACATCAAGGGGAGGAGGAAGCCCTTGTCAACGTTATAGCTACAAAATGATGTGAAGGACCCTCACACGTCTCACGGCGCATCAAACGGATATTATAAGAAGATCAGCTATGAGAACAAGGTTGGCAAGGGCGAGGAAGAGGAGTGTCATTTTAAGAAGAGGCCTTCTTAGTTGTCATGAGAGAGACGAGAGATTGCAGTTGCAAGAATGATTCCTTTGGGGAAAGCCTGAATTATGTGCCTTGATTGAATGGGGAGAGTTATGGCTTATATTCTTAATTAGCTGTATATGTCCTTGGGGAGATGAGTATTAGCATGAGATGTAGGCATAAGATATGTAGTTTGCAAGCTATATTTCATTGTACACATACATATGCACTGTATGTTTATATGGTACATATGACCATTGCATAAACAGTCTGCAAAACAGAAGGATTCAAGTAACCAATTCAAAGATTTTTTGGGTAAAAGGTTTCATGTAGGTGTCATGTCAATCCATGATGTTTGTTATGAAGATGACGCGAGAGATGGTTTGTAAAGAAAAATCATAGTTTTTATTCCCTAAAAAATGCATGTGTATACAAAGCTAATTTTGACGCTGTTGTATGGGAAGATGGAGGTGCGACGAAAGATTGCGTGGTTAGAGACTATTCTGGAAACGTATTCATGGCTGCAGGGAAGCATGTTGAAAGCACCGAGATTACTGAAGCAGAATGCAGAGCTGCTTGGGAAATTTTAAGTTTGCTGCAAGCTCTCTTCCGGGATGAATGGGTGTGGATTGAAGGAGATGCTCTATCGGTGATTGAAGAAAGGGTGAAAGTGAAGAAGTGAGGAATTGAGAAAGTGGTAATAATTCTCTTTGAAACTTGAGATTGGTTAGTAAGTTTTCCAGTGTTTGGATGTTGTTGGGAAGTATGATTTGAAAAATGTTTTGTCTTTTTCGGTGTTTGGATGGTAATGTGAAAGTGGAAGTGAAAAAGTTGACACACAAAGTTGACCATAAAATAATATTAAAATAAAATTAATTGTGAAAAATAAAAAATGGACTGTAATTAGAATGCAAGTGAGATTTACATGATCGAAAAATTAACTGTGTTGTCCTACAACTTATTATAAATGATATTTACATGACCACAAAATTAACTGTAGCACTCTGGAAGTGAGGAAATGATTGTATAAAAGAGAAAAGAGAAAAGGAAAAGAGATTTCTTATTTTTCTTTTCCGGTGTTTGGATAGATAGGAAGTGAGCAATTATACTTCTCTATTTCCTCACTTCCACCCACTTCCTTGCAACCAAACAGCCCCGAGAGCTCCAGACGAACCCCTCAGTCTTATTGAAGATGCAAGGATGTTAGTGAAAGGTATGAAAATACACAAAATCTCTCAAATCTGTAGAGAAGTGAATTGGTGGGCAGAGTGGATTACTAAACTAACTAACGAGTTGGATTCTGATGTGTTGTTTTGAGATGAATTTTTCTCTTCACTGCATAAGATAGCTCAAGCAGATGCACTTGGCATCTGCTATTAGAGGTTGTAATGAGATGGCCTGAGGGCCTTTTACTGGCGAAAAAAAGAGAGCCACAATATTCCGTAAAAAATGCTTATGTTAAGCTAACTGATCCTCATACATTTTAGATCTGTGTCATTTTTGCGACTATGTTGGAAAATTAAGAGACGTAAAAAATAATACCAACAAAAGAAAATAGGTTTTGGTTTTGTGCCCAAATTAACAATTAAATAATAGAGATTAAGAGCAAAATAAGAGTTTTTAATTTACAGAAAAGAAGAAAATTTAAAATAAATAAAGAACTGAGAATTGATACCCGAGAGTTTTGAATAATATGGGTGCTACAACTGATTATTATATCCACTTCACCAATATTTTAGGATTATTTTTGAAGTTTTGAATAAGTATATTTATTTCTGTTATGCCTACATTGGAAAAAAATTCTGCATCCGCCACTAGAAGCGCTAGTGGTGGCGGCCGGTGGTGGTTGTCTGTGACGATAGTCAGAGATTGAGACGATAATTGAAGTCGGTCGGCAACGATGACAGATCGATATTCAAGAACAATAGCGATCAATGGTCACTAACGCAGGAGGTGTTGGCCCAGAGGCCCATCACTCTAGTTTTAATGATGATTAACTCATATAGTTATAGTACTAATGATCTTGTGTTTAATTAGTCTCAGATATTTAATCAAGATCTTAGTTGGTGTTTAGTTTCAACAAAGAATTTAAAGTCAAAAGTTTTGGAGCTAGCACGTGTTGATTCAAGAGCTCGCGCATCAAGATTGCATCAAGTACTCGAGAGGAGTCTAGCTCATTGGATCAAGGTTTGGACCAAGTCAAGAAGGAGAAGAAGATTTTCAAAGAGAAGATTTCTAAGAAAACTTGTGTCATGTTTGTAAGTGTCAATATTTTATTTTTAGATAAAATGTAAATGATAGATTAGTTGGTGGATTGCTCAAGTTCATATACACTCACACACAAGATTTACATGTGTTTTTATAAAAGAGTTTTTGTTTTAGAAAATATCATTTCGATTTTTAAGCTTCAAAATATACATGTGTTTTTATCAAAATTTATTTTAGAGCTTATTGTCAAAAGCATAGATATTTCATCATATATGTGTAGTGGATCATATCCATACACACCAAGCTTCAAAAGGGCTTAAAATATCTTGTTTTGTGTTTGGAGCAGTTTTGAAAAAATCGATTTTGAAAAATACAGATTTTTGTTTAAACCAAAATTTCTATATTACAAAAAAAGTTCAAAATATTTGTAACATGTTTTGATTTTTACTCAAACATGTTTGTATATCAAAGTATATCAATGAATTATTTTTGTAGAATTTATGGGATTTTATTGAAGGTAAAAAGACCAAGTTTTAATCCCTGAAAAATTGCTGACCAGGCCTTCTGCCGGTCGACCGCTCCAGAAGTCGGTTGACCGGGCGGTCGACCGATGTGCACGAACGTGCACAGCCAAGGGCCGGTCGACCGCACGGTCGATCGCCATAGAGCTTCTGCTCTCTGTAAATGGCCCGGTCGACCGCTAGGTCAAAGCCCAATTTACGGTCGACCGGCTGGTCGACCGCTTTCCCAACAGTCGAAAATCTGACCGTTGGCGGTCGACCGACAGCAGAGTTTTCTGCTGAGTTGTCCCCAACGGCTAGTTTTTGGAGCCTATTTATATGGGGCTGTTTTGGGTTGTTTTGATAAGATTTGAAGTGGGTTTTCAAGCTAGTTTTTCCTACCTTTCTAAGTGTTTATCTCCACTTGTTTTAGAGCCAAATACTTCCATATCAAAAGGAGAGTTTTTCAAGAGTGTTTTGAAAAAGAGATTTCTTGAGTTTTCACCACAAATTCTATCCAAGTTTTTCTCACACATACTTGAGCTATCCATTGCTACATCAATCCTATAGGGATCTTTATGTGTGAGAGAGTTTTAGGTGATTAAAGTGTTGAGATCACCAAGTGTTTCATCTTTGTATTTGAGGAGGCGAACTTGCGGGTTCGTGTTGTTTCGAGTTCTTGTGAGAGCTCGGTGTAGAAGTGCGGCCTCAACAAGCTAGTGTGCTTGAGTGTGTAGCTCTTGCGGGAACAAGAGAGGGACTAGTGAGTCCAAGGAGTTCTAGTGTGAACTCGTTGTAGGTGTTGCGGCACCGAGTGATCTGGTGGGATCGATT